>CM041003.1:8474385-8531285 GCA_022985145.1 Pangasius djambal
TAGTTAGCTGATGCTAGCTGTTGTGCTGGTTTCTTATTTAGCTAATCGGCTAACAACAATGGACTTTGTTTTTTTGTTTTTTTTAGCCAGTCGTGCTAACGTTAGATAAAAAAAAATAAGCGACAATAACGAACTTAACATTTTAGAAGCTTGGTTACACAGTGCTATTTATTTGTTTATTTATTTATTTTAATGTATTTATTCTTAGAAATTATTCATTTGAAACGCTCTTTAAACAAGTCGGTTAGATGTACGGAAAACAACAGGATGCTTTTAGTGAGCTGTACATGTAATTTCTTTCGGTTTCTGTCTCAAACTTTAATGAGTCCATATTTTTTGTAAGTGAACTGCATGAGAGAGCTTTGTACGACTTGAGCGAAATGCTAATGGTGAAATACTAATTTTTAGGAATTTAAGGCATCGCTGTCAATGCTGCGCAGACCCGGGGAGAAAACCTACACTCAGCGGTGCCGGCTGTTCATCGGCAATTTGCCCAACGACATTACCGAAGACGAGTTCAGAAAACTGTTTGCCAAGTATGGAGAGCCCAGTGAAATCTTCATTAATCAAGGCAAAGGTTTTGGCTTCATAAGGCTGGTAAGACACTCATACTTTTGCCTTAAACTTTTGATTTGAAGCCCAAAGGTCAAGTCTAAAACAGCTTTATTTTTTCCCCCTTTGCTTTTAGGAGTCACGCGCTTTAGCGGAGATTGCAAAGGCTGAACTGGACGATAAACCCATGAAAGGCAGACCGCTCAGGGTTCGCTTTGCTACCCATTCAGCTGCATTATCCATCCGTAATCTGTCCCCGTATGTCTCCAATGAGCTTCTCGAGGAGGCTTTCTCCCAGTTTGGAGTGGTCGAAAGGGCAGTGGTTATCGTGGATGACCGTGGGCGCTCTGTTGGAAGAGGCATCGTTGAGTTTGCTACCAAGCCGGCAGCTCGAAAAGCTCTTGACCGGTGCAACGATGGAGTCTTCCTACTCTCGGCGTAAGATTTCTTACATCCAGTATTACCTTCCTGTTTTGCAATACAATCAGATAGTGTGAGTAGAAGCAGGGCACTGATTCAGGTATGAATAGGACAACATACAACACTGTCATGGCAGTTGTCTTTTAGTCCCACCCCTCAATAAAATGAGCCGATCACTTTGGTGGTAAACACGTTGGCAGAACACACTGGGATATTTCACGAAGCAAGCAAATTGGATAAGCCAGGCTTATTTCAACAAGCATGGCTAATTTCTGTTGATTTTTATTTCCACAAACAAAGTTACTCGCAAGCCTTGCTGAGTTACTATGGCAGTATTTGCTTTTGGGCAGACCTGCTCCATGTCTGGTTTTCAAAAATTAGCCCACATTGAGGAATACCCCGCTGGCCTATCAGATTCTTACACAGACACATGCACACATAGGGCACTTTGAACGAAAGGAACTGGCCAGGTGTGTTGTTGACTGAGCAGAGTGGCTAGAAAAGGGGTTTGTAATGCAGTTTTTGTGTACGTCAATTTATTTTGCTAATCTCTCCAACCGCTAGGTCGCCTCGTCCAGTTGTTGTTGAGCTGATGGAACAGTTTGATGATGAAGACGGTCTGCCAGAGAAGCTTGCCCAGAAAAACCCAAATTATCAGAAGTGAGTTCCAGAGTTACTAGACACATTCCTCCACTTTTTTTCAATTCCTAATGTATTGTCTGGAACATGATCGTACATGTCCCAGAGTTTTAATGTACACAATTGCACCTCTTATAAAGGCTCTGTACGGTTGTTGAAACACACTGTGGATTAGGGTAGAGATTAATTTGTCAGTTTTTGTGGAACTAGATTATAAACTTTTTTTTTTTGTATGTTCTTGGTTTTTATTCAGAGAGAGAGAGCAGCCCCCACGTTTTGCCAGACCAGGCACCTTCGAGTTTGAATACTCACAACGATGGAAGTCTCTTGATGACATGGAGAAACAGCAGAGGCAGCAGGTGGAGAAAAATATCCGTGAGGCCCGTGAGAAGCTGGAAGCAGAAATGGAAGATGCCTACCATGAGCACCAAGCTAACTTGCTTCGACAGGGCAAGTGTCTGTGTTCATAGACTATCAGTGTGTTAGATGTTTGTCATTACTCCTTGGATGTAAATTTTGATCATATTTTTTCCCCCCTCCATCAGATCTTCTTAGGCGACAAGAGGAACTGCGACGCATGGAAGAGATGCATAATCAGGAAATGCAAAAACGTAAAGAGATGCAGCTTAGGTACAGAATTTCATTTTCCCCAGTTATTTTCTGGAGGCCTGATGTGCTTTTGGGGTTACACTGCATTATTATTATTATTTTTCTTTCAGTGACTCCATAATGCCGAAGTGTTTTTGTGGAAATGCGAGCTTTGCAGAAATAGTGGAAGCTTATTAATCTTAAAGGTTTTCATGATTATTTATCATTTGATGGGTGACTTATCAGTAGCATTAAAACCAATGTTTAACCAAGCTCTGTGTAACAGCAATCTTTGGCTGATATCCATTCATTTGCATTCTCCGAAATCGCACGTAAGGGAGCTTCATTTAAAAAAAATAATACTTGCTGTGGCCCATTTCTGCCGGTGTGCTGTTTTGGTATCAGGTATTTTGTGAGGCCTGATACAAATGAATTTGGATAATACCATAGCCATGTTTCCATCATCGTTAATATTCTGTTTGTCAGGCAAGAGGAGGAGCGCCGCAGACGGGAGGAGGAAATGATGCGGCAGAGAGAAATGGAAGAACAGATGAGACGCAAGCGCGAGGAGTCCTACAGAATGGGTGGTTTCATGGACAGTGTAAGTCTACTGTATTTTGTCCTGTTTTATCAGTCAGTGTGGATGTTGGATAAACTGTGGCGCCCACTACTTCGTATGCGTAGCTCTTTACCAATGACTACATAAATCGTTAACATGTATATAATTTTATTATTATTTTATTTATTTTTTTTAACAGAGGGATAGGGAGATGAGGATGAGTTCTGGAGGAGGTCTTGGATTGGCAGGTGAATTATAATCTTGCTGTTTTTGGGGGTAATGTGCTTGAATATATGCATAGTGATGGTTTGTGCTGCTTTTTCCAGACTTGTAAGCTGAGAGTAAGACAATTAAATCTGTTATGTCTTACTGAATTCAAATTCTTTTGTTTTTTTATTAGATATGCCATTTGGCTCTAACAACCAGAAGTTCCCATTGGCCAGAATGGGCTTTGATGGTCACCAGGGACTCGGCGGACCAGTGGCGGGGGGCATGGTGCCCAACGAAATGGTAATGTATCCTGTGGTGGAAGTGTGTGAATGGCAGTGTGGTGTTTGTGTGTGACGGTTGCAAAAATGTTAACATTTTTAATACACAGAACGGTTCCAGTTCTGCCAGTAAGGGTTTGGGGAGATTTATTCAGTAACCTAATGATTTTGGCAACTGATTTATGAGAGTTTGGCTAAAATTCTCAGCCACCATGCTCAGCTTTCCCACGGTATTTTTGAGTTGCTTGGAAAGTCTGTCTGTACTAAAGCCCAAAAACAGTGGACTGTGGTTTGCTCACTGCATTTGCTCGTAAGTCCTGTCTGGTGTGATTGAAGACAGGCATGTTTTGGGTTGAATCTATGAATTTTTGCAACTTCTTGTAACACAAATGCACCTGGACTCCTCTCTTGTTGGGAAACCTCTGGACTTATGTATTGTAGTTTGTGAGCCAATTTTGATATGGGCAAGTTTGTAATGACTCCTTTATGGAATGGATCAACTGGCACTTTTGTAGTTGAAACCTTTGAAGGGTTTTAGTGCAGGCAGAACTAAAAGCAAGCACATATCCATGTATTTTCTAACCAATAGATTAACAACAATGCTGAGCTTTTGGATGCGCTGATGGTGGCCAAACAGTATATTGGGTTTTATTGGGACTAGGTTGGCTTAGTCGGCATGCCCTTGGTGAAGATGAGAGCTTGACTGGTTTAGAATGTTCCCCCTGCAATAGAAAATACTTGAAGCCTAATTATCCACCCAATTTTCTAACATGCAGAAAAGTAGTTGTTTGTGTGAAACTGTTTTAGTTAACACATTAATATAGTCCGTTTTAGGTTATGGTGGCAATAGTTCAGAATTGGGGTTTTTGTTTTTCACCTCCCAAGGATGCAACAGGGTGCAATCCTGTTAAAGCCTGCAGTAGCTCAGTTTGCATTTATGCAATCTGTTGCGCAAATGTGATCAAGTTTTCATTTGCTTATTGTGGTGTTCCTGAGAGCTCCACACAATAGCGCTTTTTCATCGGGCAGTGCAGCTCAGTTATTTAATTTACTCGATTCTCCACTATGTCGCCATTTCCATCACCCCGTGAGTCTTGCCGTAAGCAAATACCTGTGCTGAAGTGTTACTCCCCCTCCCTAGAACAAGTAAAACTTGTTTTACTTTTTTCTTACCATTATTTAGCTTGATTTTTTTTTTTTTATATTTGCTTTAAGTAAAATGGGACTGCCATCTAGGGCAAATCCTAAATGGTTTACAATTAACTTTGTTTGCATTCTTCATAGGATTTAACCTAATGAAGCTGAATGCTGTATTCTAGTGCCTTCACACATTGTGAAGAGATGTTTAAGATTCAGTCAACGATCTCTAAGGTTTGCTCTCAATGTTCACTAAAGATGACTATTGGCACAATCTGCTGTGTGTGGGGCAGTATGTGTACGCTCAAGGACACAAGTGTGACAGTTTCCTATTAAAAATGTCTCATGCTTACTAGTTTGTGGACAGAAACGGATAATTGAATTGAGTAGTTTTGTTAATATAACTGTTTTGAGTAGTATTTTGCTACTCATGGGGTTACCACCTGATAACCTCCAGAGAAACCCCTATTGTCATGTAAGGTTATGTGATGGGAAAGCGAAAGAGCAGGATGGAGATATGGGTAGTCTGAGTTCAGATGAGCCGCAGTGTTCGATGGAGAAACGCTATATGTATATTAACACACGTGGAGTTCATAAGAAAATCTAATTGTTTTATTCTCCATGTCACGTAGATCTAGTTTTAAACCAAAACCATATATAAAAATGAAATCATTGATTATCCTTAACCGTGTAAGTGGTTAAGATTCACCCATAGATCTGTAAGGTCTTTTTTTTTTTTTTTTTAAACCCATCATAAATCCTTCTGTTATGGTCAAGTGGTCCCTGCTCTTTTATACCTTGTGGGGGTGAACAATGTGTATTTTATAACAATCAGTTGAGAGTATGACTTTGCATCATTAACTCTGTTAATCGTTCTGAATTTTAACAGCCATCTACACCCATACACATGAACATGAAATGCAGGAAGTAAAGTGTTTTGCTGATTATTAGCAGGTGGACTATCTTTGTTATTTCAGTGTATTAGCATATGGGTATTGCAGTGAAAAAATGTTCCCAGATATGCATACAATTCCGAGCGAAGTGCTAATGTTGGTATTTGTAGCCAGGTTTGGCACACTCGTATTTGCAATCCTGCAGTTGGAACTGCTATTTGCTGCTAACTGCTAATTTGTGATTTGGTACATTGCTGAAAGCCCCCGACCCCCCCCTCCCCCCGGCCAATTTATATGCATTTGTTTTGAGAATAATGTCAGATATGTGTAACATGCACACCTACACTTGTTGCTCATGGTTAATTATATACAGATGGGGAAGAAGAAGAAATGCAACAAGTTTGAGAATGAAAACCTAGTGATTTAGGTTAGTTAGTGCCTAAATTTTCAGGTTTTTAAACGTGAAGTAATCATATATCTTAACCTTGGGGGGGAGAAAAAAAAGTACCAACAACCATTCATGAGTTTGGAAATCCCGAATTCATAATGTTTTTGCAATTACCGGTACTGGTTTAGCTGCCTTCGTAAAGGAATCTGGAGTACTCTTCTTATGTCAATATAAGTTGTTGGGGGGGGTTTTTTTTTTTTTGTTTTTTTGACTATTTGATGTTCAGGTTTTCCAGTCCGTTTTTAAAGCAATGCAGAGTTCCAAGTCTGCCCAAAAAGGAAAAATTATCTGGTCGTTACATGACTTGTGTAGTTTCAATGTAACTGGTTCTCATTGCTATTCTTGTGGCTATAATTAAACGTCCTAAGCATTGGGTGGGCATTTAGGACACAGCACTCAACTGCTTTATTTCTTAGAACAAGTTTTAATGCTGTCTCAAGTTGCTTTCTTTGATCCATCAATAATATAATAAGTTTACGTGATCTTGCACAGTGTATGTGTATGTTGTCTTATTTTAGTCTTGTTTGGTCACGAATAACACCTTTTACTACACTGGCAAGTTAGTTTCCAAAATTTCGTTCATCTGAAAATTTGGCCCCAAATTATCCAAGTAGCTACAGTCTGGGTGCCTGTAATATAATGTGCTTAACTACAAACCCACCTGAATCAGAGTTCCTTTTAAGAAAACCAGTGCAAGAGCTTTAGCTCAAATCATATCATACATGAATTCTTAACAGTTTCTCAGTTGGGAGTGTAATATGCTAAGCCAACTTTAACTTAACTTGGAGCAGCCATTTGTCAGAAGTGGATTTAAATAATTGGACTGTTTTACTGAGGCCCTGGAGTTAAATCGTGCCAGTTAAAGGTGCTCATGCAATGACTCATGGAAAACCATGACCTTATAGATTGTATGTAAGCTGATATATGGAATGCTCAAATACCAAACAATTAAAAGGAAATAATTTGATACTGCTGCAGTTATTCCAAAACAGCAGCTTTAAAATATTTTATAACCAACACAATACAAGGACCTATAAACTTCTTTGTGATAATGTTTTCCTATATGTGAAGACGCCTTACAGATGCTGCTTCTTATCATTGGGAATCTGGAATAATTGACTCTCGTGTTAAGGCTTTCAAAAAACCAGTTCTAAATGCAGTTAAAATGACTTTAACCTTTTGCTAACTAGTTCAACTGGTAGCTATTATTCCACTTTTGAGTTCTTTTATGGTAGGATCTTGCTAACAAATACATTACCCTCTTTTCCTTTTCCTATGTTACCTGTGGCACCCGTGGATCTGCGTGTTGGAACGGTTTCGTCGAATGTTTCCCTTGGATCCCCACTTTAATACCTTTGGCTCAAAATATGAACTCATGGAACTTATGCCAATGTTGCCCTTTATTCCTGCCATGGATACAATCAAAACCACAAATTCTCCGTCAAATTCCCTACCTCGTATGACAATTTATCCCTGTAGCACAATGAGCGTTTCCCTCAAGGTGGCCCTGCAGGTCCGAGGGGCATGGGTCCTGGCAATTCAGGATTTGGCAGAGTCCGTGAGGAATTCGAGGGACCTGCCAAGAAGCCACGCTTCTGATCTGGCACTTTTATATAGCAGAGCTTGTTTCTGGATTCCCAGTAGTTCTGGGGTCTTAATTAATGTATTTAAGTTTAAAATATTCCATTGGAATTTTAGCCTAAAGATCCATCTTTTTTTTTTTTTTTTTTTTTTTTTTTTTTTTTTTTTTTTTTTTTTTTTTTTTTTTTTTTTTTTTTTTTTTTTTTTTTTTTTTTTTTTTTTTCTTCTTTTTTTTTGTGGCAAGATTTTTTTAAAAAAGTAATTTGTGTGTTCAGATTAGATCAAATTGCTCAGCAAGAGGGTCTTCTTGCTCAGCACATCCTGTTGTATTCTCCTTTTCTACGTATATAATCATGCAATGTTACTTGTTATGCTGGTAATTCTTGTAAGTTGTTCTGCTATTTCTATGGTTATGTTCTGTGCCATTCAACATTTTGAGATAATCCATGTAATTTGCAATAAAGAGTACATTTGGTTGTTCAAACCCCACTTCAACATTTTAGCAAAGTGTTTGACTTCGTCCGAAAAATTCACTAAGCACCTACGAGGAAGATATGATTCATGAAATATTTGGGGTTTGGTTCTTGATAGTGTTTGAATTCAGTTAATTCAAACTTTATCTAGCATTATGTACCACATGGATTAATAGATACAGGGGTGGACAAATCATAAATGCGCTAGCTAGCCTATATGGCAAGTAAAAGCCTCCAGTTGTTCTTTTAGTTGCCTGAAAATTTAGCTGACTGGGCTTTAAAGTTGTAGCTAATGTACTGATGTGGCTAGTGAGTATATGATGTTTTAGTATATTGCATTTGCACTTGCAACAAAAACATCGTTTGCCAGCTTGGGAAGGGGGGTAAAAGCTGTGGTGGTCAGTCCTCACATCACGTGTAAAAGAGATTTGAGTCTGGCTCATGCAGGTAGGCGAATTGGCTATCCTGAATTGCCCCTAGTGTGTGAATGTTGGTGTGAATATAGTCCCATCAGGGGGTGAATTCTCCCACCTGTCACCTAGTTTTACAGGATAGGCTCCGGACCCTGACTGGGAGAAAGCGAGTCAGCCAGGTTATGCTTTGGCAGATGCGTATAGTGCAGCAGGTGGTGTGAGGAGTTAGAGCGAGGAGTTTGTGCTGTAGTTACACCATCACATGTACCACTTTGAAACACCTGTAAACAGCCTACATGCCAAATGTAAACTTGTTTTGCACAAGTCATTGAGGAGTATTTTTTTTTTTCCCTTTCTTTCTTTCTTTCTTTTTATTGGTGTTGAACCTATTTGTCTGTCAGGCAACTGAATTTAAAAAAAAAAAAAAAAAAAAAAAGCCCAGGCACGAAATCTGCTTGTCCTGGGTATCTGGGCCAATGTTTTGTCCACCCCTGAAGTGTGTACTAATGCTTGGTTTGGGATGTGCAGTATGGAACGGAGGCTTGAAGAACTTCAGTGTTTCAGTAGCCTGGCATGCATTCAGTTTGATTCATATTATAAAAGGCCATAATATTTTCAAGCCTTTTAAAACCTGCATTTAAAGTTGCAGTAGATAAGTTTGTTAAAATTTCAAGAGTTTTGTGGTTGCCAGGCTTTCCAGTAGGAACAGGTTACAATGCTAAGACCTATAGACGGTCACCAGCCTAAAGATATTACATACATATTGTTAATACCTGCACAAGCAAACATTCAGGAAATTTGAGGCATGGTAAATAAAGCAACAAGGTAATGCATGCTACACCTACATTTTACTATGTGGCTTTCTAGCATCCCCCCATGACCATAAAGTTATTGCTTTTAACATAGTGAGGCAGATTCGTGGTAATGCTAATCCAAGATTCTGCACTGCTAAGCAGGATTCGTTCAAGGTATTTTTATTTATTTATTTATTTATTTTTTTTTAGAAAGTAGAATTCTGCTAATATTGCAAAGCTATGGAGTTTTTAGCCCTCTTTAATTACTTTACTGCCTTCAGGTTGTAGGACTCTGCTGCTGAAACAATTGTTCTAATGGAGTCTTGGCTCTAAAGGCTTGCATTTGAGGACTGTTACAGCTTATTTTTATTATTTGTTTCTGCAAGAAAATGAAAGTTCTTGAATCCCTATCGGACTTCCTAGAAGCTGTGAGTTATTAGCCTGAGTATGTATTAATACAGATTGAGTATGATCATGGGGTGGTTTACTTGGGGTGGTATGGCTGGAGCTAAATACATCCATAAAAATGTCTTTGCCATTGTGTTTTGTTGGTCCTCTGTATATTTTCTTCCTTAACAGGTGACTGTCCAAAGTTGTGTGCACCGGAACTTGTGACGGATTTTATCCATGCATCCTCCATTAGTGAGGGTTTTAGTGCCGTGCTATAAAGTGCTGTAATGTATATGCAATTAAAATATGTTTAGATGGGTGGATATCTTTGACTCTAAGTTTTGCTAAATCTACAAAAGAGTTAGAACTTGCTACTAGCTGTAGCATAACAAGAGTGAATACGTACCTACATATTACTTCAGTACTATGAATCATGAGTGCCTTGAAAATAAGCACTTCAAGAATTCAACTCTGATGGCGATATCTATGACCAAAAATTCTAAAATCTAGTTTTTTTTAGTTTATAATGAACCCCAAGTTGTTGCTTCGTCTTGCCCCAAGGAGAAACGACCTAGTGTATGAGGCGACGGATCATCCAGCAGTACACCAGCTCTCATATCGCCTCATCTGCAAAAGGGGGTAACCTCCATGATTCCTCCTCATCCAACAAGAAACCCAGTGATTAATAAAATTAGGCACCCTAGGAAATCAGTATCAATTCCTTTTTTTTTTCTTCTGTCTTCCGTGCTTCTCCTCCTCACTTCTTAGTGCCTTCCTTAGAAAGGAAATAAGGAAAAAAAAATAGTTTATTAACTAATTTGGTAGACACTAAGTTGAGGAGATAGAGATTGCTCAAGAGTTCACCAGTGAGTTGAGCTCTGATCAGTAACCAAAAGCCTTAACCTCTGAATATCACCACTGAAGTGTCACACTAAAGTGATTGACTTATTGACTTGCCACCAGGGCATAGCAAGTACGAATATACACCATGTGGTGTGATAACACACTCAGTGATTTGTAATTGTATGTGTGCATTACACACTAGACACTTTAAGCTTTGCATGCTTTAATTGACTTTCCCCCCCAAGGCTTTTGTGTTCATTGTAATTTAATTATTATTTATTTTGTATTAATTATTGCTTTATTTGTTGGGAGAAGTGGCGCACATTGTACAGAAAAATACTCCCGTGTAGGATGAATTAGGCACTCGACCTAAAAGTGTCCTATTTCCTTGTTTCTTGATTCCTCTGAGAGCTTTTGTATGTCCTTAGATGGCAGTCTGATCGATTTCCTGGTCACACGCTGAAGGCTGTTGAATCAAGGAGGCATCAGTTAATTTGCAATGTTATGTACGGTCACATGGAAGGTAAACAGTCAGCATGCCTTATGTTTAGAAGCACATGCACTATGGCTTTTAAGAGGCTTAAAATCCTAGTCTCTGAAACAGCAGTGATGCCATTACTTCTGCTGTGAATGGACAATTACATTTATTTTTGGATAATAAAGTTCTTTTGATTATGTTCATGTGCCAATATGTATTGTCCTTTAAGTGGTATAACTTTTCAGCTTGCTAGTACTACAACCTAACAACCTAAGTCCTGTGACTTGTTTAGAAGTGGAAAGAGATTTTTCTGAAGTGGGTTCTGTGCAAGTTGCTTGAGTCATGTGCTTGCTACAAGCTAAAGATGACTATATGTAACTGAGTAACAAGGATTATGAAATCTTATGGAATCTCCAGATGCTGAGAAGCACCCCCATAGCGTGATGATACCACCACCATGCTTCACCGTAGAGATGGTATTAGCCAAAGCAGTGCCTTGTTTTTTGCCAGGCATAGTGCTTGCTGTTCATCCCAGTTATTTTTTCTCCCCTCCTTCATCAGACCAGAGAATCTTTTCCTCATGCCTCTCTCCTAAAGGCATGATTGATGTAATATTTCTGAGATGGTTGTCCTTCCTGCAGGTTCTCCCATCTCTGCAGGGGACTTCTGAAGCTCTGTTAAAGTGGCCATTGGATTCTTAGTCACCTTCCTGACCAAGGCCTTTGTAGGCCGATTACTGAGTTTGGCCAGACAGCTAGCACTAGAGAGTCCTGGTGGTTCCAAACTTCTTGCATTTCACAACGATGGAGCCCACTGTGCTCCTGGGAACATTCGGAGTTCCTTGGACTTCATCGCTTGGTTATTGCTCAGACATGAAATGGTAAATTGTGGGACCTTATACACAGGTTTGGGCTTTTCTAAATCATGTCCAGTGAATTGAATTTGCCACAGATGGACTCCAGTCAAGTTCTGCAGACATTTCAAGATAAACAAAGCAAACAAGATGGAACTATGGTCAGTTTGGAACATTTTAGCCAAGTCTCTGAATAATTGTCTGAATGAGAGATTTCACTTTTTGCTTTTTAAAAAGTTTGCCAAAAAATTTTTAAAAATGTTTTTTGTTTTGTCCCCCAGCTTGTCATTATGGGTTATTGTGTGTAGATTAATGGCCAAAAGAGTAAATTTGATCAATTTTAAATTAAATCTATAATGCAATAAAGTACAAAAACTGAAGGATTCCGAATTACTTAACCAACTCACTGCACGCAATCAATGGTAGAGTGCTGAAGATGTTTCTGTGACCATGTTAAAGCATTCTTGGACGGTCTTGCGCAGAGCGAATGAAACTTGGCAATTTGTTGCACTAGGGTGCAAGTATGATGTGATTTTTCTGTAAAATTACCGTAACTCAGGAATGCGGAAAGAAGCAGAGAATTACAGTTCATACGTTTGTTATACTGAGCTAAATGAAACAAAGATTTTTTATTCTTACAAGTTGCATGCTCTAGTTTGAATAGTGACATGTGCAATGCCACAATGAAAAGCATTGCACTTGAACATGCATAACAGACAGAAGCTTTTGGTTGGAAAGATTTTCTTTATCTGGCTGTTGAACATGAGAGAAACTTTAGTAATTTGATAGCAGCATTTTGTTGCATCTATGCCAGATTGTAAAAAATAAATTAAAAAAAATTATTATAATGATGCGCAGTCTGCTTGTCCCAGGCTAATTGTTCCTGCGACAATTTTAGTGTGTAAGCTGAGTCGCTTCTTTTTGTGTTTCAGTCAGCAGACTTAAATTGTTGTCCTTTAAAACAGTGTTTACTAAAGCTGAGCAGACATTTTACAGGTTTTTCATCTAGTATTCTAGCTCTGAATGTCTTCTACATTTAATCAGCATTTTCAGGATCATGGTGGAATCACATGGAGGTTCTGTTGGAACCGACAGGTCTGGCACCACACAAATAACACTCACATTAATAGATTAGTTTTGGGGGAAGCTCATATGCTTGTCTCTTCAAAGGCAGGTCTTTAAGTATCCTGATAACATGGAAAATTTTGTAAAATTTTTTTTTAATTTATTTATTTATTTTTTTAAATAAGTACAATACATTTTGCTTTTATCACTACTGGTAACTTATAGATAATGGAATTCCTCAGAACAGCTTTTTCATTTGTTAAGCCAAAGTTTGTGCCTTCAGCTTTGATTTTTATAGCTTCTGACTATGCACGTGGATTAAATTGTCGAACATGTAATTAAACCACAAGTTACACTTTTCTAAATGGATAAATTGATAGATGTGATGTAAGTGAATACTGAACTGATAATTGCTTTCATGACGTCACTTTGCCCATACATGCTAGCCATTGCTGGTATATTATACTGCATTAGTACCATAATATGGCACAAATACAACTGAAATTCTCTTAAGAACTTACCCAGATGCTACTGAAGATGGTAGCCCCATCAAGAAATTCGAGTTTGTTTGCAGGATTGCAGTAAAACAGAGGAAGCCCATCAGGTGTTTGCTAGTTAACATCATAAACTTGTAAACATTTCTTAACTAGGCTAGTTGCTTTTGTGAAAAGGTACTTTCAGCAAATGATTTTCAACTATGACTAACACATTAGAGGTTTGTTGTATTATCATGATTTTCTTCTGCATTTTTTTTTAAGGTAGTAAATTTTTAAAGCTGAATTTATTTTTTCCTCTATTTAAAGCATGTAAAAATCAGATGTAAATAAAGATTAAAATAAGATATGAATATAAACATTTTAACTAGGCTCTCTCTCCCATAGCCATGCAAGAATTGCTGGCATCCACCAATTGGAGATGTTTTGAGAAAAAAACAGCACTGCTGATCCTTCGGGCAGCATTTGTCCCTGCAGTTTAATATTAAAAAATTGAAATGTTAAGTATGCAATCTATATAATAAATATGTTCTACGGTTAGTGTTGTCACTGCTGTTAGGGATAATAGAACTAATCTAAAATCCATTTGAATAATCAATTAAGAATTTAAACACTTCATAAAATGGCTACTGTGCTATATTGAAGTGCATGGCATTATAATGTGTAAAAGCTCTAGTGGCACCAGGACTGGCCAACCAGACTGGAAATTTCTAGGTGGTAGAAGTCCTATGACCCCGGACCAATAGGTTAGAGGGGGAGAAAATGGTTATTAGAGTTGATCTTTCTTTCATACGTCTTACTTGCGGTAAGTGAAGTGCCATTAGCACTTGAGACCAGAGTGGACTTTGGATCACCCTTAGAGTATGCTAGACTAGAGCATTGTGAATTTAAGCCTGGTGATGATGTTCTCAGTGAGCTTTATACAAAATTACTATTGAATCTTTGTTCAGTGAAATACGTTTTAGGTCATTAAATAGCTTGCAAACAGAAAATAAATAAATTTAAAGAGCAGTTCCAGTGGTCTATTTCCTGTTACACTCCTGTGTTCAAACACCATCTATGCCACTAGTCATTGAACACCCTGATGTAATAACTTCCCGAGGAATTAAACCATGGTAAGACACTCCATGATGATTACTTGCAGCTTGAAGATAGATTTATTGTGGTCACAATACGCAACAATGACTGAGTACTTTAATTCCCAGCACTGACTTTTTAAAGCCTGCAAAAAGTCTGTTGATTACCTCACATTTTTGAGACTGAGAATTAAAACTTAACTGGCGTGATGACTGGCATTGCTTTAATAT
Organism: Pangasius djambal; assembly: GCA_022985145.1. Taxonomy (NCBI): domain Eukaryota; kingdom Metazoa; phylum Chordata; class Actinopteri; order Siluriformes; family Pangasiidae; genus Pangasius; species Pangasius djambal. The sequence goes on from CM041003.1 coordinate 8,488,801, forward strand.
GTGCTCCTGTTAATCCAGGCGTCTGTTTTTTCTTACGCACTGTTAGAACTGAATTTGAACTGGACATTAGTTCATCCAGCTAATGAACCTTATTTGTTCATATACAGTGGTAACACGTGTCTATAGTAATCTGCTGATCATCAGAGCACCAAAACGAACTTCCACTCAGTGAATGTGTGAAGTCATGGGCAGAAACCTAAACGGAAACAAACAGCTTTAAGGAATTCCCAACCGGCAGAAACATGGAGTTTGTTTGCAAGAAGTAATGTATTAAGACAAATTCGCCATTTGTCTTTGCAATTTTTCACTCTTGCAGTAGAAAGGGTTTTAAAAATCCTTACTGTTTTCCCATGGCAGTAATTTTCTCACAACTACCGGACATTTACAAAGCTTGATATTCAGTGTACTGACGCTAGACTCTTACAAATAAGCCTGTGCCTAAAGTACACGGACCTTGACTCGTATCAGAGATCAAATACGCTAATAATAGAACATAATCTTTGTAAAGAAACAAGCAATAATGCCATCTAATGTCATGGTTTTGTTACTTTTTCTTGTAATTCACTGGAGTTGCTCTTTAAGCTTGCGGAAAACAGAATAAATTTGCTAATGCTCCTCTGGCCAAAATCAACTTTGCTCCATTTCATGGATGGAAAAATTAAAGCCCTTCAACTGAAAATCCATGATGCAATCCTATTTGAAATAATTGCGTGCTGTATTTAAAGCTGTAAAAACAAAAACTGGATTAAACAGCGTTGATGTGAGAACTCTGTTCTACACCAGCAATGCCAATATTCAAAATCTGATGAAAAGCAAACTCTTTCTGTTGGCGTCCAAACTTGCCATTTCCAGTTCTCTGTGAGGAGAGCTTGTCTCTGTGTGTGTAACGTGTATGGCATGGATGGTGGTGCTGTAGCTAAGCAGTAGCAGCCAGTGTCCAGCTTGCCCAGCTCCACAGTTGACACTCCAGCAGTTGGTTACAATGAGACAAGATGAGTAGTTCTTCAGATCAGTGGACAGTTGAGCCTGGACTTATTTGCATCGAGAGGTTTGCTTGCGTGTCATCCGAAAAGGTAAGTGCTCATGTCTTTTGTTCAATGAAGTTGAAAAACACAGGGCTGCTTCACCTCCCTGATTCACCTCGCATGTTGAATTTATTGGGGTTCTGGCATCACACTTCTGAAAATGGATTCACAGTGCAGATTTTTTTGTTGTGGACTCAGTATGGCTAACAAGTTGTGTTTTTATCTGTTCTCTCTGACCTGCATGTAGCTGGTTTCTTGGACAGTGATGGACTACTGTACAATTTAGCAGTTGCATAGCTGCTGAACATTTGTTGTGAAATGCCTTAAAATAAGCAAGTGACGGGGATGGGATGGTGTATGGGGGGACAATTTCCTTAAGGAAGTAGTAATGTTGCGTTGACGTGCATTGAAATACGATTGCACATTTTTCTGGACATGGGCGAGGGTGGGCTTGAAGTTGGAGAAAATCCGATATTTAGGCTCATATCAGTGTCTCAAAGTGTATACCGCTTCTGCCAAACCGACTGCCTGACTAGTGCATCACTGTACATTCCTCTGTGACAAGGGTCCCAGTATAAGCTTAGGGTAACTTGGTATCTGAATGAACTGGAAATGTAAATCTGAAGAGAGATAAAATGAGGGTTTTTATTTATTTTTTTATTTTTTTTAAATGAAATCTGAGCTACGTAATCAGTTCCATAACCCTGTTTTAATTTAGAACTTTTCCTTGTATGGAAATTATGTAGTTCTGGCAGATTGGTGCAAGAATGTGTATAAAGTATCAGAGGTGATACAGGAGCCACCTGAAAATGAAAGCCCAAATGCAAATAAAATTCCTTCACAGAAGCCAATTTACTTGAAGGGGAAAGGACACGGGACTTGAAAGAGGCATGTGCTTCCAATTGGCGCTCCTTTTTTTTTTTTTTTTTTTTTTTTTTTTTTTTTTTTTTTTTTTTTTTTTTTTTTTTTTTTTTTTTTTTTTTTTTTTTTTTTTTTTTTTTTTTTTTTTTTTTTTTTTTTTTTTTAAATAAAGGAACTACTTACTAAGTACCAGTCACTTTGTACTTTCACTGTTTTCTTACTGTTGCTTGGTGCACATTCTTGACAGTTAAAGCTGAAAATTGTCTAGGGATCGAGGTTTATAGAAAGTGTTATACATGGATCGTTGCTCAAAACAGCACATTGGGATATTAAGGTCTTAAATTCGGCATGTATGCAGTATAAGTTCTTTAAGTGTTCTTTACCTTGGATCAATAAATTACATGGTTCACTGTTTAACATTCATGGCGATCAGTATATTCCAGCATGAATCTAAGGTTACGTATAGTCTACAAAACTTCCAAAGCAACCCATAGCAACAGCATTCCTTGAATCTTGCTGCACCTGCAGTTACCTGGAATAAGTTCACTTACGGAAGACCTCAAGGTATAAGCTCAAGGCTTGTACGTGTAGGGATTTAAAAATAAAATAATAATAATTAAAAATCATAATATTCTACAAGAGGTTGCACCTTTTCATGCTCTGTGAGGCATCCCTGTGTGTCTACTTAAGAGGGCTGCGATACTTGTGACTGGTCTGTTCTATTGCTCACGAAAAGCAAAAAACAAAGCCAATAGTGTTATTCCAGACACACATCCAGCTACTTAGCAAGCTTGCATCTTTTATTATTTTTCTTTAGCGAAACATTCTTTGAAACCAGTGGGTTTTGACTTTTGTTATTCCACAAATACTTGACAGTTGCAATTCCTACACTACTTGTCTTGCATCACTATTCAGTTCCTTTTCCTGCTTGGCCTTCTGCTCTAGGTCCACTATGATCTTTCTTGTGCTAGATCCCACTCATTGTATTAACCCACAGCACAGTGTCCTGAAGTACAACACCACCATTTTACTATACACATCATGGTGTGCCTCTGTACATATGTTGTGAAGACAAGGTGTTCGGTGTACAGGTGCAGAACTGCTTCTTGAAGCATTCTGATCTAGTGGTTCAGCAGGTTGGTTGCCCAGGGAGGTGTCTGTCTGTTTATCTGCACTGTGATCCATCATCTCATTCTCCCTACCTCTGGCTGTAGTTGCCTTTGCTTTACCCATTAGGGAGTGTGATGCCAGAACTGCCCTGTTTGCTTAATGGCTGCCTGTGGAAAGGCAGAGCATAACCTCACTCCTCAGGATTTACACTTCCAGAAACCCAGCACTGTGTAAAAGGTGATGTCTGTTTAGATAACTCATTATGTGGTTAATAATGAACTACACATCAAGCATCAACTTCACACTTAGTCTCACACTCAGTTTGTCAGCAGGATCTGAGCGGATTTTTTTCATGTTTCCTCAAGCAGCACAATTAGCACTTCAGAATGTCTACTGTCTTCACATATAACTTGTCTGTACAGTCACTTCACCATTTTGCCATTAAGTGTAGTAAATTTGAGGCTGGATAGTTGGCTTTATCCTTAGAAACGAAACAATCCATTATATTATATAGATATTTATCTTAAAACTAAATATCAACCCATTAACATATATACACTAGGGCTGTAAAACATTTTAAATGCGATTTACCTCTCTTGTATAGTTAATTATGGTTATATATAATTTATAATTTGTTTGCGTTGCCCCCAAGAGAGGTTTAACGTCCGGACATCGTAATAAACATTGATTCATCGTAATAGTACAGATGTTTCACAGCATTAGGAAAATGTTAACGGTATCGAACCATTGTGAGAAAATGTATTACGCACACAACCTGATGCGACTTAAGTTCTGTTGCTGCGTTCACACTTTGCTTGTGACAACAAACAGACCAAATTTCTATTCCATTTTCTTTTTACTCGTCTACTCTCTGTGCCAAGTGCTGGTCAGTCAGTAATTAAAAAACAACATATCTTCAACATCTATTCATTTTAATGGGAAAAGCTGCTGACCATCAGACTCCATGGCAGCACTGTACAACTCTAACTTTAAAAGCTACTGCCATTAAGATCAGCTTTTAATAGGCCTAATGCTCAGCTCCAGCTCTTAGAATACTTCGATATGCATCACTACAAAGTAACACATGCATTTGCTAAACAGCAAACTTTTGTCTTTAAGCAGAAAAAGTACAAATTCACTAAATTTAAATTCAAAGGACAAATATTGGAGTAGCATTCAATTTAGTTACTTGTTCAATAGGGAGACAGAAGAACTGAAAAGAATACTTGACTTTTCTAGTACTTCTGTATTTGTTTGTAACATTAAATGGTTCATCTGTCAATTATAGTACTTACACACACTAATGGCCTCACCCAGTGATGTATTCCAATACCATGAGACATTTAAAACTATAACAAAATTTTGGACGTACCGCCCCCTACTAGTCAGTCAAACCCCTCCCCCAAAAAAATAGTGGCTTTAATTTTGTGTTAACTTTAACTAATTAACTCAGCAGCCCTACTACATACCACTACATATACATTTCTTAATGTGAAGTGAAAAAAAGCATAATGAATGTGTCTGCCATATCCCTTTATTCTGTAATATTTTTACAGCTTTCCTATATTCTAAGACTTTCCGTGTTTGGATAAAGTTGCATATATTCCATACAATCACATATTTTCATCTTTATTTGTGTAGTAATTAGTCTAGTGTTAGTTTAGCTTCATAATGAAATCTGAAGGCCATGTTCACTCATTGTCTCTTTCACTGCAGGGCCCTTGGGCAACTGATGGAGGCTGAGTTCCATGCCAGAAGTAAGGTTAGTAACGGCAGACTCCAATGTATAAACCTTTAAACAGATACATTAAATAAATGATGTGATATAATAGTGATATTTGTGTTGAACACTCTGTTGGGAAATATAGTCAGCTCCATAAGTATTTGGACAGTGACACAGTTGGGGGTTATTTGGATTCCAGTATCAATGGTTGTTAGTTTGTCCAATTACGTTTGAGCCTGTGGAAATGGGCACACTTCTTTTTCTTTTCTTTTTTTTTTAAAGACTAATTCCTAAACAGAGAGTGCAATATTTTGGTTAAAACCCTTAAATTAAAGCTGAAGGTCTACATTTCAATCACCTCTTGATTGCTTCATTTCAAATCCCTTGTGGTGGTGTACAGAGACAAAATTACAAAAATGTCACTGTCCAAATACTTATGGATCTGACTGTACCATGACTTCATATATTGTATCATAATGTTTATCTCTTTCAACTTTTGTGTTCCAGCTCATTGGTTAAGTGTAATCTATGATCCAGTACATGTTGAGGGCTTTATGAACAGTGCTGTGGAGTACGAGCAGCAGACCAGCAGATCCTCAAATTGCAGTACTACACGTGAGTAGCATTTCGGGGAAAAATGTTCACAAAATATCCAGAGGTACCGAAATGGATCTCAATTTTTTAGCTGTGCAGTAAACACTTGGATTGATGATTTTGTCTTTTTTGCTTCTTAGGAAAAGTGACCAGGTTGACTAGACAGCTGGAGGTTATGAAGTTCATCACAGGGATTCACTGGAGCGTTCATCTGGGAGTCACGTGTGTTCCTGCTGAATAAGCTGAAAAGCAAAACTTAAGTTCCAGTACAGAGACTGACCTATGTATCCTGTATCCCTAGAGTGTTGTCTTCAGACGATTAAATTCAGGGGTGTGAGTTTCACTTGGTTTATCACTGTCGCATCTTATTGGCTTGTTGTTAATAGCGTCTCTGATTCAGGACGGACGTCTGCAAGCTGATCACATGCAACTGAAGTGGCTGTGAATGGATCCATGTTTGTCTGGACAACACTGTACACCATCAATCAATAATAAAATATTTGTGAACCATTTGTGTTGTCATGTAGTGTATCTAATTAGATTTAGTATAGTAATACCTTTTTACTTGGTATAGGAACTTACGTTTGCTGTTAAAATTCTGTTTATTTTCTAGTTTTTACTTGAAGTGTTGGAAGAAATTAACAAAGCTCCTGAAAAGTTTAAGTTACTAAAGTCCTCAGTCAGGATGTGACGACAGAGCTTTTGGTGGTGGTCCAGAATATGTTGTTGTAAATGAAGACTTTGGGTGGTATTTAATTGTAATTTTAATTACTTACAATCCATTTGTACAAATTTTAATGATCTATTTTATAGGGACCCCTTCAACTGTACAATAAATTCCATGGACAGCTACTTTAGTTATTTAAATGTGATATTCACTCCTTTAGAAAGAAACCTGGGCATTGGACAACTGAAGTTATATATAATATAGAATAGTGAATATTATGTATGAATAATTTGAAGACACTTCAGGTTTTTCTTTTTAGTGTAACAACAAAGATACAAATTGCAACACTAGGCTGTTTGCTTAGACAAGGTTTTAACAATTTACTAAGCATTACAAGGATTAGCATGTTGTGGTAAGCATTTTGATGGTCTCCCATGTTATTGTCTGATACCAACTAGTCATAGTCATGTTTTTGATATCAGTCACTTTCAGTAATCACTATGTTGGTCACCTAGCCCAGAAACACTGGGCATGAGGTTGGGAATACAGCCTGGATGGGATGTCAGTCCATTGCAGGGCATCTTGCACATCTGCATTCACATCTGGGGCAATTTCTTAGCCAATCTACTAGCTTGTTTTTTGGAAGTGGGAGGAAACCTATATGGACAGCTGCACCACCTTGCCCCTTTAGTTATCTGTCAAGTTGTATTAATTGTGCATTGCATTCTGTCCCTATGAAATAATAGTCATTTCTATGTGTGTGTTTTTTTTTAACCTTTGAGAAACCTTTAAAGCCTGAATATATTTTTTGTCTTAGTCTGTCCTTTAATGGAATTTTACTGAATGCAGTTGGAAATGTGCACTTGCTTTCTCTTTTCTGTCTGTGCTCCATGATCTATAGTTCTGCTTGCCTGAGAATAAAATCCACCCAGGCTGCCAACCTTTTTGTGGGTCTCTCAGGATTCCAATCCCAAGGCACATCTCTGAATTTGCAAACTACAAGTGTTTTGAACCACAACTCATACATTTACAACGAATACGACTCAGCATTTTTCCTCACTAAATGAATCACTGTATAATCATCATTATGTGCAGTTTGACTCTTGGGTGTCTTTAAACTATTTAATTATGCCTGCGTGATATCTGGCCCCTCCAAATGCTTGTAAGCGGACCCTGCGGAAGTGGGAGAGAGAGAGAATTGGGTAGCATGTGGCCAGTGGGCCTGCTCTTTGCATCTTTAATGCCCATTCATCATTCATGAACTTGTTTCAACAAAGGCACCCCCAGGTACCTGTGCCTGTGCCCATTCATTCTGTCAGAGCCTGGTCTGCAGACATGAATGGTACCAAGCCTAGTCTTAACATGGGCAGGAGTACAGCAGAGCGCAAACCACAGCAAAAGATATGGAAAGGCCGTGCCTTGACGCAAATGTACCTACTTTCCAGCTCTGTGGTTCCTGCACCACCTTCAGCTGGGCCTAGAATATGGGAATCATTCAAACTTCCCTCACTTACCAATATGGCACATCAAAGGACACCAGGGTAAGCTGGTACCTAGAGTTTACTACTGAATTTAAAATAATAATAATAGTAATATTGAATGAGTTCTGTGCTGGTGTTAGTTCAGGCATTTACATTGTAAACCTTTGAAGATGGCCAAATGGAGTTGATTGACAAAAAGTTTCATAATACACTGCATTTAAATAAGAGGAAGAGCAGGTCGAGATTTTAACCTAGAATCTAAACCATAACTACTTCAGTTCAAATGAAATGTCCATGCTGTATGTGCAGGGTAACAGGTTTTTTAGTGTGGATATTAATTTGTGCAATAGGTAGCTTAATAAAAAGTAGTTCTATTTCACCCCTCGTAACTTTCAGGGGGTCGAGAATAATGTGGATACCTTCTTGCGTGCATGCACTCATATGCCAAAACCTTCCAACAAAGCCACAAGGTGACATATGATGTAGTAATCGTAGTAAATATCACAGTATTACATCCCAATTTCCCTTTCTTCTCTTGTACATGTGTTGGACCACATGTACACCTTACTGAGCTATCCGCTTGTGGCATCTGTTGCCCCACCGGGTTGGGGTTCTCCACTGGTGCTACCACTAAGCAGTTAGACTCTGATAACTAAACACGACTAACATGGTTGAGAGGATTTTCCACGCTGTACAGCTCATTGTTCGCTTTTGGACCTGCCTTGTTAGCCAGGTCTGCTAACAAACAACACTGAGGCTGGAGTTAGATTTCCTTTCACTGCTCATTCTTGCAGGTTGGGTTTTTTCTCAGTGTTATTTGCTTAGAGTTTTTAAAACCGTCTACCAGCTGGTGGGCCTGTGACTAAAAAGAAGTAATATGCAGATTTGGGGCTATAGTTGGATTTTCTCCTCCATATAACAAACCCCTCATTCCCTCATGGTACACACACTGTGATTAAACTAAGCCATGCTATAAGATCTTTGCTCATGCAGCCAGTGGCTGACTCTCATGGAAGCCAAAGACAGGCACCAGCCATGTGTTCACTGCCTCAGCATTAACTATCTTAAAGGTGCAGTGCCTGGTTTGGACATCCCCTGTGCTGATGGTGATGCCAACAGCAAGCCTGGATGGCAGATTTGTACCCAAAGTTGTCTGCACCTGCCATAGATTGATAAGACAGCAATCTCAGTAATTTTCTAAGAATATGGGCAGCATGGCAGCAGATAGCTGCCCAAACACAAAAGCTGATATCCTTCAATAGTCTTCCTTATATCCCAGTGGCTGGTCTTCCTCTCTGTTCCTTGTCTGAGGAGCATGAGGATGCTGTGTGTACAGCCACATCTGGGAAAGTTTTCCAGGCTGATGACCTGGCAGTCAACTGCCTCAGTAACATCCAGAAATGAATCTGTGACAGCCAACCTCATAATGGCATTGGCCCGAGTGGGATTGGATAGTGATGTATTCCAAAGCACTATGTCACAGTACAAGGATTTTATCAAGAGTTTCAAAGGAGGGTTTGGACTGACAACTCATTCGTGTCTGGGCTCCATGCTATGCTCTGTAGTTAACATGATGGAGCACAAACAGGTCGGCATGAGCCACATGCCTGCCATTGATGCCTGAACTGGGTTGGTGGTGGTCACCAGATGAAACACTGCATCGATATACAATGACATTCTGCTGAGAAATTACAATATTGTATTGTGTGTGGTACATACTGGCAACAAATTAGCCATTTTTCTGCTCTTCATCACTGGAACAATTGCGCTAATCTGTAGATGTTGAAAGAGCACACGTTTCAGAATCATGAAATCCAATGAATGGCTGAATGGACTGGTGGTGGAGTAGTTTATATCACTTTTATTTTATCGCGTCATTAACTACAATGTCAAAGGGATACAAACTCCAGTTTTGTCATGGGCCTGCAATTTTCTTGGGGTTCGGTGCTTTGCTGATATCAGCCTGCAACAAGGTTGCTGCTCTGATCCAAGAGTATTGTTCCCTCTTCAACAGAAGGGTGATTGAAACGGTTCAGAGCAAAGGGTTCTACTTAACATACTTTTTTCAGAAGAAAGACAGCAGTGTCCATCCAATTCCAGATTTGAGGGGGCTGAACTGGTTCCTAAAAGCTCTCCCTTTCCCTATGCTCAAATTATCTGATGTTTTTAATACTGTGCAACCACAGGATGGGTTCACTGCGAGACGGTGGATCTGCACGATGCCTAAGTATTCAGACAATTTTTTTATTTTTTTATTTAATATACTATTATTTAATAATAGAGGCTGGGCACTGATGTCGGGCGAGAATGCCTGGTGCCCAGCTGTCATTCCAATTCATCCCAAAGGTGTTCAGTGCACTTGAGATCAGGTCTCTGTGCAGGCTGTGAGTTCTTCCACACCAGCCTTGGTAAACCATGTCTCCACTTTGTGCACAGAGGCGTTGTCATGCTGGAACATGTTTGGGCCCATCCCCTAAGTTCCAGTGAAGGGAAATCTTAATACTACAGCATACAAATACATTCTAGACAATTGTGTGCTTCCAACATTGTGGCAACAGTTTTAGGAAGGCCCACGTGTGGGTGTGCGAGTTAAGTGTACACATACTTTTGGCCATGTAGTATATGTATTCATAAGCATAAACAGATTTTAATATGCCAAAAAAAATATTCCGACACCAATGATTAAAAACACTAGTACTTTGTTGCAAAGCCATTGTTGGCTTCGAGACATCTATGGTAAGAAGCAATTAGGTTTTTGCAGCATGTGGTTCAATTTTGACCCGTTCTTCTTTTCTAATCATCTTCAATTCGACAAGGTCACAAGGGTCCCTCGATGGACTCAGTGGATTGATCAGACCATGCGAGCACCTAACTTTTTAGAAACCACTCTTGAGATATTTTGTCTATGTTTGGGGATAGTGTCTTGTTGGAAAGTCCATCTTCTCCCCAGATTCAGTTTCTAAATTCTTCTCTGTCTTGGTACATTGCTACATTCATGTTTCCTTTGATGACGTGTAATGCCCCAGTACCGTTTGCAAAAAAACAGCCCCATATCATGATGCTCCCACCTCCGTACTACACTGTTCTGGGTCAGTAGAACATCCATCTCTATTTTTGTTGCATCTGACCAGAGCAGATTGTTTCAAAAGAGTTTCAATTCATCGAAATGCTTGTGTGCAAACTTTAGACACACACGTGTGTGTTTCATTTTTAGCAGGGGAGTTTTGTGTGAGGTGTAAGGAAGCGAAATGATTGTGGTGCAGTTAATTGCTTGTTGTTCTCTGTGTAAATGTTGCTCCTGCGGCAACTCTTCAAGTGACTGCTGGCTTCTCTCTTACCTTCCTCATCATTAGTCTGAGAGCGTGTTGTGAAATCTTGCTTGCTGCACCTGCCTGGGGACAATTATTTCTGGTTCCATGAACGTTCCATCTGCATATAATTGAACCACTTGTACTGATAGAGATGTTTAAGGTCTTTGCTACTGCTGTGTAGCTTTTCCATTATTAATATTTTCCCTGGGAACTTTAGGAAGCTTGTTAAACTTCACCATGACTGCTATTTGTTTCATGAAATCTTCCCAACCAAACCAACCAATGGCAACATCTTTTATATAAAGACACCAGGTGCAGTTTGCACAAGAACATTTTTTGCAGCAGTTATATCTATATATCTATATCTGTATATAAATAACAAAAACAAAAGGATCTGAATACTTATTTCCCCTCACTTTATTGACCATAGGTGAGCCAGGTCAGATTTGTAAAGTCCTGTTTCCAACCACTACAGAAAACCTGAAGTAAACAATTCTCACATGTCAGCAGACTCAAACACAGCTCAAGCACAACGCACAACAGAGATATCAAGTCATTTACAGGTCTTAAAAAACCCAAGACAGATGGAGAGGTAATTATGATTTTATCCTTTTTAGCATGATTTAGCAATGGATGTTCTGTTGACCTGGCCATGGAAATGCATTTTATACCTCCTCCCCATATGCATTCTCTTCACATTAATTATTACCAATATATACTGTAAGTAGTTCCTGCCTGTTTGGAATTCATTGTCCCCACAATCGTGTGCACTCAAAGCATCATAAACAATCATATTTTTAAAGAATTAATTTTAAATTTGTAACTATGATTTCTGTCCCATTTTTGTCCACATACTCATTCATCCATGAAAGATGAGTATACCATGTAATGGACAGGTAGGCGGATATCCATGTTTCTTTAAAACAAAGATTTTGAAGTATTAAAAGTACCAATATTTTACACATTGAGTTACATTATTGGTGAATTACATTACAGGAATTAAATAATTATTATTTATATGAAGCACAGAACCTCAGTTTTACGATGGGTCAGGGTCTGTTAGCAGTATGTCCTCCCAAGGTTTTATTATTATTATTTTATTTTTAATTTGTGTGTGTGTGTGTAATATATATATATATATATATATACACACACATACACAAAGTCACCTGAATGTATTTGGACAGTGACATAGTTTTTGTAATATTGCTTCTGTACACCACCACAATGAAGCAGGTTTGAAATGAAGAACTCAAGATGTGATAGAAGTATAGATATTTGGAAAATTAAATATTGCATTAACTGTTTAGCAATTACAGCCATGGAGTCCCTCCATTTTCACAGACTCAAAAGTAATTGGACAATTGACTGATAAGCAGTTTGATGGCCAGGTGTGGCCTGTTTCCTTGTTATTTCATGACAAATTAAGGAGATAAAAGGTCTGGAGTTGATTCCAAGTGTTGAATTTGCATTTGGTAGCTGTACATTTGGTAGCTTTGCATTTGGCCATCATTAGGCTGAAAAAACAAAACAGACCAGAAACTTTAGGAGTGGCCAAATCAACAATTTAGTACATTCTTAAAAAGAAGGAATGCACTGGCGAGCTCAGCAACACCAGAAGACAAGTAAAGTGGATGATTGCAGAATTCTTTCCTTGGTGAAGAAAAACCCCTTCACACCATATAGCCAAGTCAAGAATACTCTGGAGAAGGTAGGCGTATCATTGTTGAAGTCTGCAATCAAGAGACGCCTTCATGGATGTAAATACAGAGGGTTTACAACAAGATGCAAACCACTGGTAACACTCAAGAACAGAAATGCCAGATTAGACTTTGTTTAAAAAAAAAACAAAAAACACCAGTTGCAAGATAAACCTGCACCAGAGTGAGGGGAAGAGAAGAGTATGGAGAAGGAAAGGAAGGGCTCATGATCCAAAGTATACCACATCATCTGTCAAACATGTGGAGACAGTGTAATGGCATGGGCATGTATGGCTGCCAGTGGAACTGGGTCACTGGTGTTTATTGATGATGTGACTGCTGATAGAAGCAGCAGGGTGAATTCTGAAGTGTATAGAGCTATACTCTCTGCTCATATTCAGTCAAATGCTGCAAAACAGATAGGACAGCGCTTCACAGTACAGATGGATAATGACTCAAAATGTAACATGAAAGCAACCCAAGAGCTTTTTAAGGCAAAGAAATGGAATGTTCTTAAATGGCCGAGTCAGTCACCTGACCTCAACCCAGTAGAGCTGCTTTTCACTTACTGAAGACAAAACTGAAGGCAGAAAGACCCACAAACAAGCAGCAGCTGAAGGCGGCTGCAGTAAAGGCCTGGCAAAGCATCTCCAGGGAGGAAACTCAGAATTTGGGTATGTCCATGAGCTCCAGTCATTGACAGCATGGAATTTGCATCCAAGTGTTAAAAATAATTCTAATATTTATGATTATGTTAGTTTGTCCAATTACTTTTGAGCTGTGAAAATGGAGAGTCTCTGTAAAAAAAAAAAAAAAATGGCCGTAATTCCTAAAGGGTTAATGCAATATTTTTGTAAAACCTATTAAATTAAAGCTGAAAGTCTACACTTTTTGATTGCTCCATTGTGGTGTACAGAGGCTAAATTACGAAAATTTTGTCACTGTCCAAATACTTATATATTGAAAAAATAATTTTTCATTTTTCCACTTGACAGGTTACAATTCAATATAATTAGTTGATGAAATGATTGTGATTTTTTCTGTGTTCTCTTTGTTCTTTTCACTCTCTTTTGCATGTCTGCAGTGATACTGAACCGGCCTTGTTCATCCCGGGCCAGAGGCCACTGCGTGAGGCATTTTCTCACAAGTTCAGCCCTTCTACTCCAAAACGCACCTCATCACTTCCTTGTGAAAGCACAGACAGACCCCTGCTGGCCTGCAGACCTGTATATACACATTTTTCTCTTCCACTACGACCTCTTCCCAGGCTCAATCAGGCCGCAAGCCCAGCTCAGAGCCTTAACATCAGCCACTGTGGCCTTCGACCTTTGTTGAAAGAGCAACAGTCACCTGGATGCCAGGAGAATTTATCCATTAAGGGGGTACGGTGTTTCAGCAGGGCTTTACCCACCAAGGGCCCAAAGCAGCTGCATGTATTCTTACCAACTGAGGGCACTGTAGAGGAAGATGACAAGGACAGCGAGTCTATTGATGAGGGTTTCATGGATGAGGTGGATCACAAAGCTGTCTTTAAGCAACAAGAAGGAGAAACAAAGACACCTACATAAACCAGTGTTACAATAGTGTAAAAAGCGGATTTGGTACAATTGAGTTTTTGATTTCTGAGACCATGTTTTCAGCATTATGTTTATCACAATCATTTTTCATAAATGGAAGTGAACCGAGCCCTACTACCACATAAGTAAGAACGTGAACTGTAAGACTGTTTGTCTAAATTGTTGTATGCCTGTATATATCTATGTATTTTATAATCATAAATCAGAACACCAGAAATATACATTTACACAGAAGAAAACTAAGCTCCTGTATGTAACTATGAAATAAAATAATTTACTCAGTGCTCTGTGATATACATAAATGTATTATAATGCGATACATACATTTTCGTTTGACATTTTAAATCTTGGAATCATATGATTATAGGATGATAATAGGCCACATACAGACAGGACAGTAGTCCAAAATTTTATTATTCTATTAATAATAATAATAATAATAATAATCATAATAATAATAATAATAATATTAATAAGCTACAGAGAGATAGTTTGCCTCCTTTTGTGGATGAACACGTCTGTAGTCCCTATAGGTCTGTAGCTATTAACAGACTCCATATATTAAATGTGAATTTTTGTAATAATTTTATAATAATACTTTTTATAATAATTAAGTGATTTTTATATTGCACAACCTGGCATATCCACACTCAATGCTCCACCAAACCTTTTTAGAAAGAAAGCAGCACCTTGACTGAACTTTGAGAATGTTATGTAAGAGAATATTACAGGAACATTCCCAGAATGTTAGTTGTATATGGAAAATCAAACCTGAACAAGCTTTGGTGAACTTCAAGAACTTCTTGTAACAACTGTTGCAGGAACATTCCCAGAAGGTTAGTTTGTGGTTACAAAGAATAGTACTAAAAGCATCCTTTGGTGATCTTTGAGAAATTGCTGTAAGAGAACATTATGAGAATGTGTCCAGAAAGGTTTGTAGTTACAAAAAATTAAACTTAATAAGCAACTTCTGGTGATCTTCAAGAACATCCTGTAAGAATACAAATTTGTAATGGAAACCAATACAATATGGCCCGAAACACACTACGTAATGGAAAACATTTGGTAATGGATTTAATGGTTAACAGCTGATGGTTTGTAATGGTATTTGTAGTGGAAACCATTAGAATTTCTGTGATGTTTTCTACTGTTTTCTTTTTTAGCAGGGATGTTATGGGAATGGTACCAGAAAGGTTTGTAGTTACAAAAAATAAAACCTAAAAAACAACCTCTGGTGATCCAGTAAGAGAACATTGCAAGAACGTTGCAAGAAGGTTGCAAGAAGGTTAATTTGTAGTTATAAAAACTAGTATCCAAAAAGCAACATTTGGCAAAGTTTCCTTGTCAGTTTTAAAATTCACAGAACATTTTGGGAACAACTCTGACTTTTGTTAACCAAAACAGAACATTACCTGAACGTTATGAAATGGGTCCCCAGCCCCCCCAAAAAAACAACATACAACAACAAAAAGCCAAAACAAATGCTAATGTTGAGGAAACGTTGTAGCTGTGTTTGTTAGCTTACACTATGAGGAGACAGCCATTCAGATAGCAACAATGCTAATATTTGGTTATGTTCATCATTTGAACATAAAATAAGGTTGAGTTATGAAAAAAAAAAATCTCATGATGCTACCCTACAAGCCTGAATTTATTTTACTGACACTAAAGTCGTTCTAATCTGAAGTGTCCCATCTGAAACTCCTCCATCGTCTCTGGCGGAATCGCCATATTGCCCGCAAGATGGCGCCGTCGCGCCCTCGGAGGCCTGCAGAGGCGGGGAGTGTACAACAACAACAACGTGCGGAAGTAATTTAGCGGGAGTTCACCACGCTCTAGTCCCTAATCTCCAGCGTATGTTTACTCATAGCTTCGCACGGTGTGCAGATTATTGTGCAGAGCGTGTGCATGGGTCATCCTGTGTGACTGCAAGCTGGCTGAGGTGAGTCTCTTAAACACACTTGCACTGGGGCTACTTTAGCGCCTCTGCACAAATGGCTGAAATTTGTGCTGCTGGTCAGTTTGTTTTTACGCCATACCGAGCTTCAGTCCCACATGACCCCGTATTTGGACATAAAGTGTACTAGATAGTCTTTATTCACATTAATTCACCTCGAGTCCCACTATAAACTAATGGGGCTGTGTGTCCTGAGCTACCTTGTGCTACCAGAGTGTTACTGCTGTTTGTAAACACTGTACATGTCTTTTTGAGCTACTAAAGCTAGCCCAGCTCTGTTAAACTAAATCCCTGTGAGAACAGAGCTGAACAAATCACTGAGCTGATCATACATGTTTCTTGCAAAAGTATTTTTTTCAAAGAAATTTT
The DNA here is from genome assembly GCA_022985145.1 of Pangasius djambal. Classification (NCBI taxonomy): domain Eukaryota; kingdom Metazoa; phylum Chordata; class Actinopteri; order Siluriformes; family Pangasiidae; genus Pangasius; species Pangasius djambal. Next base: position 8,505,176 of record CM041003.1, read on the forward strand.
GAATAGTCACAGTAAGTGTACTGTATAAAGTATATGCATTGTGCATTACATGTCTAAGAGAGCAATTAGAGATTTGGCCTCAAATATTTGGGCCAAGGTGAGCCATTCCAGTGGTGGGTGCCATTGTTGGTGCAACATAATTTTGTCAGCCGCCTTTAAATCCACCTCACTATCATTGTGCCAGTGTCAGCCATTCTGTTGAGTCAACATTGGGTGCCAACGTTGGACCGATATAATTATGTCCATTGGGCCACCAGACTTTCAGCCCACAGCCAACACTTTGAGTGCAAACATTGGACCGACAGACTTTCAGCCATCTTTAAATCCACCTCACCATCTTTGTGCCAACATCAGCCATTCTGTTGAGTCAACATTGGGTGCCAACATTGGACTGATATAATTATGTCCATTTAGCTACCAAACCTTCAGCCAACACTTTGAGTGCAAACATTGGGCCAGCAGACTTTCAGCCATCTTTATATCCACCTCACCATCGTTGTGCCAACGTCAGCCATTCTGTTGGCCCAATGTAATTTTGTCCATTGGGTCAACATTGGGCTGCCAGGGCCAACAGACGTTCAGCCACCATTAAATTCAACATTGGTCCTACATTGGCAGATTTATGATGAAAAGTATGCCTTTGCCAATGTTGGCCCAACATTTGCAGTGTTGTTCTGAAAAATGTTGTTGCCAACATTGGGCCAATGTTGGGTCAACATAGATGGAGTTGTTATGAAAAGTAACTTTTTTTTCAATTTTGGGCCAGTGTTTGGTCAACGTTGGCAGAGTTGGTATAAAAAAAAAGTGATACTTCACCAGTGTTTGTGCAGCCTTGGCCAAACATTTGCAGGATTGTTATGAAAATTGCTCCTTTGCCAAAACTGGCACAATGTTGTATAGGGAGGGCCAACATAGACACCCAATATAGTTGGGCCAATGTCAATTTGCAATAGCTTCAAATTGTAATATTTTGCTTGAAAAAGCTTGTATTTTGTGACTGAGTTGAACCAACTGCAAAATACCATGCAAGTAAAGTGTTAACCAAGCTAACAGGCTAACCAGGTGAATAAAATAGCTCACTCAGGAAGCAGCTATGTTTGCTGACTAGGTTTCTGGATTAGGTGAAAAAGTAGCATGCTGAAATGAGTGAATGTTGTTCATATCCGTCCATGTATGTTTTGTCTTTCAGATTTCTAAAATATATAAAAAGAGACAAGTACACAGATGGACGCTTTGCTTGTTGAAGAGGACTCAGCCAGTGTAGGTGCTGTAGATCACAGAAATGATACACAGGATACACAGAATACACAAAGTTCCTCCGGCCTGGACCTCTCAGATCTCAGGCAAAAGGAGGACTGTGAGAAACATAGGCATGAAAGTCACGAGGATGGCAAAGTAATAGAGATGGATGAGAAAGACCATCAGGTTAGCCATGAAGAAGATGAAGAAAAAAAGCCTGAAATTAAGGGGATGAGTCCACAAGGAACAGACATACAAGAAGAGGATATGGAGTCAAAGCATGAAAACTGTGGGCAAGAACTGACAGAGTGTGAGGACATGGCTGAGGAGAAGAATAATACCAGCCAGGAGGAGGAAGAGGAGAAGGTACCACAGGTATCTTCTGATCTCAGCCTCCAGCAAGAGCCTGACAGCGATTTGAAGGATGAGAGCACTGAGCAGGAGCACACTGAATTGGAACAGAAAGATAAAAAGCTGGATAAGAATATCACTGACAACAATGAAGAAAAAGAGGTGGATGAAAAAAATATGGAGGCGATGGAGCAACAGATGGTGCAGGAGACATCAAAGGAAAAGAGCAACGAAACAGAAGAAATGGAGCACGATAGTTCAGAGCAAAATCAGGAACCCAAAGTCACGGAAGTAACTGAAGAGAACAAACAGGATGGATTTGTTGGGACAGTTATGCCTGAAGTAGAGGACGTAAAGAGCGACAGCTCTGCTGGAATAGCAGTGGATGTCGGTGACGCAGAAGAGAAGATGCAGGTGGATGATCTAGAAGATGCAGAGCCTTTTGTGAACGTAGGTAAGTGTTCAGACAAACACTCCCATTTTTCATTTTTTGGTTTTAGCATAAGCAGGATTGTTCTTTCCGGTTTTATTCAGAGACTAAACATTTCCCTCCCATTTTTCTAGTTTCGGTTGAAGCCAAAGCCGAAAGCCCGTTTGAAGAGCAAAGTTCCGAGTTGGTTTCTAAAAGCTCATCACAAGACTCGTCTGAAAATTTGAATAAAACAGGTATGGAAATAATAATCACCATGATATTTTTCTTTTTAAGTAATTGTCATGAATTATGAAGTAGCAATTCCGAACTGCTCATGTGTAGAAGAATGACAGAAGCTGCTTTTGTTCAAATGGAAGTTATTTTCATTTTTCTCGTTCACTGAATTGACAGTGCTTCCTAGTTTTCTTTAGGTTCGGCTCTTAAGGTTCTTAATAGGCCTGTATTAGATGTAGTAAAGCACGTCAGGCACTGCAAAGTATATTAATATAATTTAAAAAAAAATCTTCTTTAACACATGTCATGAAGAAACTTCTACAAATATTATTTAAAAAAATGTTATGAAGACAACCTTAAAAATAATTAAAATATCTGGAGTTTAGGCCAGATTGGAGGCATTTTGCATCGAATGGTCTTGGCCATCAACACTTTTAGGTTTCATTACTATGTCAGTGTTTTGACTTATATCCTGTCATTTATTTTTGTCCATCAGAAAACCATTCAAATCAGGATTTGAAGGATTGGGCGAAGGAACTGCCAGCACACACAGTGAGCATGCGACCCGCAATCACTTCTTAAAGCGTAAATCTAACGAGAATGTTTATTGCGTGTATACGTGTAATGTTCTAGGCATATCTCATTTCTTCCCAGCCAGAGCATTCTGTTCATCCTGAAACGGAGGCTGAGAAAAAGATGGCTCCTCCCACTTCTGGCTCCCCTCTTGTGAAGATCAAGGATGAACCAATGGATGAGGAATATGAGAAAGCTCTTGGTCCCCAGGCTCCAGCTGGAAAGATAAAGGACGAACCAGACACATCTGAAGTGAGTTCTAGCTTGCGTTTCAGCTGAGAATTTTAATACGAAAGGAATACAACATGACTGGAGTGTGATAGGAAAATCATCAACGATGGGATGGTGCCCAAACACACCAAAGTTGATTATTTTCAAACATCAGCAAATCCCAAAGTGTGTTATACCACTTATACCACCGCAATTTGCCAACAACTACATTTTTAAAAAATGGATTAGTGAATGATGCGTCTTGCTTTTTCTCGTTTGATAGTTAAAAGGCAAAGTTGTGGAACATACACAAAACAAGTTAGTTTCTATTATCGCTTATATTGTAGCAGCTATAAACAGTCATTCCCTCACCAGCCTCCCTTTTTCCCTTCTGTGTTAAAAAAGTTATAACTTGTCATGTCTTGTTAAGACTTTCTGTGTCAGAAAGCTTAAAGGTACAGCTTTACCCCGAGCGGCACAAAGTGCTGACACTGGAGACTCCTTCTAAAAATGCAAAATAAACATCTCCTTACAGAAACCATATCAGTGATTAATGTTTATTATTAGACTTAAATTATGTGAAGTTGATACTGTAGAAATGAATAGAAAATTAATCAGCACCTTCAGGCCAATCAGAATCAAGCATTCAGCAGCACTGTGGTATAATTTCAGTTAATACCTTGACTTGTTTGTCAACCATTCAAGCTTCAAGCACTTGATGGACTTGAAGTTTTTTATTTATTTTAAACATATTTGTGATGTTTTGGCTGCAGGAATTTGGCCAGAAGACCTCAGAGCAGATAAAGATCAGCGCTGTGTTCTCCGTCGGTGGAAGCGCTACGGCATTAGGTAGAAAACCGCGATACTTTTGTGTGCCAAATGTAGAATTTTTATATATACATTTGATTTTTTTTTATCATATTTTACAAAACTTTGCTAAAGTCCAATGTATCACACCTCAGTCATTCATTGCCACAGCAATTAACATTTTACCTTACCTGAAAAACTGATTCAGCTGATCAGCCAATTACTGAGACCTTCAGATATAGAATTTAGAAGAGAGGAAAAAGCAAAACAGTTCAGATTTGTTTAAAGGTGTTTGCATTGTTTTTATATTTACATTTCACTGTTTTCTCACCACTGCACAGGCGCTCCAGCTGTGGCTGCTGCAGCAAACGCACCATCCAACGCCTCAGTGCCCATCTCGAATCTAAACTCTGCCACATCTCTGTGTGTGGTGTGTTCAGGCTGTAAAAAAATCCTCCTTAAAGGCCAGACAGCATTCCAGCGTAAAGGCAGCCCTCAGCTTTACTGCTCACCGCGCTGCCTCTGCAGCAGCGCATCCACCGAGTCTGTGCCCCTGCCTAGCTCTAAAAAAACCTGTCATTACTGCCTCAAGTGAGTCTCATGAAGTAATCACTTATTAAAAAAAAAAAAATTACACATTCTTTAAATGTAGCGACTTTTCACACCTTGACATTTTAAATTGAAAACTATTTGGTGCATTCTGTCTTAATATTAAGTCTTATAATATTAAGATTGGTTTACGGCTTTTTAAGGTAGTTTAAATCTTAAACTAGTTCTAGACTGAATGTTTCTCGGCCCGATTTTGCTGTCAAGAACAAAAACACACATCATATAAAACAATTCTTTGGTCATAAGAATTATGCTCTCATAATGTGACATGCTGATGAGGTGCCATTGTGACCTCTTGTACAGTGTGACAAGTAATAATCTTGCTGCATTGTCTGAACCTGAGCAGATGATATATCACCACACTTAAGAATTCATCCTGTTGCTTTTGTCAGCAGTCACTTCATCAGTAACTACAAGGGAACCAGTTTTGTTGGCAGCCATACATGCCCACTCTATTCTCCATAGTCTCCTCTTCCTGTAATTCTCTTACAAGTTGATCTTTGTCTCATCTGTCCAAAGGATGTTGTTCCAGAACAGGCTTTTTCTAGATGTTTTTTGGCAAGCTCTATTCTGGTCTTCCTGTATTTGAGGCTTACCAGTGGTTTATGTCTTGTGTTTACACTGGTGTATTTACACTGGTGAAGTCTTCTCTTGATTGTTGACTTTGACACAGATGCACCTACCTCCTGCAGGGTATTCTTGATCTGGTCAGTTGTTGTGAAGGGGTTATTCTTCACCAGGGAAAGAATTCTTTTGTCATCCACCAGTTGTTTTCTGTGGTCTTCCGGGCATTTTGGTGTGCCTGAGCTCACCAGTGTGATCTTTCTTTTTAAGAATGTACCAGATAGTCTATTTGGACACACCTAATATTTTTGCTATCTCTCTGATGGGTTTGTTTTGATTTTTCAGCCTAATGATGGCTTGCTTCACTGGCAATGACAGTTCTTTGGACTTCATATTTAGAGTTAATAGCAATAGATTTCAAATGCAAATTCGCACTTGAAATCAACAGACCTTTTATCTGCTTACTTGTAAGTGAAATAATAAGAGAATAACACACACCTGGCCATGGAACAGCTGAGCAGCCAAATGTCCAACTAATTTTGGTCATTTAAAAAGGGGGGCCACATATAAAAAATACTATAATTCCTACACTGTTCAGCCGACTTGAATGTAAATACACTCAAATTAAAGCTGATAGTCTGCACTTTGTTCATTGTTTAATTGTTCTTTGTCAATATCCAAATATTTATAGACCTGACTGTATGTACGTCTGCATGTTTGAGTAATTGTCTCTGATCATGGATTCCTCCCTTTATCTCTGTAGGGGCATTCCCAACCCAAAGGATGTAATCATTGCCCCTGTGGATTCGGCAAAGTCACTAAAGGATTTCTGCAGTCAGAAATGTCTCAGCGCCTTTAACTACAAGAGGGATAGTGCAAATTCTGCACTTGCAACAAAATGCAGCATGTGTCAGAAAGCATGCACTGTAAGTGCTGTCTCAATTGGTTTAGAAAAACTACCCAACGCCCAAAAAAGTTCTTAGAGGACAGACCTGCCAACCTGCTACACGAGTACACTACTATGAGTTATCATATCATAAAATATGTCAAAAAGATCTTCTTCCCCCCGCAAATAAAAACACCAAATGTGCCAATCGACCTATGAATTTGTAATGATTGATGGTTTTGAACTCTCTGTTATTAACGGACACCCCCTGGAAGCACTGCCCCTTTTCCCATTTTTTCACACTAAACTTTCAGCACTCATATTGCCTCAATTTTCCCCACCCCACTTACCTGTTTTAGTGTATACAGTTTAACTAAAACAAATAAGTGGAGGCTTTTATCTCCCAGTGTGTGGTGGTTACTGTAAAACCCTGTGTATATATGCGCACTCCATTTTCTACTTTAGACAAGTAATTTGTGAAAGGATTATGTAGAAAATGTGTTGCATTTCTACCCCCAGTTTCCCCTGGAGGGATTCTGCAATACTCTTCTTCTTCAGGGTTGGCAGGTCTGAGAATGATTCTAGTGATGCGCTGAACAGAGACTTTACATGTTGCTATATGCTTATGTATTTGATCCTATTGTGTATGTGTATATAGTTGGGATGATGACTGAAATCCACTTGAATTCGCAGTGTTAAAGAGCAAGGTGTCGCTATAAACCTTGCGTAACATTCTTTCTCTCCTCTCCAAGATTCGCCATGAGGTGAACTTCATGGGCAGTGTCCATAAGCTTTGTGGTGACGCCTGTTTTCACCAGTTCCGCGCCTCCAATAAGCTCAGTATGAACAGCTGCGTAACTTGCGGAGGATACTGCTACAGCGGCGAAGGCAAAAGTCCATCTTTGTTAGTCGACGGCACCACTAAGAAGTTTTGCAGCCAGAACTGTATCTCCACATTTAAGAAGGTAGTGTTCAGACTGCTTAGTGGCCTTTTGTGCTATGCTTGGGTCTTCAGTATATGATACCTGCCAAAAAATGGACAGAAAGCACACTTACAGTATAGCACAAATTGATTGACAAGCATTGTCTTAAAAAAAAAAACAAGTGAAATTGCATAAATAACCGAACTGTAGGAGCTAAACAAAATTTCATTGCAAAAAAACATGAAATAAAAATGAAGTAGCAACATTTATGATAAGAAACATTATTAAATAGTTCCAGTACTGCAGTCCATAACATTCTTTATATAAAGCATTAACACAGTCCTAATACTTGAGCATTTGCTTCATCTTTTACATTTATGATTATTAATATTAGTATTAGTATTACAGATTATTTATTGCTAGCCTGTTTAATATAGTCTCATATTTCATTATGAGTGAAATAGAGGAGAGGAATACTCTTGCTTCCCTACCAATCACAGAGACACAATCATGGGAGCTCATGCATGTGGAAGGGCCGAGTGAAAAGTAAAAAACAACAACAAAAAAGAATAGTGGTACTGACTATGTGGTGAGCATTATACTTGTATAGAACCAACCCCTTTACAGCACAGGGTTTTCAACAGGCTCCCACGTTTAACAGCACGTTCCTATATCCAACATGCTCCCATGTCCTACACGCGGCCGCGTTCACCACCCTCCCACATTTAACACAAACACTCTCCTATGTCCATCGGGCTCCCATGTTCACCATTGTACCATGTCTAACATGAAAATGCTCCCATGTTCACCACCCTCCCACACTGAACACGCTCCCATGTCCATCGGGCTCCCATGTTCACCATTCTCTCATGTTCATCCTTCTCTTGTGTTCAACAAATCTCCGCTTCCTACCCGCTACCACGTCCGGCAGTCTCCCACTTCCAACACACTCCCTCGTTCTACACACTTCCATGTTCAACACGAACATGCTCATGTCCTACACACTGCCATGTCTCATCTCTCTCTCCCAGCTCATAAAGAGACTTATATTTAGAATAATCAGATTGTCAGTCAAGTTCATTAAAGCCCTGATCTAGGCTGAATGTAACAGGTGAGATAAATGTTTTTCAGACTACCTCGCTTAACTTCAGTAAGCTGTGGCGACACACAGGCCCGGTCTTCTCATTAGATGCAGAATGCCTACTGTTGTGGACTGTTACACACAATGATTCATAAAAGCATTGTAAATGTGCAAATGTATGTTAAATTCAAAGTTAAGATAAATTCAAAAGTAAATTCAAAAATTCTGTGGATTATGTGCTATAATAACAGGCCAGCTGGGGAAGAAAAAAAGGGGGAAGTGGGCATTGCAAGAATTTTGGGCCCTTGAAATGAGCTCACTGACTAAAAAACAAAGAGTTGAGAACCCCTGCCTTACAGCGAGCCCATACCTACTACTGACTTTGTTTTATTACTTGATTTCTGCAGAAGTACACGAAGGTTGTGCCTTGCACGATGTGCAGAGTTTATCGTACCATAACAGAAATGGTGGAAAACCTAAATTCGGAGGGCAGCACAGAGCTGTTCTGCTCCTCTGCATGTGTGACTGCTCACAAAGTGCAGACGGTCAGCTCATCAGGTAAAGGTTTACGCTTCACTTTAAAGTTTGTTTACAGAAAAGCATGTCACGATCATAATATCGTAAATGGGGATAAATGGTAGATAAGTAAGGAGCTGAACATAGAACGAATGTAAATATGTAATCCTTAGCATCAGTGGTTTGTTCAGTCTCTCTCACTCTCTGTTTCTCTCTCTCTCTGTTTCTCTCTCTCTCTGTCTCTCACACACACACACACACACACACACACATTAAGGTTCTGCTCTGGAATGCAACCACTGTAAGAAGGTTCTAGTGCCTCAGTATCACCTCGCCATGTCCGATGGTTCCATCCGCAACTTCTGCTGCTTCACCTGTGTTATATCGTTTCAGGTATGCTTCAGTCTTTGAAAACTTCAGAACATTTCACATATTACACACTGTCTTTGTTTTGTCTGCTAGTGAAATATGTAATATAATAATATTTTGCAAGCTAGTTAGCTAGGTAAGTGCATTCATACAAACTAAAGGAAACAGACAAGGATGAATTACCATGGTAGTCGACTGTGTATTCATAGTCCTCATCCTGTCCTGATACAGTTTTTGACCAAAAAAAAAAAAAAAAAAAAAATCAACTTGGATATGAGCTGTGGTGTTCTGTCCTTCTCTTGGAACAGAATAATCTGAATAGCGTCATCATTTTCTCTCTGTATGTTCAACCGTGAGGTGACTGTTACTTATAGCAGGAGATTTATGACTGCTTTTCACTGCGTTTCGTCAGCGTTTCTACATAATTCTAAAAAGATTGTTAGAGAAGTGGAAAAAATCTCCCTGTCAAGTCTGTAACGTATTATTTATTTTTGTTGTTGTTGTGTTCATTAAGCCATGCACATAGTTCACATCCGGAAAATCATCTTTGGTACTCTTCAGTCTTATGGTGTTCCTTGTGTTTTGTTTCCCTCTTTGCTATATAGGATGCCTTCAACAAGACAAATACTCAGAGCAACCAGCTGAATGTTGCTCCTTCTCTTAGTACTGCTCAGTCGAAGTCTGCCCCCGCAGTGCAGTCTGTATCTGCAGAGTCCAGCTCACCCAACTTAACCCAGTGCCCCTCAGTGACCAAATTCTCCTGTGCACAGTGTCAGCGTTTATTCTTCTCCAAACCTGAGCTGCTGGAATTTAAGGTACCTTCTTGTTTTCTCTGCGGGGACTGAATGAGGCTGGGTATACAGAGTATTTGTCAGGATTCAAAAGCTTAAATCATTCTTGTGCAGCATTGGACATATTATTTTTTGTAGTAATTTAATCAAAATCAAACTTTTGGCTCATTCAGACCATCAGCATTTTTGGCTAGAAATGGTTAGGTTGCAGTACTAAATCAGCTGCTGCTGAGCACGTCACATTGTTCGTTCTAAGACCATTGATCTCAACTGCTGACCAAAGATCACCTTTTACGGTTGTGATTGTGCCTGCGACAGCAAAATCGGGCTGAATATCATAGAGCTTTCAACAAAATGATGAGCCAAACACACTTGCAAATATTGTTAAAGAAACGCAAAATCACTGTTGTGCAATGACCATTTCAGTCTTGAGATTTGAAAATTGAAGACAAAAGGGCGACATGCACAAACCTAAGCATATAAAGGAGAATTAACATATTTTGCACAGAGCTAAGAAGGCAAGATCCCTCTACAAATGTCTCCTTATTACCTTGTTACAGGAAGAGACTCAGTGCTGTTATCCCGTACAGGGCAGGCATCACAAAACATTAATTATACAGGCGCCTATACTTTTGGATCCAGTCTTTTGTAAAAATGCACTACGTAAAAAAAAAAATAAAATAAAATTCAGTATCAGTGTCAATTCTAATTTGTCATGAGTTCCCATAATATGTTTCGTATAATGTTACAGGGAAAAATGTACGTGTTCTGTGACAAGACTTGCATTGATGAGTTCAGGAGGACCCACTACATCATGGCACAGTGTGTGTACTGCAAAATCGAAAAGGTGGTGAAGGAGGTGAAGAGGATTAACAATGTGGACTGCTCGTTCTGCAGTGAAGGTGAGGTTCTGCTCTGTAGTATGTGGCTCTGATGGGTCCCAGACAAGGACGGAAGGTTATAAAAAGCTCATGGTATGATAAGGTTGCAGTGATTTTTAGGCACAAGTTGCACCAGCTGAACGTATGTTTGATTGTAAATCAGGGTGTAAAGTCAATCCTAAACCATACATTGAGAATAACTAGTTTAAAACTAGCACAGTGTAGAATTTCACTTGTGCCACAGACACTTAAGATACATTGAAACCAATCAGAAACATGACCAACACAAACAGGAAACACTGCATCCACACGTAAGACACAGGGAAGTGATTAATGTTTTTTTTTTTTTTTTTTTTTTTTTAGTGTAATATATTTAGGAAAAAAAAGTGGTGACGACTCAGTTTCTCGGTCTCTTGTATATGTGTTTTATACTGATATGAACTGGTATGTTAAATATTATATTTTGAAATAAATAAAAATGTTAAATAAAAAGACGATTTTTTCTAAAAATTAATTAATTTAATTCTTAAATTAATAAATGTATTTATTAATAAACACATTTAGTGTATGTATAATAAATATATATATATATATATATATATATATATATATATATATATATATATATATATATATATATATATATATATTTAAATGCAAAATATATATATATATATATTGAATGCTGGAAGTTTGTGAGCAGACCTATATGTCGTGACGCATATCGTGTATTGTAGAAATGCCTTTGAGAATCGTGATCTGATATTTTGGTCATAACGCCCACTCCTAACTGCAAACATAATCTGCATTTGACTTCACTGATTGAGAGAATAATAGTACATGAATGATAGTTTGAATATTTTGAGCAGAATGACAGTAGTTTTTTTTACGGTGAACGTTTCACATACTAGGAGGAGTGTAGGTTTCAAGTTATAGGCTTAAGGCTAGGTTGAAACTAATGCTACATGGTGTTAAATAAAACGTAGTGGCCATTTATGGTGCGAACAAGATATATACCAGCTTATTTTGTGATATTTCATTTAGCATGTAGTTTAGTTAAACTGTTAAAATATACTTTTTTGCCTCGCATTATTCTTGTATAGCATAAAAATAATAATATTTCTGTTTCTTTTTCCATGATGCACCATCAAGCTTCTAGTCTCCCCATGTTTGCTGTGCAAGCTTGACACAGAAATTAAATGTCTCCAATTAATTCACAGGCTGCAAACTTCTCTACAAGCATGACCTTGCTAAACGCTGGGGGAAAAGGCACTGTCGCAACTGCCTCTACTGCAGCAGCACTTCTCAGACTGTAATGACCAGCATCTTTTCTGGTAAACAAGAGGAGTTCTGTGGGAATGAATGCCTCTCCCAATACACATTGTTATTCTGTGAGGTAAAATCCCAGAGTCTTTTCATCCTCTCTATCTTTATGCTCAGGGAAGAAGATATGTCAGAATGTCATTTCCATAAAGTAGAATGCTATATGACTTCGATATATATGTGTAAAGTACAGGACTGTGATCTAGTAAAAGGGTATGGAAATGGTGTATCTCTGCAACACACAGGTGGCCAAATGCAGCATGTGCAAGCGTGCCAGGAAGATGACTGAGTCAGTAAAATGGCTGAATGAAATGAAGCACTTCTGTAATCTGAAGTGTCTGATGTACTTCTGCAGCCAGCAAGCATGCACTACAGCCTCTCCTGTAACTGCTGCCAAAACCGCTCTTACACAAGGTACGACAAGTTTCATTTAAATAAATCCTTTCCCAAAAGCAAAACCAGTGTGTGAATAATTATATAGAGCGAAACAGACATTCCAAGACAGATACAGAGATGCCAATATCTATGGTTTAGCCAAAGCATTTACTATTTTTAACCCTTTGCTACATGATTCAGGAGACCTGGATGCTACACGTTTCTGATTTTTCACTTAAAGAAGAGTTCAGACCAAAAGTGAATAAAATTCGCCTATCAGAAATGCCAGGTCACTGAAGGGGAAAGGATACGGGACATGAAAGACACATTAGCAACTGCTTTATCTAGGAGAGCTTTAATCTATGAATTTGCAAATCACGGTTTTGTGAGCTAGTAGAAAACACGAGAGTGAGAATTTTGCACCACTGCAAAAACAGGTTGTTCAGTAATAAAAATCAAAAATAAAAGTTAATTTTTTATTTATTTATTTTTTGTCAAAGACTGCATACTTATTTTGTATGCTTATACAGATACCAAAACTCCAAAATGGAGCAGTTAAGTGAAATAAATCACAATTACTTTTTATTTTGCAATTTCTTACATCACATTGTCTTATCTAGCCTCGACAGTGCCAATCTCCATAGCACCTGCAACCCATTCCAGCGTCACCAACATAACAACTTTCCCATCACTGGCTCCAAAAGAGGCCACGCCTGTTATCGCCAATGTTATATCACTATCAAATGCCACCAATGGACAGCCTAGCGTCCTGGGAAGTGCAGCACTGCAAGGTAATTTTTTTTTCTCAACTACGGGCATGATTCGTATGATTTCTGAAAATCGAGTTTAAAATTGTAATTGTTGTTTATTTTTGCATTATTATTTAACATTACATTGCATTTTTAATTCATCACCTACTGTTATGTGAATATTCTGAAGAGATGATGTGAAAAGATGACAATCAAAAGAACACCAAAAGAACACATGCACTTGGGCCATGTCCAAAACTGTAACTAGACAAGGCTTCATTGTTTATTCTCTTAATTGATATTTTAACTTTTCCACCTCAGCTGCACTGTCCACTCCTAAGATTTTAACTTTCACTTTCCAGGAACCGTCCCTGCTGTTGTGAAGCTGTTAGGACATGTAAGTATACACAGTGGCAGTATCGGAACATGAACGCTAGCTAATTATTTAAATTGTCTTAAATTTGACTGAAGTGTATGGTCACTCACCATGGACAACAATACCATGGATGACTCCAATACAAGGCTTTCATTTTACACCAGAAGTGTATTGGAAATGGAAATGGCACTGCTGTGGTACGCTCGCCCTGTCTAGTGTAAAATAGGTTTAAAATGTGTTTCTTCACTTTGTCCGAACAGTAAGCGTTCATGCATATATGCTTATCATTTTGCAGTCTATACTCTAATCTCAAAATCTAAATGAACTACAGACCTATTAGCTGTTAGACTAAGGCTTGAAAATGCACAGCTATCTCTAGAGTTCATACGGAATGGTGCGAAAAACAAAAAATATCCAGCGAGTGGCAGTTCTGTGGTCGGAAACACATTGGTAATGAGAGAGGTCAGAGGAGAATGGCCAGAATGGTTCGAGCTGACAGGAAAGCTACAATAACTCAAAATAACCACACTTTTATGCAGAAAAGCATCTCGGCATTAAACCCTGAGGTGGATGGAAGAAGACAACATCAGGTTTCACTGTCAGCCAAAACAGGAATCTGAAGCTACATGGAGCACAGGCTCACTGAAAATGGATAGTTAAAGATTGTTTGGGCCAGTGCTCTTCTAACTGTCAACTATTGTGTGTAAAAATCCCAGTTCTTTTAAAGTCCTTATATGATTTAGAAGAACATGGCTCCTTTCTCTTTGCCTCATGAATGAATTTCTTGTCATCAGTGTTTGAGGTGCAGCAGTACAGCATGAAATAGAAATGGGGCATCCACCTGTTGTTAGGACAAGATGTTAGAGTAGCTGCTGCAGCACTGGCCATGCACTGTCAAGACTTCCATTACAGGGCTGTTTTGAGTAAAAAAAGATGGTGAGCAAAAAAGATATCCAGATAGTAATCAGTTTTAAGTCATATATATTCTTGCATAATGCCTTAAATGAGTAAAAATAGTGTTAGTTTTTGATAATTGATGAAATAAAATATATCGTTGTTTGTAGGCCAGCACACAGACGGATAGTGTGAAGCCGCCCTCCGCTCCCCCGAGAATCCTGAAGAACAAAGCTTTGCTCTGCAAACCAATGAACCAGAATAAGGGCACATCCTGCAAACCCAACACTTCTGATATTAACACGCAAACAGGTACTGAGCAGATCACCATGAAAATCCCACAAATGAGTAACTTGCACTAACTATATCAGTGTTTGCCAATCCAGTCCTTGGGCACACTTTTGCTTTCTCCCAGCTCCAAACACACCTGTTACAGATGTTTAGAGTTCTTGCTTGTTTTAGGACAAAATTATGTGAAGCATCTCTTGTCCCTGAGGACCAGGTTGGGAAACATTGACTTACATGCATAAACACACGCACACACACACACACACACACACACACACACACACACACACACATATATATATACATATATATATATATATACATATATATATATATATAAAATGTGTGCTTAATGATTCAGTACAAACATACAAATCATGTTCACAAATCTGTCCACAGATGAAACCCCACCTAAAGTAATAGTGTTACCCTTACCAGTGCCGGTGTTTGTTCCTGTGCCTATGCACCTCTACACACAGTACACACCACACCCTGTTGGACTTCCTTTTCCGGTGAGTTGCTTCCTGTCCGGTATAGATAACTAAACCTTATTACTTAGTTATTTCTTTTCCTTAACTCAATTCATTCCAACTTATTTCTGTACAATGTACTGGTATTCCACAATATATACAGTGCCTTGCATAACTATTCACCCCCTTGTATTTGTCATATTTGCATGTGTCATGAATGTACATGAAAGTCCATAATATTATAGTGGAGGGAAAAGAAAATCTATATTGTTTGCAAAATTATTTCCAAATAAAAAAAAATGTAAAATAAAACTTTTTTCATAGCAACACATTGCTGTGAAAACCCTAAATTAGTTCAGGTGCAGCCAGTTGCCATCAGAAGTCACATGTGTGCAGTTAAAGTGTCACGTGACCTCTGTATAAATGCACCTGTCCCTGGAGGGCACAAGAGTTTGTCAGAGAAACTCTTTGTACAGTTTGTACAGCATCACAAAGACCAAGGAGCTATTCAGACATGTCCAGGAGAAGTATCAGGTTACTAAAAATATTCTGTGGCGCACTTTTAAATCCCTTATTAAAAAATAGAAGGGATATGGCTCAACCACAGCTCTACCTAGAGCAGGCCATCCACCAAAAGTCAGTGACCATGTAAGGAGAGCACTGGTGAGAAAAAATATTTTGCACATTCTGATGTTCGAATCCCAATTAAGTCCATTTTAATGCCAGGAGGTTTGAAGGGGTGAATACTTATGCAAGGCACTGTAACAGGCAAAATAATATTATCATAGATATTTAAAAATGACATTACCATATCTTATTGCCAGGCATGTTAGTAAGCTCCTTCTATGATACAGAAATGACCATCCTGTTAAAAAAAAAAAATGGCTGTCATGTGCCCATCACACGAGAAGTGATGTCATCTGATCATGATGAAGGGAATGCGATGACTGTCAAGAATTTGTTTTTGGTTAAAACGCTGCCTACTGACCTGTACAGGTCCAGCTAAACCAATACAGTACTGATTATGTTCATTAATATCACTGGTCTCTTTGCTCACCGTAGGTGCCAGTGCCCATGTTTCTGCCCACTACTCTGGACAGCGCTGAGCGAATAGTGGAGACAATTCAGAAGATAAAAGAGAGAATTCCAGACAACCCACTGGAGGCCGACCTGATCATGATGGCAGAGATGGTGGCGGAGGACAGTGAGAAGGACAAAGCTGTCTCCCAAGGAGGTGCATGAGCAAAACAGTGTTTCATGACAGTTTCTCCCAAAAATGATTCTTGCATGATTGTTGCATATCACCATTTGAGTCTAAATACAAAAGGATCAATTATTTAAAATGTTTTAAACTGTATATTCAGTGGCAAACACTCAGTTCTGCATGATATCACTAGCAAGTCGGACAAATTGTGAAGTTATGTAGGGTATTAGAATTTGTTTCTAATCCAGAATACCTTCTGAATGAAAGTTAATTCAGATGACATTAAAAAAAATATATAATACAAGTTTTAAGTACATGCTTAAAAGTCTTAAAAATGCTTTACAGAATGTTTTTAAAGTTTGAGTATTGCTGGAGACTTCTTAGTTTTCTCTCACATGTGGGCTAAGTAACATTCGGTAGAGTAGTTTGATCATTTTGCAGCTCTGTGTCTATATGTTAACAGTTTAAACTAAGCCTAATACTGGACGTGAAGCATATTGGCAGGTTAGATGGACCATCAAATGCCTATTTCTAATAGTACACCACTGTGCTTAACTTAAATTGGCTAAAATCGGTTACCGTTCTGTATGCACTGACATTTATCATCTCTGCCAATTAGGTTCAAAGGTATTATAGCACATTATCTAACTAGGTAGCGGGTTTTTTTTTAATGCTCATAATGTTAACCTTTTCCAGTTTTTCTGTGAATTTTATATAAACTCTTCCGTTTATTCCAAAGCTGTGTTGATGTACATTGAGCTTAAATGTGGATCTGCATTATAATACCCTGAATTCATCTACCACACATTAATCTAAGGTGAAACTGCAGGGAAAATAATTTCTTTACAATATCTGTATGAGCAAAATATAAACAGTCTATTATTACATGTATACATTGCAAAGAAGAAGGCGGCTTTAACCTTGTACCAAGTGCAGATCAACATACTTAAATATTGTTCAGCCCATTATAGCAGTAACTGTCAGTTTCTACTATCGGTTTTCCATCCTTCTGGATGTGTTAAGCTTTTGGCTAAGCTAAAATTTCATATGCTAAAAATCCAGAACAATACTAGGAAAAGTCTGGCATCACCATATATGGTCTGTATTTGCCGTTTGCTTGTAGAAATGGTGTTATTACAAATTAATGCATGGTGTTGTGTTGTTGTTTTTTTCACTCAGACCAGGAAGATAATTTTATAGAAGATTTCGACTTGGAAGCCCTCTCCAGCCACCTAAGTTGGGAAGACGACAGCATCTCGAGTGCCTCCCGATGGGGACGTAGCTCAGAGTCTGAAAAAGTGGCTCCATCCAGACAGGTACAACAGTCTCCCAGCCCACCCCCACAAGAGCCACAAATGGACCTGGAGGCAGATTTTCCAGTCGGTGAGGGCTGTGAAGAGAATCACTTTCACTTATATTTCATATAGTATACTTGCTGATCTGCTGCTGTTTGACCTTTTGTGCCTGGCAGGGAGCTTTGAGCATTTGGAACACCGCACACAAGAGGACAAGTCCGTAACTACCACCAGACCGAAAACACGCAAGAAGAACCGTGATTGTTTCTCTCAGAAAAAACGAGTATGAACATCACAGTCAGCATCATGCTTTTTTTTATCCTGATCATACTTCATCCAAAATTGTCCATTCATTCCACTTATGACTGAGTAACATAATCTGCCTTATTCACCAGTCCCGCAGGCTGGAATAGGCATCGCACAGCCAAAACTGCTACACTTTTAAACCTGCATTGAGATCTAATACTTGTATTCATGCACATCCTACATAAGTAGGATTTTATCTTTGTATTTGTTGATTTGTTAATTATATTGAGAGAGCTCAGCATGTGGTGTGTGTAAATGCAGGCCCGTAAACGTACAGAAGCTCCTCAGTCATCAGCAGCTGATGTTCAGCACCCGACCAGAGTGCACACTGAATACGGCGTTCAGGCCTGGAAGAGCTGGGTACGCTGGAGGGAAACACAGCCTAATATGGAGATGCCCAAACTTGGCTGTGAGTCATGGCTGATTTGTTACTACTTACTTACTCACTTACTTATTTATTTACTTACTTACTTATTTACCTGCTTACCTACTTGCTTACATATTTGCCTACTTACCTAATTACATACTTGCCTACTTACTAATACCTACTTACTTACTAACATAGTAATTTACCTTCTTACTTACTCATTTATTTACTTACCTGCTTACTTACCAACATATTTACTTATTTGCCTACTGACCTACTTGCTTATGTACTCATTTACCTACTTACCTAATTACCTACCTACTTACTTATTAACTTACTAAATTACCTTTTTACATACTTAACAACTTCCTTACATATTTACCTCCTTACTTACCTACATACTTATTTACACACTTACCCACTTATTTAACTACTTACTTACCTACTTGCATATTACTTACATGTTATAAGACTTACAGATTTTTTGGGGGAGTATAGTATATTTTTAGACCTGGCAATCTAAAACTCAACTTTCCTCTTATTTACTCAACCAGCACGGAACATTACAATAAAGGAGGACCTGTTACAGTGCAGCACGGCTGAGCTAAGTTACGGCCTATGCAAGTTCGTCACTGAAGTTCGCCGCCCTAATGGAGAAAAGTACAGTCCAGACAGCATCTATTACCTCTGCTTAGGCATTCAGCAGGTAAGGAACTGTATTAAAATGGTATATTCGGAATATAAGGCACAATAATTTAAGACTTCTGTCCAAAAATAAAGCACTTTAGGTTTGCTAGGTTGGATTTTTTTTTTCTTTCCTGTGTAGCACCTTTTTGAAAATAGCAGAATGGAGAACATCTTTGCTGACTGGTTCTACACTAAATTCAGTCAAACTATGTCCAGTTTGCTGAAAGACTGGAAACCCACTATACTTCCCAGTGGTGAGATACATACAATTTATATTACTAATGTGTAGTCTTAAGATTTAATTTAGGAAACTATATGTCCTAGATCAAATAATTAAACCACTAATTAGACTTACATTAGAGAGAGTCCTTCATTTTGTCTTCACTTTTAATTTTTTAAAAGTTGCAAAAAAAGTCAAGTACAATTTATGAGAAATTATATAGCTACATTTGAGTTCAAATTTAAAATGGAGTACTGATGTGTGCGCGCGTGTGTGTGTGTGTGTGTGCAGGCTACGTGCACTCTCGAGTGGAAGAAGAATATCTATGGGAGTGTAAGCAGTTGGGCGCGTTCTCCCCGAGCGTGCTCCTCAACACTCTGCTTTACTTCTGCACCAAGTTCTTCAACTTTAAGACTGTAGCACAGCACCAGCGCCTTTCCTTCGCCCACATCATGCGCTGCACTCGTTCACACAGCAATGGAAGCAAGATGTCCTGTCTCCGCTTCTACCCTCCCGTGCACAAAGAGAACAAAAATACACGTTAGTGTTTGCCTAAAGGATTGATTAAAGCACCAGTAAAATTTCATTTACTGTTAAAACCTCATATTTGTATTACTTCTTTGTACTTTCATTTCTTTCAGCGAATGAAGATATAGATGGTGTCCCTGCCAAGAGGAAAAGAGAAGAGGAAGAGGAGGAAGGAGTGGTGCTGGAGATGCAGGAGAATACAGAAAACCCTCTCCGCTGTCCTGTTAGACTCTATGAGTTCTATCTCTCCAAATGGTATGGCAGTGATCTTGGGGATGCTGTATTCATAATTCATTGCTTAGAATTCTTCATGTTGTAACACTGGCTCATGAGTAAGGAGTAAAACATGACAAGGCGTGCTGTTATAAGGAAAATAATCACCGATGAGGTGGTGTGTTGTGGCCCGATCCCCACAGAATTCTCAGATCTGATTGGTCATAACGTCCAGTAACAGCAGCTCTGACAACAGTACCATCTGTAATTCAAATCACAGGTTTATATTATGTTATATTAATCATAATAATTAAACATTATTAATTTAGTAACAGTTAATTCACAGGGACTTGTATGGCAGACGATCTGCATAATTTAAAACTAATAATAAACAGATTTTAAAATATATTAGTTATATAACAAAATATAATTGTTGATATGGTAAAGCTTTCTGTAGTGAGATGTGTATTTAACATTTAGGGAAGGAGTCTCCAGTGTCAGTGCTGTGTAACAATCAGTAAGTTTTCTATGCCTAGAAAGTCTTCAGGACAGGGGACTTTGTTTTCTGGTTTCTCTGTAACATGATGAGGTCTAGAAAGAGGAAAAAAAAGAGAGGCTGATGAGGAAATGATGTTTGTAGTTGCTATAACGTAAGTGATAACAGAAGCTAACTTGTTTCACAGAATTCCACAACGTGTTAAATGTAACTACAAACTGCTAAAAAGTAAGATGTTTGGTTCTTTAATAAATAAGGATGTAATCTTTGGCAGTTTGCTGCAGAATAAGACCAAAGTAATAAGGCAACTTGCTGCGGAATAAGAGAAATGAGGAACTACGCCTTACTACTTTTTTTCTGTGATCGTCCCTTGTACTCTATCAGAACAACCTACCATTTATCTTTATACATTGTTGATACTTTGACTGAATTTCCTACTTTTATACCTTCTTTCTTACTTTTATCTCTCATTTCATAATTTGCAGGTGTGGGATGTTTTCTCAGTCGTAAGAAAGAATGATAGTTGTCCTATTACATTGCAGTCTAACACTGTTGATCTTTCCAGCTCAGGCATGGTGAAGCAACGCACGTCTGTCTTTTACCTGCGCCCCGAGCGCTCGTGTGTCCCCAACAGCCCCTTGTGGTTCTCCCACATGTCACTGGATGACGGGGAGCTGGAGAGCATGCTCACTCGCATCCTCACCGTTCGAGAGATCCACCTGGAGAGAGAGAAGCCCCCGGACGTGTCTGAACCAGAGAACCAATCGGATTCAGAATAATCCAACTCGTACTTTTACAGACTAGAGGCTTTAAAACAGTGGAGCTCTTATGTTCTAGCAGGAGGAGATGAAATCCTCTGGAATGGGTTTTTTTTTTATGTTACATAGCCACTTTGTGCTGTGCTGAGTGCTTGCTGTGGTTGTTATGATGGTGGAGACGTTGTTGAGGACGTAGCAGTGCTCAGTAATGAGCATGTGGCTGGACTCCAAATCCATGAGTGCACAATCTTCATTTCAATCCTGTAGATCATTCTGCGGTGCTTATCGTTCAGTTTTCTGTTTATCATTGTGTTCAAAATGGTTCACATTTATGTAATAAAACATCACATTATCTGAAATCACACCATTATAACATTTGACACATCTGAAGAGTCGCTTGGGTTCTGAGTGGCAAAGCATGATACTAACTGTTGTATAGTGCTTTTCAATTACCTGCGCGCGTAAGCTAATTCATATCATTGTGAAAACCCATTCTGTCACTTCTTGTGGTATTCAGCAACACTACACTAGATTGTCTGTTTCAAAGTTTCACCCATTTTGTGAGAGTATGTATTATGTTTTTGAATCTGTGTTTTGTTTGATTTTATGAAATCAGACCCTGTCTCAATGTGTCTCAAAATGCCTCCACACTTCTCTCAGCTTGAGTTTGAATTCAGATTTTAACTTTTGTTTTTCTTTTTTTTTTTCTTTTCTTTTTTTTAAATGGCTAAAAAACATGATCCAGCAAATCCTTTTAATAATTCAAATAATTAATATGGAAAAAAAAAATAATCATGTTTCATGATTTTTGAAAAAAATAAAAAATCAAAATCAAATACTAATGAAGCTTTTCTCAGCAATGCTACAGGATACATCACTTCATCTTTTGTTATTTCGGCGATGTCGCTGCACATCATACGTCGTTTTACTTTATATACAGTATGTTTAACATAATGAACAATGAAAGACTGTTTAGCAGCTTACAAGGTTTTGGCATAATAGACAAATACAATAAAATAAAATAGACAAGAAGAGAGGTATTCCAAAAGGTAATATATACAATGGTTAGTGCACACTGGAGCAAATTAAACAAGAACAACAGTGCAGAATACAGTATACATAGTGTTATTGTATACTGTATGAATGTATATCAGGATATATGAATAATAAATAAGTGTAACAGTATAAGACTTGTGTAAACATACGAGAGGTGTTTACAGATTAGTGCAAATGTGCAGTGTGTGTGTAAACATACGAGAGGTGTTTACAGACTAGTGCAAATGTGCAGTGTGGTGTGTGTAAACATACGAGAGGTGTTTACAGACTAGTGCAAATGTGCAGTGTGGTGTGTGTAAACATACGAGAGGTGTTTACAGACTAGTGCAAATGTGCAGTGTGGTGTGTGTAAACATACGAGAGGTGTTTACAGACTAGTGCAAATGTGCAGTGTGGTGTGTGTAAACATACGAGAGGTGTTTACAGATTAGTGCAAATGTTGTGTGCATGTGTACTATTGCACTTGTAGACCTGAGACATTGGTTTATTGTTCGATAATGCTTGGGAGCAGAAGGAGGAGGATTTATGCATTTGACTGCCTGTGGGAGGAAACTGTTCTTTAATCTGTTAGTTTTGATTGTTCTGTATCTCTTCCCAGAGGGCAGAGGGGAAAACAGGTGATGTCCAGGGTGAGTGGGGTCCATTATGATACAACTGGCTTTCTTTCTGAGACGGCCAGTGTAAATGTCTTTGAGGAGAAGTAGCGTTGTGCCAATGATGCGCTCTGCTACCCTCACCACCCGCTGCAGGTCTTTTTTATTCTCTTCTGTGCAGCTGCTGAACCACACTGTGATACAGTAGGTCAGAAGGCTCTCTATTTTTGACCGATAGAAATTGGTCAGCAGGTGATGTGGGAGGTGCGCCTCAGTTTCAGTTTCCTGAGGAAGTACAGTCTTTGCTGTGCCTTCCCCACCTGATGGGAGATGTGTGCGGACCAGGTGAGGTTGGCTCACCAGGGTATATGCACACCAAGGAACTTAAAGCTCTCTACACTCTCGACCTCCTTACCCTGTATGCAGAGGGCAGAGTGCTCAGTACGCTTTGATCATCTGAAGTCAATTATAAGTTCCTTGATTTTGGAGATGTTCAAGTCCAGATTATTGAGGGAACACCATTTTGTCAGATGCTGAACCTCCTCCTTGTAGGCTGTTTCATTATTATCTGTAATCAGTCCCACTATGGTGGTGTCATCAGCAAATTTGACAATGGTGTTGGTGGAATGGATAGGGTAGCAGTAGTGTGAGTAGAGCGAGTAGAGGAGGGGGCTGAGGACACACCCTTGTGGTATGCCAGTGTTCAGGATGAGAGTTGATGATGTGTGACCTCCCATCCTGACATTCTGAGGTCTGTTGCGCAGGAGGTCCAGTATCCATGTGCACAGTGAACTGCCTAGGCCCAAGATGCTCAGTTTTTGAACGAGTTTGTGGGGTATGACTGTATTAAAAGCTGAACTGAAATCCACAAACAGCACTCTTACATAAGTGTTTCCATCATCCACGTGTGTAAGTGCAGTGTGGAGAGATCTTCTGTCGATCTGTTTGCTCAGTTCGGCAGGGATGACAGTTTTGATGAGAGTATGAGTCTCTCAAAGCATTTGGTGATGATAGGGGTTAGAGATACTGGACGATAGTCATTCAGGCAGTTCACTGTGGTTTTCTTTGGAACTGGGATGATGGTCGCTGACTTGAGGCAGGTGGGGACAGCAGACTGTAATAGAGAGAGTTGCTTGTACCTGCGTTTGGCCTCTCTGATAACTCCACCCTGTGTGTGTGGAGTTTGTATGTCCTCCCCGATCTCCCCATGCTTCGGGGGTTTCCTCCCTCAGTCCAAAGACAGGTGTTGTAGTCTGATTGGCATCTCTAAATTGTCTGTGGTGTGTGATTGTGCCCTGTGATGGGTTGGCACCCCATCCATGCCTTGTGCCCCAAGTCCCCTGGGATAGGCTCCAGGCCCCCCCCCACAAAAGGGGTACACTTTACCAATGACTACGTGCGTACACATCCAGGTTCTCTGAAGTGTGAGTCTCAGTAGGCAGGAGTTACCACAAAATGAACCAAAGCATTTAGTCCATATGGTGTCCATATTTTGCTTGTTTATCAAACTGAAACATATAAACATCACCTATTTGTACCTAAATCTGTTTAGAACATATTATCTGTTCATTGTTTAATGCATCTCTGTAAAGGAATAATGTATATGTATTCAGTTACATCCCTGCATTCAGTACATACACAACATATACACAACATGGAGGAGCCCTGAAATGCTAGAGTATTAGGGGTGCATTTATGCCAAGTATTTTAGTTGATGTGAAATTTGAAATATTTGTTAGCAGATTGGGTTATCAGTCCTACATTTGGTTACCTTATGAAAAGAAAAGAAGGACGAATAGAGAAAAAGAAAAAGAAAAAAAAAGCCTTCTTGGCCCCTTGAATATTGAGGACACTGTAGAGAAGGCAGGGACTTTTATTTAGCAATGGATTCAGACATGATAGTTTCTGAGTTCACACATCCTTTTGAGAGCATGACACAGACCTGATACATAGACTTGTGATTTTTTTTTAAACTTTCCAGTGTAATGGCGAAAGAGTAATGTATTTAATATGTAATGTTGTTGTTGTTGTTGTCTGAACACGGTTAGCTAGCCTTTCTAACATGGAGGAAGCAGAAACAGCCGAGGAGCTGTTAGCCAAACAGCATCGCAAGGAGAAGAAAGACCTGCAAGGTGGGACACTTTTCCAATTAGCACAAGTCTTCTTGTTTTTTATTTTCATTCATTGACTTGCTTAGCGAGGTTATGGATTTAAAAAATGCATTGTTTGAGCCATTTTTTATGAATGGTTTGGCAGCAGAATAGCTAGTAGCTAACTAGAGCGCCTGTGAGAGACTGAGTCTCAAATGGCTCCCAGGTGAATATATAGTGCACTACTGAGGGTGCAAAGCCCCGTGTTGTATAGTCTAAGTAGTGCGGTGGTGTAGGCAGCATGGAACTGTTTTAGATTCAGCCGTTCAAACAGGTTTGAAGCTGTGTTTCCACCTTCTGTAGCTAAAATCCAGAGTATGAAAAATGCTGTACCTAAAAATGACAAGAAAAGGAGGAAGCAGCTGACTGAGGACATCAGCAAGCTCGAAGCTGAGCTGAATGAAAGACACGAGAATGAGCTGAGACAGCTGCACACGTCCACTGCTGCAGTGAAGGTGGTGTATAGACACTTGTGTGCATGGTTGTGTAGCATTCAGCTGTGGACATAACTGGAACTGTTTGAATATTGTGTGAAGGTTGATGAGGTTACAGATGCTGTTGAGTGCGTGACTGTGTCTGGTGGAGAGCAAGCAGATATCAGACAGTCCCGAATATCCAAAGCGCAGAAGAGAAGGGTGAGTTGTACTGTCTCTGTCTGTCTGTTTCACTCCCACACCTGCCTGTCTGTCTTTCTGTCTGTCTGTTTCTCTGCCTATCTGTCTGTGTCTCTGTTTGTCTGTTTCACTCCCATACCTGCCTGTCTGTGTTTCTGTCTGTCTGTTTCTCTGCCTGCCTGTCTGTCTGCCTGTGTGTGTCTGTGTGTTTCCCTGCCTGTCTGTGTTTCTGCCTCTGTCTGTCTGGGATTCTGTCAGTTTGTGTTTTTCTTGCACAAGCTCTCTCATGTGCTCTCTCTCTCTCTCTTGCTCTCTCTTGCTGTTTCTTGCTCTCTCTCTCTCTCTCTCTCTCTCTCTCTCTCTCTCTCTTTCTCTCTCTCTCTCTCTCTCTCTCTCTCTCTCTCTCTCTCTCTCTCTCTCTCTCTCTCTCTCTCTCTCTCTCTCTCTCTCTCTCTCTCTCTCTCTCTCTCTCTCTCTCTCTCTCTCTCTCTTGCTGTCTCTTGCTCTCTCTCTCTCTCTCTCTTGCTCTCTCTCTCTCTCTCTCTCTCGTTGTCTCTCCTAGGTTTTGCACTCAGTACATATATATTGTAAGGACATTTAGGTTGTTTCATTTCTGATGAGAACATCGGTCATGGTCAGTTAGAGTTTGCTGAGGAAATAAAATGGTTATTTGTATGTTAATTAGGAAAATAATCAATGACG
>CM041003.1:8531385-8619596 GCA_022985145.1 Pangasius djambal
CTCTCTCTCTCTCTCTCTCTTGCTCTCTCTCTCTCTCTCTCTCTCGTTGTCTCTCCTAGGTTTTGCACTCAGTACATATATATTGTAAGGACATTTAGGTTGTTTCATTTCTGATGAGAACATCGGTCATGGTCAGTTAGAGTTTGCTGAGGAAATAAAATGGTTATTTGTATGTTAATTAGGAAAATAATCAATGACGGGGTGGTTTGATAAGAAGCAGGGCTACTGTTACCATCCTGGAGAGGATTATATTCCTATAACAGCACATCCTCCTATAGGGTTTTATTCCTCCTATAGCACAGCAATTCACTAATGATTAAAATTTTTCACTTCAAGAATACTAGCGTATTTTTAACCGTTTTAATAGTTACATTTAATGCTGTGGAATGTCTTTCCCTGTGGTGGAAAATTTACTGACTGTTACAAAACACTGACACTGGAGACTCCTTCCATAAATCATTTCATTTGATACAGAAACCTTCATCCTATCAATGATTATCCATTTTTCTTTGTTAAATAATACATTTTTAAAAAATCTGTTGATTACTTTTCTATTCTTGTTTACATGTTCATGTGAATGAGTTGTTACTATAGAAATGATAATGTATTAAATTTGAATTAAATTAATTAACACCTTCTGACCAATCAGATTCCAGAATTCAGCAGCACTGATATCACTACATGATAAAATCTGAGTTGACCTAGATTCTGACTGGTCACTTTAGTGCTGTTTTTGCTTTAAGTGTTTTGTGGGACATTTTCCAGGACAAGAAAGCAGCTCAGGAGAAGGAGAGAGAGAACCGCATCGCTGAGGCCGAAGTAGAGAATCTGCTGGGATCTAGACATCAGGAAGGACTAAAACTAAGACAGAAACTGGCAGAGAAGCAGCTGCAGATTAAAGAGATCTCGTCTGATGGCCACTGCATGTATCGTGCAGTAGAGGATCAGCTAACAGGGCGCGGCTGTTCTCTCGGGATCCAGCAGCTCCGAGTTCAAACAGCTCAGTACATGAGGAGCCATGAGGACGATTTCCTGCCCTTCCTCACCAACCCCAGCACTGGCGACATGTACACTGCAGGTGAGCAGCAGCGCTAACGTCCACTGGTTTAGGTGTGCGTCACGCGTTGTTTCACATGCTCATTTTTCCAGCATTTTTATAAATAATTATAAACAGGATTGCTGGTACAGGAATGTACTGTTATCACCCTGAAGTTGATTGTTTTCTTACAACAGCACATCCTGAAGTGTTTTATTCGTCTTACGTATATCACAGAAATTTCCATTTCTAGTTGTAACCAGTTTTAACTGTTATTTTTGTTGTGGAATATACTCAACACAAGTGAGTTCTTAGCACATTATAAGTACACACTTGCTACGAGTTACAGTCGTGGCATAAAATAGGTAAGAAAAATCACTAGAATCTGTAGTGTGTCTGCTTTTATTAAAAAAAAAAAAAAAAAAAAACACCTTTGTCTTCCTGTACATAGATGAATTTGAGAAGTACTGCAGTGATGTTGCAGAAACAGCAGCTTGGGGTGGACAGTTAGAGGTAAGAACTGTGATAGATTTCCCAGATTAAATGTATCCTTAGGTACATGTGCCGATCTAGAACCACGCACTCAGTTTCAGAAGCTTAACTTTTATTTAAATTGCATTTATATAAGATTCACTGCAAGGTGTATGAGCCTTGGTTGATTCTTCTGATATAAATTATACGAAATGTTGACATAGATTGTGGGATGGTGATTATTATTTTGGAATAACAAGAATGCCAAAATAACAAGATACAATGAGATAATGAGATAATGTTGAAAAAAGATAACTAGAAATGAGTCGAAATAATGTCTCATTAATTTAAATAACCCGTTATTATTATTAAGATATGTAGTTATTTCGACTTAACTAGTTATTTCTAATTATCTTATTTTGAAATAATGAGATGTGGAAAAACAAGATAACGAAATAAAACGTCAGAATAAAATGACTAGAAATAAAGGGTTAATATCTAACAAGTGAATGTCCCATTATTTTGACTTAACTGGCTAATTCAAGATGTGTCAATATTAAGACTTAACTCATTTCGTGTTATCTCGTTATTTCATAATTATCTCGTTATTTTGATAAATTAGTCTTGTTGATAGTTACTTTTCCATTGCTTAATCTGGTTTCCTCTCATCACAGTTAAGAGCCCTTACACACGTCCTCCAGTTGCCGATAGAGGTTGTCCAAGCAGATTCTCCTGCTATTATTATTGGGGAAGAGTATGACAAGCCACCCATCACTCTTGTGTAAATATCTTTAAAAAGAATTCCTCTTTTTTTTTTTTCTCAATGACAGTATGATTAATTTTTCTGTCCTTGACATTTTGCAGTTACATGAGGCATGCATATGGACTGGGCGAGCACTACAACTCTGTGGAACCGCGGAAAGATGCAGCGGTTGAAGAGCAAAACTGACATAATCTGTCCGGGAACCTTTTTCAAATTAGATGGAGGCAAATACACAAACACGTGGCTTTGGTTGCTCCAGGTTTAGAGTAGATGCTGAAACAGAGGAGAGGAGAGATGGCTTCCAGAAGAACCAAGTGATAATGGCTGTTTTAGGTTGTAGACTTCATGCGCAATATTCCCAGGATATCATCATAATCAATAAATGTGCAGTGGTTAGGTCTGAGGAAATGGGCTACAAAGAAGCTTGTCTTGGAATTAAAAAAAAAAAAAAAACTTTTTTAATAAATGCTAGGTTTCTTCTTTTTCTTTTTGAAAAGCGTGTGTTGTGTTGCTTTAAGACATTCTTCAATAAATGAGTCTCGTTGATAGATAGTAGAGTGCTAAATATTATGTTGAATTGAGGTAATGATGAAATAGCAAGATAACTTGAATATTATCTCGTAATTTCGACATAGATTGCGGGGTGTGTAGGAAACTCAGAAGTGAAGACCAGGAGACTCGGGTATATCTTCAGCAGGATTCTTTATTGAGAACGCGCTGTTTAGTGCTGCACTCATTGAGTCTAAATAAAGGGATCTGCACATTGTTGGTTTAAGTACAATTTTCGGGGGCGGTACTTAGAGGTGGAAACAAAAGCACTCAGCTGACAATCTTAAACAACGTATGCAAAGGAATGTGCAGTTCTAGGAACCTGCCCCAGTTTCATCAGCCCCAATCCAATCCAATCCAATCCTAGAAGCTTTGCTCAACATAATCATTCAGCTGATGCTATACACATAAAGGAAAACAGTGACTCTTAAATTTGTATTCCTACAGGTGTGAAATATTATCATTAAGAAAAATGTATTTGATTAATTTGGAATAACGAGATAATGTTGAAATAAGGTACCTAGAAATGAGTTAAGTCGAACCAACTTAATATCTCATTAATGTGAATAACGTTATTTCAAGATATGTAGTTATTTCTAATTATGAAATAATGAGATATGAAAATAACGATAACTAGAAATGATGAGTTAATATCTAACAACTTAATGTCTCATTCTTTCAACTTAACTGGTTAATTCGAGACATTGTCAATATTAAGACTTAAAGACTTAAAACTCATTTTTATTATTTTGTTATAATAAATTAGTCTTATTGATAGATTGTTATATACTACATAGTATGGCAAAATAATGAGGTAAACTTGAAATAAGATAACTCGAGATAAAGAGTTATGTCACAGTAAGATCTTGAAATAAAGAGACATTGTTCTGACTTGATAACTATTATCTCTAGTTCTCTTATTTCAGCATTATCTCATCATTTCAGCAATCTTCCAGTAAGTCTAATTTATTGAACATCATAATGAAATAACAGGATGTCAAAATAAAAAGATAACTAGAAATAACGAGTTTTTAAGACATAATATACGACATAATATCTTGAAATAACGAGTTATGTCACAATAACATCTTGAAATAGAGTCATTATTCTGACTTGATAACTATTATTTCTAGTTATCTTATTTCAACATTATCTTATTATTTCTCATCTTACTTCAACATTATCTCATTATTTCTGCAATCTACCAGTAAGTAGATTGAATATCATAATGAAATAACGAGCTGATGTCCAAATAAGTAGAAAGAGCGGGTTTTTAAGACATAATAAACGACATAGTATCTTGAAATAACGAGCTTGCGGTTCAGGGCTTCAGTAATTTACAGACGCTAGAGGGCAGTGTTGTGCAACGTCATTTCCCGCACACTACCGTACTAACTAGTATGCAGAGAATAGAGCGGTTGCAGGTTTATACACATACTTATTAGTAGGAGAGTGTGCGACCCGTGTTTCTATGGGAACGTGAATAATTTGCTATGCTGAAGGATTTTTGAGCTTGTTTCAGGCAAATGGCCAGTGATTTGGTATTTCGAGCACTGAAGGCTAACGCTAAATCGTTAAATTTGAGCTCGAGGAAACTAACTGAGCTTTCTAAAGGTTTTGGAAAGTTAACTCGGGTTTTGTGGCTCCGTTTAAACAACAACCGCCTCACGACTCTGCCTGTGGGCCTGCAGTGTATGCAGCAGGTGGGGAGCTGGACAAGGTCTCAGGCAACACTTCTATATGTGTGTGTGTATGTGTGTGTATATATGTATCTGTATGTGTGTGTGTATGTGTGTGTGTATATGTGTGTGTATATATGTATCTATATGTGTTTGTGTGTGTGTGTGTGTGTGTGTGTGTGTGTGTGTGTGTGCAGTGTGTGTATACAGTACTGTGCAAAAGTCTTAGGCACATGCAAAGAAATGCTGTAGAAATGCTGTAATTCTTCTACATTAAAAATACTATGAAGAGCATTAAACAGTAATAAATGAAACAAAGTCAATATTTGGTGTGATGATCCTTCACTTTAAAAAAAAATTTGTATTCTCAGGTACAGTGTGTGCAGTTTTATAAGGAAATGAGCTGTAAGTGTTACTGAGCATCTTACAGAACCAGCCTCAGCTCTTCTGGAGACTTTGACTGTCGACTCGCTTCTTATTTTTGCAGCAAAACCCAGCAGCCTTCATTATGTATTTTATCTGAAAAGTGTCT
Organism: Pangasius djambal; assembly: GCA_022985145.1. Taxonomy (NCBI): domain Eukaryota; kingdom Metazoa; phylum Chordata; class Actinopteri; order Siluriformes; family Pangasiidae; genus Pangasius; species Pangasius djambal. Next base: position 8,536,416 of record CM041003.1, read on the forward strand.
CTTATGGAATCTGCTGCTTTCTTCAAACATTCAAACATTTTTCTGTAACATTTAATTTTGTGCTGGAAAACTAATGTTTGGAATCTAAAATGTTTTTGTACTGAATCGATAATGTAGAAGTCATAAAATAGTCATAAAAAGTTTGTACTAAAATATATATATATATATATATATATATATATATATATATATATATATATATATATATATATATATATATATATATAGTTTTGTTTGAGTATTTGCTGCTTTAGTTGACAGAACTTAACCTGGGCAATAACGCTTTCGAGGAGATGCCACCAGTCCTGAAGCATCTTCACAGCTTGAAAAAGCTGCATTTGTACGGGAATCAGATTTCCACACTGCATCCAGAGGTGCTGGGTGAGTTACAACCAAACTACAAACTTTAGCATAAACCATATATCCATGTATGCCACAATGAAAGGAGAAATAAGGGAATAAAATTAAAATAGTACACAATACAATTTACATTCAGTATCCTCCAGAATTATTTATAAACATGAGCAAAAATGATACAAAGGAGTTTCTGTTGTTGGAGGTGTGGACCAAGCTCCTTCTACACTATCTCCAGACATTACTATCTAGACATTACAGGAAGAGTGTTGTTATTCTCTCCAGGGCAGGCATTATAAAATATTAACTATAAGGCTTAAGACCAGTGTTTTGTTGGACAAACTATAGTACTTAAAAACTTTGTGTTTGAAACTAATAAATAAATAAAACTGCACAATGTCCCTGTATGCCTGAGTTCAAAACATCACTTAGTGCTCATGTTATTCTTTTATATATTAATTTTGGGGTGCCAATAATTCTGGATGGCATTGTATCCCCAGTACATAATAAGGTTCTTATTAAAATCTAGTCCTTGTTGGTAATAAATACAAAAATAGCAAAATAATTCTGTTTAAGACTTTATTAATGACTGTACACAATTTACTGTAATGATACATGATTGAATTACAAATTAAATTCTGTTTATTTCAATAGATTGTTTTTATTTTTCAGAGGGTCTTTCAAATCTTACTGTTCTCAACCTGAACCACAACAAAATCAGAATCATTCCTACAGCTATAAAGAGGTGAATTGTCTAGTCAGAGTGTGATAATGACTCGAGATGCGATTCAGAACGCCAACGTGGCTTCTCATCCGGACGTCGCTTTCGACTGTTTTCATTTACAGCCTCTCGAATTTGGAAAGGTTCAGTATTGCGGACAATCAGCTAGAAGAGATTCCCACTGAGTTGGGGCTGGTCAGCAAGTTGACGGAGATGAATTTAACCCGGAACAAGCTGCGTGAAATTCCGCAGGAGTTGTATAAGTTAACACATCTGAGGAAACTGAGCTTGGCTAGAAACAGTCTCAGAGAGTTACCAGAGGTGGGTTCTGGGTTAATGGTTGTTTAGAACAACACGTGTCTTTTATGTATTTTTAATGCATTTTTTACGCAGTAGTCCTGGAACGAATCAGAACATTTCCAGTTTTTCCAAAGGGAATTCTTGGATGGAAAAATCTGAAGATGTTAGATGTTGCTGGTAACCACCTGTCTATGTTTCCAGTCAATGTAAGTCACTGACATATTTTGACATTTTCCATTATAACAAAAAAATATAAAAGATATAAAAAATACATATCTTTAATGAAATTCATGTGAAACCCCCTATAATAAGTCAAATTTAAAGGTATTTATACCACAGGACTGTTGAATTCTCGATTCTGATAAGTCCTAAGGTTGATTAATTTTGTATAACAGCAGCTTTGCCGGTAGTTTCAGCAAGGCTTATGCACTTGTTCCGCTATGCTATCATTACTATAGTAACAACCCTGCACATTAACAGATACAAAAAGTACTTAATTTCATATGGTGAAGCTTACCTTTTGATTTTTGGAAGGAGTCTCCAGTGTCAGCGCTTTGTAACGGTCAGAGGTAAAGCCGTAACTTTCTGAGATGCGGTAGTCTTTCAGTCTTTTTTCTGTAACATGACTGACAACAAATCTCTTTGTCTTGTATAAATGATCCAAGTTTATAATTTTGGTGATGCATAATATAGTGGCACAATTTTTATTAGTCTACTAAAAGCTTTTTTTTTATCCCTCAGTTCCACTTACTTGAACTGGAAGAATTATACTTTGAGGGAAACAGTCTTGTTCGGTTCGAGCTGTTCACGTCCACACAACAGGAGGAAGTTCTCTCATTAAAGGTGAGGTACAACTCAGGTCCATGGTTGTCAGAGTGTGGTTCGAGGACTCAAGCATAGCCAGCGGGCCTGTTTTTTTATATGTGTAAACACAAACCACTATTATATTCAGTAATGAGTTTTTATTTTTGCTTGTTAGTAGTTAGCACTGTTGCCTCGCACCTCTGGGGATGGAGGTTCGAATCCCTCCTTCACCCTGTATGTGCAGCGTTTGCATGTTCTCCCCGTGCTTCGGGGGTTTCCTCCGGGTACTCCGGTTTCCTCCCCAGTCCAAAGACATGCATTGTGGGCTGACTGCCATTTCCAAATTGCCTGTAGTGTGTGAATGTGTGTGTGTGTGTGTGTGTGTGTGTACAGACAGGTACAGAAAATGGATGGATGGACTGTTCCCTTTAAATGGGTTTAATCCAAACCTCAAGAACCTAAAAACACGTATAATCAATGTCAACTTAAAGCAAATGAGAATTTTAATAAACATATGTTCTACAAATAAAAGAACTAAGGCTCCAATAATTAGCTAAACTATTATTGCGCACGCAGAATATTTAATTAGTTGGATTATGCTAATAAATCCCTGCAAAAAGTTTGTGAACCCCATTCCTTACATGTTATTCATCACGGAAAGGTGCAAGTAGAGGAGGTTCTTCTGACTGTGCAACATTCTAAATAGAGAAATCTTACATTCATATGGTGGAGGCAGGGGCAGCTGAATGTAAAATTTCTTTATTAATGCTGTTCATGGTCTTAATCCATCTTTTGGGTCAAAACATGAACAGAGAAGAATGTCACAGGCAAATCCACATTTATCCAAACCTGACAGGCAGAGGTCAAAGCCGGAATATATTTGCTGTGACTTGGAGAGCTGTGAAAATAAAAGCTAGGAGACTATGAAACTAGGACACAGCTCCGAGATGCTGTATAACCTCAGCAAAACAAAGGAGTATATACACTGGTTAATGAGACATAATGAAACAAATGAGAAGAGACAGGTGGTAATAGTCACTATTCAGACTGAAGTAGGAGTGAGATAAAAATAGGACTTGAACACGAGGGTACTTTGACAACTGATAACATTGTTTTCTGCACAGGAACATGCTGCCAGATTCATCCTGAAAGAACATTTAAATAAGTCCTCTATGGTGTCCAGGGCGTCGCTACTCCTTCCAGATATACAGACAATGCTGTCTCAGTTTGGAATGTGTGCCGGGTGTTTCGAGCCCTTTCTGACCACCTGGGTGGAGTGTGTGCAGTTCATCAGCCTGCGAAAGGTGCACATATTGCATTAACACTCCAGAGTCACAAATGAGAGAAAGTTACTCATTTAGTTCTAACTGAGTAGAAGTATTTCATAATATAATATGAGAAAGAAATCTATTCGTCCATGTGCACATACACGCACTGGCCACTTTATTAGGAACACCTGTACACCTGTCATTTTCACAACTGGCCTCATGGGGCAGCAGCACAATGCGAAAGGATCATATAGGTCAAGAGCTTCAGTTAAAGTTCACATCAAACAAAATGTGGGAAAAATGTGATTTCAGTGACTTTGCCCGTGGCATGGTTGTTGGTGCCAGATGGGCTGGTTTGAGTATTTCAGAAACTGCTGATCTCCTGGGATTTTCAGACACGTAACAGTCTCTCGAGTTGGTGCAGGAAACAAAACATATCCAGTGAGTTCTGTGGGCGGAAACACCTAGTGTAGAGGTCAGAGGAGAACGGCTTAGATTGGTTCAAGCTGACAGAACAGCTACTGTAACTCATATTACCACTCTTTACAACACGTCGGAACTTGAGCTGTCTAATTGCATGTGTATAGGGCTTTAGCACACGCACGAATGGGGAATAGTGTATTATATTGGTGGAGCACACTGAATAATGTGAAATATTACACATGTTGCTAATCGTACACTTTGTGTAGAATGTGAAAAATGTCTCATTGCAATCCTTTATTTTTCCCAGGACATGGGGATAAAAAACTCACAGAATATTCCAGTCCGTGTGCTGCTGTGCTCCTATGCCTGCTTCAACAAGAGCGGCCACTCTTACTACAGCATCGCTAAAGTAAAGCCGTAAGAGGTGTCCTCTCACACTGCTCATTATAATTCCAGCAATACATGTCTCCTCTAAGCCTGTCCTGTAGTGGTGCATTGCTTTCAAAGGCAGGTCAAATGTTTTCATCCTTTATATAATCAGCCACCAGGTGGCAGTGTATGATCACTCACTGGCTCTGTATGTTTCCATGAAAGAACTTTTCAGTGTCTGTGAAAGTTCATGCCAGTCATCTTGCATCTGATGTCAGCACTTCTGCTCAGATTTATTAATGCAAAAAATGAGCAACATGGACAGAAACCCAGATAAAGAGCTACACTCTATGCCCCAGTACATGCTAGAATGTTAGACCAAGTGTACATGCATCTTTTCTAATTTTTCTCCCTTCACCCATCAAACTCCCAGACCCCATCTGCAGGTCCGGACTTTCATTATCCTTTCTCTTAACTACATAAAATTTGCTATTAGTCTCACTGTAGCAACTAAATAATTTGTAGTAGTAACTAAATAATATGCTTTAAGACTTTACTCATTGTAAAGCATATTGAAGGGTTAAAATGTATGTAGTGTACATTTTAGGTACCATTGTTGCTACCACTAACCATGTTCTTCCAACTTATTATTCCTAAATTACACTAAATTGGTCCTGGGTGTGAGTGTGTGTGTGTGTGTGTGTGTGTGTGTGTGTGTGCGCGTGCGTGCGTGCGTGTGTGTGCATGGTGCCCTGCAATGAACTGGCCTCATCCGGGGTGTATTTCTACCTCACACACAGTGTTCCTGGAAGTGAGTCCAAATCCACAGATACCCTGACCAAGATAAAGTGGTTACTAAAGATGAATGAATAATAATATATTGTAGGTATACACTATCATGCAATATTTATTTCCTGAGTGGCGAGAGGGACGGCCTACAGTAGGAGAGGCGTTATCCTCTAACCTAAAGCACGGACCAGCAATCCATAGATGACAAATTTGTTCATACTTACTGGTAGGCCAGTGACTGAGAAGTCACATAGTGGTAAATGGAGATAAAGATTTAGCAAAAGACTTGAAAAACTATGAAAAAAAACGTTTTTGTCTTTTGCTTTGGGAGGTGCATTTCTTTTAAGTATTTCCACCGTGTCAGAAACATTAGACACAGTGGAACAGTAGAACCATATAATGCAACGCTGATCCGTTGCTACCCTCAGTGTTATAGTCACTGAGTCTCCTGACTCCGTACACTTAGCACATAACTGAGACATTCTCTTTCTAACTGATCACATTTAGTTAAAAATGAGTTTTAGACATTTCCAGTCCAGCAGAATTGCATATTTAGTACCAAAACTGTTTAAAGTAGACCGCCTTTTGCTAGCACATTCATTTTAGTAGCCTAGCTCTCTATAGAAGAGTCTTCAGTCCTTCATATCTGCTCTTAGTTCATCTGTTCAACCTGAGAGAATTTAATTTCTCCGAGTTAATTTCCCATGCAGGCCCTCTGAGCTCCGAGCACAATCCATGGAGTCGGGTCTGATGAATAATGCAGCAGGTTTAATTGCAAGAGCCAGAAACTAATGATTTTGGACTGGTTAACAGCAGGGGAACCATACATCTCTGCAAACTGAATGAAAAATCAGTTTTTAAAAAAAGGGAATAGGGGAAAACGCTAATTGATGAATAATTAAAGCTTCGGCTACAGGGCGCAATTGTGACATTTTGTTTCAATCAGTTTTGAAGTAGAGGGGAAAGTGCACTAAAGAAAGTAATGCGAGAATGTCCAGTGTGAAAGAGGGATTGAGTCACTTAATTATATAGTCTTCAGTCAATCTCTGCTACTACTCTGGAATAGATAGATTTTCTCTGAAGAAAGAGTGGAAAAAATTAGGCAGGCTGTGTTGGATAACATTTTTTTCTTTGTTATTTTGCTGGATTAAAAGTGTTACATGTAACCATTATGTTCTGTTTGGTCAGAATATTTTGTCAGGAGAACAATATTAAATTTGATATTTCTTTTCTTTTTTTTTTTGTTGCTTATAGTTTTATTGGCTTTCTTTCCTTTTCCTTTTCTTCTTCTTGAAAATGTAAAATAAATGCCAGCATTTAGAAGGTATCCACCATTAAATATTACGCAGCCATGCATCACACATGCAGTTCATGGAATTAAGTGTATACCAATGTGCGTACAGACTGATGGAAATATGTGTACATACAAGAAAGTGAAAATGACTTTTCAAGCAAAATGTGCTTGGCTGAAATTCAGTTTAATCTGAGAGTAACATCTTGAAGTCTTGAAAAAAAAAAACTGCTATGCAAATATATAAATTTATATTCTTGGCTCAAAACTATTTTTTTTCCCAATCACACCCATACACACCCATGCCATTAGGCTGATTTGCAACCATATGATGACGTAATAGAAATAAACAGAATATATTGGGTAATTGGCAAATTTTATAGATTTTATTCATTCCAAGACTTATTTTTAGAAAGCTGTATTTTGAAATACATGTATTGAAATTCATTTATGAAATAAGTGATGCAGTGATACCTTTTTTTTTTTTTTTTATAAAGCATCTGGCTCCGTAGCTTTTGACCTTTGATTTATAAGCCAGTGACCGAGTCACGCAGGCATCAGTTTAAAAAGGAATAACACACAACATGGCGTGTTTTTGTATGATAATTATTCACGCCAGGTTGGTGTGATGTGTTATCATCTGAAGCGGATTATTTTCTTGAAACAGCCGAAGTCCGCCATACAAGTCAGTGTGTAATTTGTTGCTATAGAAACAGTAAAGTATTAGAACAAGTGCATTAATCTAAACCTGTCATTTATGTTACAGTCAGAACTACTGTCAGAGTATTGTTTTTATAGAAAATTAATCAACAACTTCAGGTTGAAAAATGCTGTGGTATAAATGTATATGGAGCAGCGGCTAGCGTTTCAGTGTCATAGCTCCAGGGTCATGGGTGGAGTTTCGCGTGTTATTCCTGTATTGATACTGGTTTCATCTGGGTTCTCCGGTTTTCTCCTACTGACCAAAAGCATGTAGTAGGTGGATTTGTTCTGCTAAATTGGCCGTAAGTGTGAATGTGTGTGTGTGTGTGTGTGTGTGTTTGCGTTTGCATGGTGCTCTGTGTTGGACTGGCGTTCCATTCAAGGTTGTTTTCCTTGTTGTGCCTAGTGTTCTGGATCGACTGCGACCATGACCAAGATGGATGGATGGATAGGTGGATAGATAGATAGATAGATATTCATATTCTCTCTCTCTCTTTCTCTCTCTCTCTCTCTCTCTTCCTCACTCTATGTATTGTATGAAATATGCATTATTCCAGTGAGCAGATGTTGGGCCCTGCAGCAGAAAACCTGCCTCAGGCCTTGTCGGGTGTGTGTGTGTATGTGTGTGTGTGTGTGTGTGTGTGTGTGTGTGTACCTCCTCTGCAATAGAACACTTTGTTAATACAGAGCTCAGCCCTCACTTCGTTGTTTTGCTAGCCTCATTTCACACAAACACACACAGCACACACTTGTTTTCATGCATCAGTGTTTCAGGGATATTACAAAAACACCAGCTGCTAGTGATCCCTGCATTTGAGAGCATTTGCACTGAATAAAGAATAGGTGCTTTGATTGACATTAATGGCAGGGAAGAATAGCTGAAAGGAGAGGTTATAGCACAGTAGGAAAACGTATGGAGAGCACTGCATTGGTAAGTTTTGAACATGTATGCCATATGTTAATTAGGAGGTCTGCGCTGATATGATTACTGAACAGGATTATAGCCTGTGGTGCCGTATCTCTGCACTTTCTCATGGGGAAAACATGATAGGATAAAGTAGCTGTGCATGCATTTTAATTTTCCGAGCTCAATATGGGCAGTGTGATGTTGGCAATTCTGCTCAGGATGATCTATTGGAGTGCTTGTTCATTACACCTCATGTCTTTTAGACTATTTAAGCTCATGCTCGAGGCCTTTGGCGACTATGTTAAAAAAAAAAAAAAAAAAAAAGGCAGTTTCAAATCCATAATTCACATGCTTGGAATGATAAAGTAGGTGAATGGTTGCTAATAGCAGTCATTAGTAAGGGCTCAGGGACATTTGGAAATTGTCTGTGCGTCACAGTTGTACTGAGCTGAAATGTGGTGTGGATTTGATCAAAAAGAAAGCATTTGGAGAGAAGCGTGTATATTGCAGTTACTTTCAATGAATTATCTGTTAATGTGGCTGATAAACAATAAATGCAAAATGGAAGAATATGCGGGCTGCGCAATCAATGTACAGAATTTTTCCCTATATTTTACGTGAGTCAAGCGTTATGCTAGTAAATTACCTGTAAATTAGTACAGCTAATAATGTCTGTTATGTTTTCAGCCATTATGACACAAATATAATCAGAATGATGTAATTTGAACAATTTCAAATAACCACATTCATAACCTAAATGTCATTGCTTAGTAATTATTCCCTCAGGCTTTATGGGAAGTCTCTAAAAATCCATTCGGATATTTAAGCTATGATTTCCTGTAAAGCATTTGGCATTGTTTAATCAGTAGGCTGGCTCTTGTTTTTTAGGTATATTTGATAGCTGGTTTCATAAAAATGGCAATTACTATTTAATAGATAATCAGTAGAGTGTAATCTCATCAGCTTTGGTATACAGAATGACACTTGCCATATTTGTGGCATCATGCATGCACCTTTAGTGGATTTGCCTGACATTTTCATTTCTTCTTTATGCTTATACCACATTGCTGTAGAATTCTTGATTTTATTAACTTTAAGACAGAAAAAAGAGAGGCTGGTGAGGGAATGTCTGTTTATAGCTGCTATAACATAAGTGATAACAGGAACTTTTATGTATTACTTCCACAACCTTAAACATAACTATAAATAGATTTTTTTTAAAAATATGATGCATCTTTCTTTAATAAAATATTGTTGAATGAAATATCATTGGCAAACTGTGGTATAAGAGGAAATTATTTGGTTTCTGTTATCACTTTGGGCCTTGACACCACACCATCACTGATAACGCCACACTATGTTGTTTCAGTCTTTACATATTCAGCGCGGTTCTCAGACATGAACTGAAAGGAGACCTTGCTGAGTGTCTGCACTAGAGCTCGAGTTGACTTTGGTTCCACTAAGTTGCACTCTCTGAGTCCATGTGGAGTGGGTGTATTAAAATGAGTGTCATTGATTGCTGGATTAAAGGCTGTGTGTCTGAGAGGGAGAAAAACAGCCACTCGGTATCACACAGAGAAGCCCTGTTGAAGCGAGACGAGCACTCTCCAATCAGGCCAATCTATTGTCTTGCATCTTATGCTGAATGAAGTATCTCCCGTCGAGCCGCTGCCACGGCACTATGGCATTGTCAGCATGATGGCTGCACAATCAATTCCCTCTTTCCCTCTGTCTTTCTGTCGCTTTCTCTTTCTCTGATCTGCCTCTAGAAGGCACTGTGCCTCTGTGCATCAACCTCAGACGGGCTCTGAAGTCACAAACAATGACTCAAATGCCTTCAGCTACACAAAGCGGAATAGCTGAGGATAAAAGTCAGACCTACCATGGATAATGTGAATGATAAAGAGAGTGTATTTGACATTCGTTACAGCTAGAGTGAATGGGATTAAAATCAGACTTGAAATAGCACCATGAAAGAAAATATTTTGCTCTGCTCTGTTTTTTTAAGTGCTGCTCACAGCTTTGAACCAAAATGGGTTCATGTCTTGTATTTCCTACTTAATAAGGCTTTAATGCATAATACATACGAGTGAATGTGAGACTAAAGTGTCTTTTTTGATCAGATCTGACAAAATCATCTTTCCAAACAATTGATTTCAGGTTTACAAGAATATCAGGGTGTAGAATTTTTATACTGTATGTCTGACCATGACAGATCTACATCAAAGCTGTCTTATTACTTTGTGATCTGAAATATTCTCTAGTAGGGATGTAATTGAATATGAATACATTATTCAGAATGAACCTGTAATGTGTTTTAAATAGATACAAATCCAGATACAAATAGGAGGCTCGCTGTTCATTTTTTTGTCGATTGACCTAAACATTGCTTTTCTTTTCTTTACCATGTTTCTATACAAACTGGCCCAAAACTGAGAAAAGAAATATGCTTTGATATATATGTAGGATGTAGCTCTGCTTGGGTCTCCAAAAATTCTTAATCAATTAAAAAAATTGTTTTTCATATGGGAAATATAAATAAAGTAAAGTAAAATAATGTTTGTAGTAGATTCTGAAAGCATGCCCTGCAAATTTTTTTAATCTTTCTGGAAGGTAACAAATCCGAAGATGAAGGTAAATCTGACAAAATATTTTTAGACGCCTATTAAACGGCTAACTGTGAACCATAGTTCTTTTATGATTTGGGAAAGATGTTGTTTTGAAAGATTGTCGGCTTGCTTACTAAGTCACATTAGATAGAAATCTTGCCAGAAGGTTTCGCTGGGCAACCAGTTATGAACTAGAGTGATGTAGCTGAGGTTGAGGAACTGTAGAAGTTCAAGACTTTGCAATTTGTTGCGATATTTTGAGAATAAAAAAAAATGACAATTTTTTTCCAGCAGCCTTGGTTATTTAACAGTATTTTCTGGGGAAAAGGGGCAGGGTTCACATTTAATAATAATAATAATAATAATAATAATAATACAAAAACAAAAACAAAGCAATACACCCCCTACACTCCCTTACAATTCAAATCCGAATACAGATACAGATATATGTAGCCACCCATACATGTAATAAGGTGATGAGTGATGCTTTGGCGGACACAAAGACGATGAAAGAGAGATTAACAACTATAATGGACACATTCCTCAAGGACGTTCTTCATCCCCCTCTGTATGTGCCAGATGTTGGGCCAGCCGAGGCAGAATGCCACAGGCACTGCATGTTCCAGAAAAAAACGCAGGTCCAGATGCCGCTACCTGGACTGTGATGGTGCCAGCTGCTTTCCTCTCTGAGCATGCTCCCTACAGACCATGTGACCCTATCAAACATAATATGCTAGCAATAAACATGGAAAGATGGCATTTACTGCCATCTCTATTCTCCATTCTCCATTTTGCTTTTCTCCTTGAATCTCAAATAAAAAAAAAGGCCTTTTTTGTTATTTATTGTTCTTCTGAGAAAGAACACTCAATCTGAAAGAAAAAGACAGCAGGGTTAACAAAGAGAAAAATGGTCACACCACCTACCACACATCTTGTAGCAAATAATATCAAAAAACGATTTATTTGGGAACTGGTAATTTTCTGTAATTTGGTAGTTATGTATTAACTTCCCTTTCAAAGCGCATCAAAGAATTCATTGTCTATTTTTTTTGTCTGCTGCAAAATCACAAACTTCCAATCCAACTCTGCAGGTTTGAAAGGTAAAGTCCTGAAAAAGAATACAAAAAAACCCTGTACACTCTCCCTGGTAATTTTCAAGGCGGGAAACTTTCCGAGTGCGCCGCAAGATTAAAGCTTATTTGTTCTTTGAAGTTTCTGCTTCTTCTGTATTTTCTTGCTCCTAACAACATGGAGTGTTTTTTTTTTTTTTTGTAGTTAGAAAATGAGGGATGACCCAAAACTGACAAAATGCACTCCAGGTCTGTGTGTGTGCGTGCGTGTGTGTGTGCGTGTGTGTGTGCGTGTGTGTGTGTGTGTGTTCTCCCTGCACTCCAGTAATGAGAATAATGGGATGGCTTCACCTCAAAGTCCGTGAGCTTTACTTCTGTTATAGATATTTCATGTTGGTTCTGAGACAAACCACAGGGACGAAGCTCAGTATTCCTACTGCTGCAAGTCTCTGTGTATTTTAAAGCAAAATTTCAAGTCTCTCGTTATGGATTTACAATAGTTTTATTCATTTACAGCACAATTACTAGTAATCATATTTTCCTGAAGAATTATGGGATTGATTTTTGTATATTACAGAAGAGCTGTGTATAAGGTAATGTTAACTAGTTGTTAGATAGGATATGGTGTATGCTAATCCTACTTAAATTTTAAAAGTTAGGAGGAAGTGTGAGGGGAAGGTAATCTTTTAGAGATACTGTATGTTAGATAACTTGTTGCATGAGATGGTGAAGTGTTTACGTTATTCAGAATCTTTTGCCATTTTGTTCACTTGGTATGTTCTCTTGGTACAGATATTTCTCTTTAGTTAGTGTGCACTTTTAGTATACAGATCATGCAGATACAGGTCAAGGTAATGTTCACATCAAACATCAGAATGAGGGAAAAAATGGGATCTCAGTGACTTTGACCATTGCATGGTTGTTGGTAACAGATGGGGTGTTTTGAGTATTTCAGAAATTGCTGATCTCCTGAGATTTTCATGCACAGCAGTCTCTAGAGTTTACACAGAACGGTGTGAAAAACAAAAAACACCCAGTGAGCGGCAGTTCTCCGAGGGATATGCATTGATGATGAAGGAGGTCAGAGGAGAATGACCAGACGAGTCACGCTGACAGGAAGTCAACGGTAACTCAAATAATCACTCTTTACAACCGTGGTGAGTAGAAAAGCATCTCAGAATGCACAACATGTTGGAACTTGAGACGGATGAGCTATAGCCCGAAGATCATATCAAGTTCCTCTCCTGTCAGCCAAGAACAGGAATATGAGGCTACAGCGGAACTCTTTGAAAGTGGACAGTTGACAGTTCACATTTTCACAGAATAACACACAACCCTCACAGGGGAATCATTCTGCTTTCTAATTACTTACTAATACTTACTAATTACTAGTAAGTTCTTACTAATTCATTTTTAATGTCATAGTTAAAATAACGAATATTCATCCAATCACGAAAAGTACAAAAACTACAATTCCATCAAATACAGTATGTCCTTATTAATAAGGAAGCCCAGCTGCCGGGTCTAATAGCTTTCACAGCTTACTGTTTATATACTATATTAAACACATACTGTATGTAAATGGAAAGGAATGAACCAATTTTTAATGTGGTGGTTGGTTGATTATTAATGTTATGTTGTGCACAAGTATATGGGTTCTACACCAAACTGTTTTCTTTTAGTTGCTCTGTTTTTTTTAAGCCTTGTTTGCAATTTTCTATTTTTCTTAGTGTTTTGCTTTTTCTTAATTATTGAGTCTCAAGTGTGTATTGAATGTGCTTAGATCACTGAGCACCATATGTGGATGTGAGTCCACTCCAGCAGGTGTGTCGATGGGAAACATATCCAGCGGCTGTGATTGGAGGCGATGTGCTTTTCTGTGCTGGAGCTCATCCAGCCTAATTGGAGCACCTGGGTTAAGTCAACCACCTCGACCCACCCACTAATTCTACTGTGTAGTCCAGTGTGGAAATCCAAAACGAGATGATGAAGAGCAGCATTGGTGTTGGAGGCTGCGGATTTTTCCCTAGGCTGTGTTTGTGATCTTGTCTGAGCAAGCAGATAACAGCAATTCCTTGGAGAAAAGGAGGTAAGATAACATATAATTTATCATTTCTAAAAACTTCTTATATTGAGCCAGTACCTTCCAGCACACCATGCCATGTGTACCTCTTTATGATTGTGCAACAATTTAGAACATTGTTTATTAGTGTCCATGTGTTGTGCTCTATTCACTAAAGCTAACAGACATTACAAAGGCCTATTTTGTTTTCCATGATCATGTCTTGAAATAGAAAATTAATGAGCCCGGGATGAATCTTTCATTTAAGACTAGATCAAGCGCCAAGCATTAGGCTGACTAGCTAAAGTTAGCTTCCTGCTTATCTCTAAATGAAGTGTCTTATGCAGGTGTTTCCCACAACTGGACATAGGCCTCATGTCTGTTTTATATAGCCGTGCTTTCAAATTTGCAGGTGTTCTGGTGCTTTTTTAGTGAAGAACTGACAGTTGTGGCAGCCTGGGAAAACCCCACAGATGGCACAGTGGCTGAATTCTAGCAAACAGCCAAAATTAGATTTTATTGCCTATGATATACTTTGACCATATACACTTCAACTTTAAGAAACTATTAATATACTTAACCGAGACCATGGGGAAATCACGCGGCAGGTGGTAAAACCACTCACTCTGTGTTAAGATGTCTAAAATCTTGCTAGCTAAGTTTGATTTCCTCACACTGAATGCCACACTTTGATCACGTTGTTGGATATCTACGTCCTGTAGTGAAATGGCCATAAGCCTTATCAGTTCGGTTTGTAATCAGATATCATCCCTCAAAATGCCCATAATGCTCCTGCACAGCAGTTGGAAGGAAATCTTTAAATGCAATTTCCTCCCTTTTCATTTTTGGGACTTTAATTCTACGCTAAAGATTTACTTGTGGTTGAGACACATGCAGAAGAAAAATATATTTCAGTTCAGGAATTCACACAGTTTTCAGACCTTCTGAAGTTTTCAGAACCCTTCAAATTTCACCATGTGATGGGTTTTTCCAGACCATGCAGATACTTTGTGGTTTGTAAAACCATACGTATTCTAGATTTAGCTTACATAGTGTCGAAAATGACAAACAGGCATCATGCATGTATTGGTAATCAGGCAGGATTCTTCATGCAAGTGGCCAATTCTGGTTAACCAAGCAGATTTGGCTAAATCAAATGGACCAGTGTTTTAGTTTTATATACATGCATACCTCTGTATAAGACAGTGCTGCTTGTTAATGTGTATGCAAAAAAGTACAAAAGTACGTAGTCTTAGTCATGACCATATACCATTTTTGGCACAACCACCATATCCACCATATTCCAGTACTTATTTCAACACTCACCCCAGACAAGGAAGCAAGAACTTCCCTTTTAAATCCACCTGCATAAGTAATAACGTAGAGCAGTTCAGACCGGCATTAATTTTAAATATGAGAGGCACAAGTGATGAGATGGATAAAGGAATGTTCTATTTTCTAATACCTAACCCCTACATTCAGCAATCAGCAGTCAAATTAGTTTAAACCCTTATGTTCCGTTTGTTTCAAAATGACCCAGTTTTAATTATTTTTATGAGCATGTTCATTTCAGGTTCTATCTACACTACATTGCCAAACATTTTGGGACCCCCCTCCAAATCATTGAATTCAGGTGTTTCAATCTCTTCCATGGCCACAGGTGTATAAAATCAAGCACCTAGGCATGCAGACTGCTTCTACAAACATTTGTGAAAAAATGGGTCGCTCTCAGGAGCTCAGTGAATTCAAGCGTGGTAGTGTGATAGGTTTCCACCTGTGCAATAAGTCCATTCGTGAAATTTCCTCACTACTAAATATTCCACAGTCAACTGTTAGTGGTATTATAACAAAGTGGAAGCAGTTGGGAACAACAGCAACTCAGCCACGAAGTGGTAGGCCACGTAAAATCACAGAGTGGGGTCAGCGCATGCTGAGGCGCACAGTGCGCAGAAGTCACCAACCTTCTGCAGAGTCAATAGCTACAGACCTCCAAACTTCATGTGGCCTTCAGATTAGCTCAAGAACAGTGCGTAGAGAGCTTCATGGAATGGATTTCCATGGCCGAGCAGCTGCATTCAAGCCTTACATCACCAAGTGCAATGCAAAGTGTCGGATGCAGTGGTGTAAAGCGCCGCCTCTGGACTCTAGAGCAGTGGAGACGCATTCTCTGGAGTGAAGAATCACGCTTCTCTGTCTGGCAGTCCGATGGACGCGGCTGGATTTGGCAGTTGCCAGGAGAACGGTACTTGACTGACTGCATTGTGCCCAGTGTAAAGTTTGGTGGAGGGGGGATTGCCTGACCTCACAAATGCGCTTGTAGAAGAATGGTCAGAAATTCCCATAAACACACTCCTAAACCTTGTGGAAAGCCTTCCCAGAAGAGTTGAAGCTGTTATAGCTGCAAAGGGTGGGCCAACTCCATATTAAACCCTACGGATTAAGAATGGGATGTCATTAAAGTTCATGTGCATGTAAAGGCAGACGTCCCAAAACTTTTGGCAATATAGTGCATCTGCATGATTCTCATAGTTCCTCACTCAGCATGTGACACAAAGGCCATTTTAAAAGAAGCCTATATAACTAATAAATAATTAAATTATTAAATAATAAAAAGGCCTATATAAAAAAGACCTGTATAATGGAGATCTATATAATCCATCCAGCAGTGTGAGGATGAAGATATAAGAACACTATGGTAAATCAGGCTTTCTCTTCAAGTGTTAGATGAGCAGCTGCAGGTGCTGAATCCTTTTTGGGTTTGGGTGTGAATAGGCAGATAACGTGTTAACCAAGACAAGCGTTGCTCATCTTATTCCAGCAAACTTGCAGCGTTTTTTGTTAATATGCTTTGGGAGTACCCTGAGCTCAGATCCATATTTTAGTGTGATTCTGAAGCATCTGGCAGACCTGACTGCAGTCCTGCTGAGAAGATAGGGGTGCATTTTAAATCCCAAAATTAATTTTTTTTTAAAAAGCTGACAAGTTTGCATTTCGGGGCATGCCCTCTATAGCTTCCCGTTTCAGGTGGAATTACTTTTATTAGATATGCCTCATGTCTATGTGACTAATATAAGCACTTTATTCACCCCATGAATCCCATATACGTATACTACACACACTGAAGTCATGGTGAGTGAAAGCATGAAAGGACTATTATATCGACTAGAGATGGAACCGAATGCGAATACATTATTCAGATTGAACAGATAATGTGTTCTGAATAGATATAAATACAGATATGAACCAGGGGTGCACTATTAGGTTTATTAATTTAATTGTTTTTGTTTGTTTGTTTGTTTGTTTGTTTAAAAAGCTTGGCAGAAAGCTTCACATGACGTCTGGTTGAGATTAGAGGTGTACATTGGGAGTAGGATTTTGTGGGATGCAACAAAAATGTCAAGTGAGTGGAAGGTTTTTACTTTCAACACATGAATGAGTGGTCAGATATGAAGCTCGCAGCACAAACAAAGACCAAGATCATTAACGAGAATGTTAGGAGTGGGTGATATGATAAAAAATAAAATAAAAAATCACGATACTTTAAACCATTTCTGCGATACATGATACATAGCCAGCAAAGCAGTAGTGCTGAATTCATAACTGATGATACTTTTATTTACTGTTTACAAAAAAAAAAAAGAAAGAAAAATGGAACATTATACAATTTGAAAGATTCAGTATAAAAGTTAATTTAACACAAAAGGAGGAAGAATAAATAAAAGGTAAAAAAAATTTACATTTTACAATTTGAAAGTTTCCATGATAGGAATTAACATCAGAACCTGGAGTTGTTGATAAAACAAATGTTACAAAATATTGTGATGTCTCAGAAGAGTGCATTGTGACAAAGTTTCTCACAATATCAATATTATATTATATGATGAATTTACAGTGATGCATTTGTAGCATTCATTCATCCTTAGTAACTGCCTGTTCAGGGTCACCATGATTTAAATACTAGTACTACTAGTAATAATAGTTTGTTTATATTTCTGGAACTAGAACCAACTAAATTCCCTAGAGGCAGGTGCAACCAAAAATAATATCTGCACAAACGAGATGTTCAAAAACAGTCGCATGTACAGTACATCTTTATTTAAAAAAAAACAAAAAAAAACCCTTCTGACTCAAATCCAAATACAGATACAGATATGAATATTGTGGACAATAAACAGATACAGATATGAATAGTGTGGACAATAAACAGATACAGATATTGACATTGCGTTATGTCCTAAGGTGGTGTGTGTTTCTATAACACAGGGAGGTTAGGAAAGGTTGTTGTTTACTTTTTTAGTCCTCTCTTACCTCCAGTGAGCACCTGCGGGGTGCAGTGCTTCTCTACCATTGCCCTAGGAGAGATGGATAGCACCTCCTCTCTCCTGGGCCCACATCCAGGTGTGGAACAGCTGGGGAAGACCATGGTGAGGGATGGCAGGGAATGAGGGAGGAGGATGAGGAGGAGGGGAGGCTTACGATGGGAGCTATAAATTGCACAGGAACTCCGGGTACTTAACACCGACACGTCTCAACGCTGATATTAATCATACACAGGTGCTCAGGTGTGTCCTGTCAGTCCTCCGGCCGTCAGCTTCACTTATTCACTTCCTCCTTCTCTTTTTCTTCTCCGCTCCGGAGAAGTGTCTACGGCTGAGCCCTGCTGATTTATGACCTCTCCTGAGTCATTTATTTGATAGAATGAGATGCATCACCAGCCGTTTCATATGAAATTTCTCTCATCCTCCACCCTCTGAGTAAATTGTCGTGCTTGTGCAGGCTGAGTTGACTAGCGTTAATAAAACAGTGTTCAACGTTAACACGTAAGAGTAATATCACAATGCAGGTTCATGCTGTCGTTGAAATGGAGTGTCTTTTTACTTCTGAGTTTTAAAAGCAATGCATCATTTTGTTGAGAGAAGTCGCAGAGTAGAGATACTTCAGTGACATGATTTTTCACTCGCTCTCGGTGAATCATGCTTTATTTATTTATTTATTTATTTATTTATTTAGACTTTGAAGCCTATGTGATTTCAAGCTTCCCCTGAGCAAACAGGTGACGAGATGTAATATAATTTAATTCTGCCTGTGACACAGCAGCTATATAAACAACTGCGCCATTGGGTCTCACAAAACAAGAAAATATAGGCCAGTGCTTGATTGCACACAAAAAAAAAAAGTCTCCGACTTGAGATATGATTTTCCCTCAGCCAAGAGAATGAGTTAAAGGTGTTGCAGGGAATCTCAAGCACAAGGGGAGGGATAATAAAGATTTCCTACTCAGACTTTTGCTCTAGTACAATTTCATGGTAACCATGGCACCCTTGGTAAAGATGGATTTAAAAAAGGTTAGCTTAATCTCAAAGAGAAATCTAACCTTTAATTGAAGTACATGTGTTTTTATATAATATTATTAGAATACTCTTAAGAAATGTAACTCTTTACTCTGAGACAGAAATTTTTACTCCAGGGAAAAAAAAAAAAAAAAAATATATATATATATATATATATATATATATATATATATATATATATATATATATATATATATATATATATATGTAGATTATTATTATCGTGCCAATAATTCTGGAGCTGATACTACTGGTACCATCATCATCACCAGGGCAACTCTGGTGGTATATTTATTAAATATGTTTATATAATTATACTTATTATGATATAATTATAATAAGTATAATTATTATGTTTGTTGCTGATGATGATAATCTTTGATTCCTGATGTTCCACTTAGACAATTTAAATATTAATTCTTTTTAATACTCGTTCATCACTCAGATAGTTTACTGACTCACAGTAAAAAAAAAAAAGGACAAATTTTAGACTTCCAAACATTTATTTTCTTAAACTGAGAGCCAGTGTCTGCAGAAGAAATGCGGCAAGTTCTCCTAGACTTGCTGGAACGAGTGGATTTCCTTGTAAAACTGCCTGTCAGTGTACTGGAGGGAATTGCGGAGGGTGGTCGTGCCAAATATTGATTTCCTGCTGTGTGTAGTCGTTTTATATTCGAGAGCACTGAATTTCTTTACTACTATATTATCTTCAAAAATCACAGTCATATATTCAGCTTTCTAAGTTTCCAGTAGTCTTTTGGTGAAGTTGCCCTATCCGTAATCTAGCCTAAGGGAAATGCCACTGAAGACTTTATGTAAGACTTGTTGCTAGTTGTTAAGGGATTGCTTAAGGGAGATTTGACTCATCAGGGAAGATGTGAGGATGTAATGATTATATCACTTAGAGAAAAACCCTTAATTTCCCCTTTTTTATTCAAATTATGTAAGTGTAATCGTACACTTAAGTGGAAAATTCAGCTTTTCTGCACCGTGCACATTTTTGTTATTTCTGGACGTCGTTCCAGGCATGGAAAACACAATGATGCCTGAAAGTCACAGCGTCTCCCAGCACGTTAAAGTTTACTCATGCATGATGCACACTCTCATAAACACAAACTTTACATTTGAGTCAGCAAGAGTGGGGCCTGTGTGTGCATGGCACGAGCTGTGTCTGTGAAGAGGGGGGATCCCTGCGAAGCATCAATCATGCCTTAAACACACAGTGGGTGCCATGCGGTCCGCTCCTCACTCGCCTCTCAACAGCCATCAATCATCTCACCAGCGTGAACCCTGAGCCGTGTGTGCACTGACACTATTGGCCCACACCTGAGATTTAGGGAGAACTGAAATGATCCCAAACCAGATTGGAAGAGCGCGGCATTTCCCTCTAATGCTGCTGTAGAAGCTCGGGTTCATGAGAACAGAAACCTTACAGGAAAAGAGGAACATTTTCATGCCATCTGTGAAGGTTTTTCAGTCATTCAGGTTATTTTATTTCTAGGCTTCTGAACTTGTGTTATAGACTGGAAGGTGTTTAGTAAAGAAGTGTCAGTTTGCTTTGTCTAACTACTAAACTAAACTTTTCTTTATATTGATTTTCTTTCTTTTACACTGTTTTTATTCTTCAAGTAAAAAAATATAATGTGCTTTAAAATAAATGTTGCTTGAGACAGCTCTGGTTTTGCAGTTGACAATAAGACAGTCTTTTATAGAGGATGCTCCAGGACTGTGTGATGCATAATGTAAGGAATAAAACACTTAAAGCATGCTGTTATAGGAAAATAATCAACGACAGAGTGGTGTAGTGTGGCCTGACTTGAAGTGGAGTTACTGTTAACAGCCTAAAGTTGATTATTTTCCAGTAACAACACATCCTGAAGCATTCTATTCCTCTTACAGCACAGTAACTTGCCAACAGTTAATTTTTTATTCCTTAAAAAAAAAGGCTTCATCCTTTTATAGTCGTGCTTGATGTTGTGGAACAGCCATGAGACAAGTTAGGTCCAGGTTATTTTTTTATTTTACTTCTCAAGACCTTCTTTTGTGGGAAAAGTTTTTTATTTATTTTATTTTATTTATCCTTTATATAGCCAGGAAAGTCCCACTGAGATACAAGATCTCTCCTTCCAGGGAGTCCTGGTCAAAATGGCAGCACAAACAGTTTCACATAAAAGAATTATAAAATCGAAAAGTTTTGCTTCTGACCGTTACAAAGCGCTGACACTGGAGACTCCTTCCAAAAATGCTAAATAAACGTCTACTCACTGAAAACTTCATATCTACAAATACAAACTTTTTAAAAACCCATTTAAGTGGAATGTCCTCCATAATTCCTGTGTAAGTTGTAAAGGTATTAGAAAAACACATTCATATAGATCTGTTGCTTTCTGACCAATCAGAACTGAGACTTCAACAGCACTCTGGTGTTAATTGTGATTTTGTTTTTTATATATATATACATATATATAGAAATGAGGACATCTGTTCCTGCCAAACAACCTTAGCAGATTCCACACTGCCGCAGTAGAGCAATGCCCAGAGGACAGAAGGATGAGAGCGGAGTCATTCTTTTTCTCAGTATAAATCTAGGCTTGAGCTGTGCTGGCCACTAGAGATAAAGAGATGCTCTCGTTTTCTCCTCCTGTTCCTCTACAGGACTGAGCAAGGCCATTAGCTGACATTTACACAATGCTTTTGTCCACCTCTCTTTCTCTCTCTCTCTCTCTCTCTCTCTCTCTCTCTCTATCAGTTCAGCATGGCTTATTCTTGAGCAGCTCTGTCTGGGTTGATGGAGAGCTCATCGCATACATGATTCAGGGTCTGGGAAGAGATGTACTGCCCTAATAATATCATTTGGGCTGAATGCCATTAACTGATTTCCCAGGGCCAGGGCAGTGAGCTATGTGCTGCAAAAACATAACCTTGCAATTTAACAATGTTTTCCTCACAGTTCTGCTCATTGAAATCAAGCACCATTGGAGCTTTTTATTTATTTATTTATTTTATTTTTTTTTGCTTTTTCCCCTCCACCTGTTCTCATCGCCTGCTGTTACTATTGACCTTAAGGTTTCTGAGTGAGGTGTTTGAGAGCTATAAACAGATCCACCATCACTTGAATACACATCAAAAAATGTGGTCTCACTTAACTCCAAAAGGGAAAATGCTTTTTCCCCCTCCCCATCATGGTCTACGGAAATGTTCTACCACATACCCGGTTTGTAGTTACATTCCGCCATGTAGTTTGATTTAAAATGGACAGAAATGTAAACCGTTTCGAGGTGAACCCTTTATGAAGTTTAATCCGGTGTTCCATCCCCGGGAGCTGAATTTATATCCCGCATTAGCTCTCGTCACGTCAGGAGCATCGCTCTTCTCCATCCGCCAGCATTCTATCGCTCTCTTGCACGCAGGCATTAGAGCTTTATCTCATCTAGCTCAGCCGTAGCTCAGTCCTCGGGGCTGCTACGCTAGGAACTTGTTTCTTATCAGGCACTCTGCACCTCCGCCTGTGATCAAAGACCCAATTAATGGAGCCGAGAAAAAGGTGAAGCATTTGAATAATGGAGACAGCTGTTTTCCTCCATTCAAGAAAATCCATTCGTATTGTTATCAGCTGAGAACAGTTCTCCAGACTGGTGCTTATTTCAGGCCTTGTCTGTTCTGGCAGTTTGATTTAAAAAAAAAGAAAAAAAAAAAAGAAAAAGAAAAGAGGCCTTGAGTAAGCCAATAGTGAATGGTGGCAATATCTCATCATTCTAACTCATCCCAAGTTTTATTACGTGCTAAGTGGGAAGATAAAAAGTGGACGTGGTTCATAATAAAGCAATTTCTTTTCTGCATAGACCTTGAGGTATTGCAAGGTTGAGTGATTATGAAATATGGGTGTTAATTGTGATGGTGTCCAGGCGGTGGCTAAATGCGACGTTTACAAAGCCCTCTGCCAGGCTTGCTCTAATTGCTGTGTTAAATGCCTTGTCGATGCTAGAGGCTTTGGCAGGATGTTTTAGCATTTGTCACATTAGGTAGAATATGAAGCTGGGACTGTAGAATTAAGTGTCACTTTCAAATGCAGACCTTCCACCTTAATAGCCTCATCTTAGTGAGGGCACTGCCACTTAATTACCCAAGGCTATTATGGGAGACAGACAAATCATGAGGTTGAAGGCTAAATACAATAAATTTAAAGAATGAGCCACAAATGAGGCGGTGATTTAACGTCACAGCTGTTTTGTCCTTTAATGAACAATTGGTACAATTTCTTCATTTGTACAGAGCCCAAATTGAATTAGCAATGGTATTAGACCATGTATGTACGATTTCTAAGGATCGTTGTCTCCTTGAAAGCGAAAGTAGCGCACCTGAGTCTGTGTGTGTGTGTGTGTGTGTGGTAGCCTGGGAAATATTCTATTTCAATTACATATAGTTCTGGAAACTACAGGTTTCTCTGAACTAAACTATAAAAGTTATAGCATCTTATAGTCTAGTAACTCACAAAAAAAAAAAGAGAAACTTGGGCGCATGAGCATCACAGACAGTTTAACAGCCAATATCTGATTACTATCTGAACTGATTAGGCATATATCTGTTTCTCTATGGCACGTCCATCAGCTTGATCAAAGCATGACACTCCCTGTGTGAGGAAATCACAATTAGCTAGCAAGGTTTTAAACATCTTTAGGTAGACTGACCACTATGTTTGCTTTCACCCTGGTTTTTCTCCCCAGGCTGGTAACCTGTCACTTCCCACCCAGCAGCCAGCCCTCCCCTATCATACATCAGCTTCTGAACGAGCAGAGGGTGAAGACAAACACGTGCTTCCTCCGAGAGTCAAGAAACCAACAACATCTTTCTCATGCTGTGTCACAGGGCAGCGCAACACACTCGGAGTCCAGGAGTTAGGTCACAGAGGCCCACGATTGGCTCATGTCTCTGTGATTGACAGGTGAGAGAGAATATGCCAGCCAACAATTCCACAATTTAACCAGAGAAATAAACAGTAGCCTACAGTCTGTGTATCATCCATTCAATCCATAAAAAAAAAAAAAAAAAAAAAAAAAAAAAAAAAAAAAAAAAAAAAAAAAAAAAAAAAAAAAAAAAAAAAAAAAAAAAAAAAAAACGGAAAAAGACCTGTTTTCTGAATTGACCTATTTATTGCCTTGGCTATGAATTTACAAAAAAAAAAAAAATACAAAAAAAAAAAGTTTTTTTTTCTTCTCATTTTAATGGACTATGTACTATAATTGTCTATATAATATGTTTTACAATTTTAGCTTAAATACTGAATTTTAGGTCGAAAAATCAGGTAAAGTTCTTGAGAAAGTTGTTATATTATGTTTAATGCTGTATGCTGTATGTGTTCGCGAAAAAAAAAAAAAGTGTTGCCAAACGTAGGCTACATTAAACACAATGATACTGTGGGCTCAACAGATTTGCCTCATGTATTGATCTTGCGTACTGCCATTTCTAGGAGCTTGTCATCCACTTGTCCTTTCTTTCTCAAGTTGTGGTCTTGGCAAAACCTGCAGACACTCCTGGCCCAGCATTTCTCTGCACTGATTTGAGGCAGGTTGGCAGGCATCTCCGTGTACGGCACTGCATTATCAAAACATTTTAACTATGGCATACATATACGGCTTCAACAATGTCATTTTTCGGACGTCTTTCAGCTATTATCCCCACGTCTTCCCTGTTCAAGTCCTCATATCTCCCCCTGCTAGTGACCTTTGCTGTGTGGGGATTAGACAAGCATAAAAAAGGTGCCTTTTTTAATATATATATATTTTTTTTTAGATTTTTCATATTTCCCATTTTATTTTTAAGAATGGAAAATAGGAAATAGAAAATGAGAAAAAGCTGAAAATTCAGAATTTGATTGTTTTATATATATATATTTTTTTGCAGAACTAAAATATAAACCAAAAAAAAAATCCTTTGCTTATTTTTTTTTTTTTAATAATTTTTATGACAAGGAATTTTTTTCCTATTTTAGGGTGTAAAAAAATAAATAAATAAAATAAAAAGCTGTTTAATTGTTTGCTGCGTACACGGACCCTAACAGCATCACCTGTGCAAATTTCCATTCTCAGCACCATTTAACACAACTGTACTGGGTAGTGAGACAAATACACAGCCTCGAGTGCAGGTATTAACATATTTATTACACAGTAAAGAGTACGACAATACCAGAATCATACTGCAAAGATTCACAGACTGACAGACCATTGATTATAGCCCCCCAAAAAAAAAAAAAAAAAAAGGAAAACAAATGAAACAGAAAAAACAAAACAAAACAAGAAACCACAGTTCTGACATAGTAGACTCCAAAGCTCAACAACATACTGAAACAGTGTGATGAAAGAGCACACCCCCAGTGTCAGTCTACTGTTAACCTGTGGTTCATGTTTCAATTAAGTATTGCACAATAACCTTCATTTATTTGAGCTTTTCTTCACAATAAAAAGTTTTCATTTCTTTGTGCCCGAACCCACCCCTCCCTTTACCCACCTGACTCAGCAATTCGGTCAGGCTCGACGTTTATTCACTTTACAAATTGAAAAATGCATGTACATCTCCCTTTATATATTGTCAAAAAACAGGCATGCGCAAAATGACCAGCCTTCTTTAATTTAAGCACACCTCGCGTTTAGAACATGAACCTAGACGACATTGACAAGTGGCCTAGAGCTTCTTACAGCAAAATAGGAAAGGGAGGAAGAAGGGAGTAAGGGGGCGTGGTCACGTTTCTCACTCGACCACTTCGTGAATGTCAAATGGAGTCAGAACTTTCCAATTGTTTTTATTCTTCATCAGAGAAGCGATCTCTGTGTGATACAAGCAAAAATGAACGTAAAAAGTTTTTTTTTTTTTTTATTTTCAGCATATTTCTTCTATTCATTAAGTTCTCTCTTTATGAGGTCTGCATTGTTACCAAGTAGTGATATGGTTTCGCAGCTGTATGAGCTTTTTACTTTGGATTTTTTTTTTTTTTAGTCCTGTTCTCACGTGCCCATTTGGTTTGACTCGACCAGTGTCTGCTCAGCGACTGGTGCTCGTAACATGCTGTCAGAGGTAGAGTGAGGGTTTTTTTTTCTTTTTTTTTTTTTCTTTTTCTGCCACGGAGGAAAAAAAACGTTGTAGCAAAACAGATATTTTAGAAGAAGGAGGAGAAGAGGAGCTTCCTAGGTGTTCATTAAGACTTCCACAGTACTTGTTTGTTTTATCAGGTTTGCCCTGATTACACTGACCATATCGTTAACTGGATGTGTTTTGCAAAAAAGACAGCTTGGTTGTGAATGAAAAGTTTTTGGATCGTTTCAGCTCAGAAAGGGAGAAAAGGAGAAGGTAGAGGGATGTTTAGCACCATGGGTTCGGGGAGAGCTTCCCACTTTTAAACTTGATCATCGTGGATTGCATGGCTTTACTGTAACCTCTTGGCTGATACGCATTACAGATATGTCATAAGTGCCGCTTTAGCTGAATTAAGTCTGAACACCCCGTTGCATTCTGGGTAATATTCCAACCAGGGGACTGCTGAAGGAAAACCTCACTAGCTATAATTCTGAAATAATGGATTCACGCCACCGTCTCTATTATTGCTCATTAGGTCACACCCATGATCTCATACGTACAAGTGTGACTTCACTTTTCCTCCGTTCAGGCTGAGCAGGGCTGGTCTTGGCTTTCGACAGGAAAATGTTAAAGGTTTCAAAATGGAAACCGAAAATGGTTTCCCCTGATGAACTCTCGGATAAAACAAAAGAATCAATGGTGCGTTTGATGCTTGTTTTTAGTTGTTTTTTTTTTTTTTGTTTGTTTGTTTTTGTTACATTTAAATATAGGATAAAATCAGGTTTTGGTCCTTCGTGTCGGTCTTTGGCTGTCTTCCATGTTAATTCTTTTTGTAATACTGTGTAACCTGGTGCTTTGCAGTGTTAAAGCTGTCTGTTTACACCTCTGCATTTGGAAAGTTAGATTCTTAGCGTATGTTTTTTTTTTTCTTTTTTTTAATATGATTTTTCTCTTTTTTGTATAAAACGAACAAAAAAGAACATATACTTCAACATTCAGTAATGTGCATGCACTGTTTGTAACTATTCAAAGCAAAGGTATGACGTTTTTGCTATCGCCTTTAGGACAAAGAAACGTTTCTAACGAAAGCAGGTCTGGATACTATTTTTCCCTTTTTTCCTTAAAGAAAAGAAAGATCACAGATACGTAAAGAAGCACTGCAGAGTCAGTGATGTGAGGCTCTCTACTGAGAAACTTTGAAAAAAGAAGCATGCTGAAAGGAACGTTGTGACAGTGCAAATACAATTATGTACGTCTCATGTACAAAACATTAATGTTAGCATTCCGTGTAACATGCTAGTTCTCAGAAAAGGTCGGCGTTAGACTGAAGCAGCAGCTCTGAGAGATAGCTTTTGTCTCCTTTTAGAGGACAACGGGATTTTTTTTCTTCTTAAACAACTACTAAGGAACTACCACAAACACTCACAAACAGGAAAGCAGCTCGCGATATGCTTAATATGTTATTTTGCACCAGCTAGAAGGATGGGCCTAAATGTTTTTTTTGGGTTTTTTTTTTTTTTTTTTTTTAGTATTATGCATGACCACGATTTTTGTCCAACACATGTACAATAAATAAGCATCAGAGACAGTATGGAACACAAATGTTCAACACAATGAAAGCTAACAGGAAAAAAAAGAACAGAAAGAAGGATTGAGGGTAGGGCTTTAGCTGGGCAGAAGTGGAGGAACGTGCCGTTTTTTTCAGCCCTTCATCCCAAACAGCTGTCATAGTGAGGGTCGTGCTTGGGTGGGCTGATGACTTCACTTCCTGTTAAGGAGCTGATGCAGCACGCTCATCATGGAGCTGCGCTCATCAAGCTGCTCGGTCCTCCATGCCTTTACATTCCTCTGCGAAAAACAGACTTTTATTTTTCAGACCACTGACCTGGATAGCATCAAATGTCTTGCAGACGTGTAAGGAAAAAGAGGAGGGAACATCTGCGTTCCTTCACAATCTGCTGCGCATCTGCACACCGGAGCCGAGGGTCTGCTGAGTTCACTAACATGCTATTCATCTTCAACTCCACAATGTCCTGCCCTGATGTTTTTTTTTCCCCATTACTTTTTTTTTTTTTCATTTTTGTCTTCCTTACTTGGAATGCTGTCTTTCATATAATCACTTTTTTTTTTTGCGTCTTTGTTTACAACAGCTATGAAATAATCCCTTGGTTTGTTGTTTGGTAAAGCGTCTTTTGTTGAGGTCAACTAGTTTCATATCCCAGCTAGTGGAGAGGAGAAGAAGCGCTGAAAACAGGCAAAACAAACAAACAGCAAACAAACGAATCAAACGGGAGGTTTAATGTGCTGATCCAGAGGTCTTTCTTTTTTTTTTTCTCTGCTTATTTACAGGAAACATTTAACACAAACAAAAAATAATCTATAGTAGCAATTGGGCGCATTAAAGGATGGTGAGAATTTTAAACAAAGAATATCTTTGTGTTCTCTGTCATAGCAAGTCAATATGACCCGATACGGGCCTCCGGTTGGGCGATCGCTCTGTGGAACTAGTCCTCTTTTTCTCGGTTAGCATGTTAGAATTAGCATGTTTGAGTAAGCGAGGTGAGGTGAGACAGTCCTGGCGGGGCTGTGATGGGTTTGGCTCTAGCGTGGTGCAGGCTCTAATGCTGACGGCGTGCCAGGCGTGTCCGAGCGTGGCGTGGCAGCGGCGGAGGGGGTATCGGCAGGGCTGCCAGCACTGCTGCTGGGAGTGCCCGAGGAGCTGGCGGTGCTAGGCGTCTCGCCCTGCTGCTGTGCCTGCAGCGTCTGCCCGCACACATGGTGGTGCTTCTCCCAGTCTTTGTGCTGGCAGAAGGAGCCGCAGTAGCGCGCCGTGTTGCACCCGCTGCATGTCTCGCTTGCCTTGCGTCCACAGTTCCAGCAGCTCTAGAGGGAGGGATGAAGGGAGGGAAAGTTAGATATTTGGATTTTAGAACAGGAAATAGTGGGAAAATAATGAGCGGATTCCATCTTATGCAAAATTCGGATGAGGCATGAGCATGCTATCCCCAAACTAGGGGTCGCAGCATCATGTGGGGTCACTTGATGACTCTCACAATCTCCTCTTTTGTTCCATTCATTTATTTTACAAATGAATATTACAAATATCTCTTTATGAAGATGGATTTTTTTGTGCTACTATTTTGAAATGTTACTGGGAGTCACATTCAAACAAGCTAAATTTAAATTGAGTGTACGTTCTATTTTTTTTTTTCCCTCAATTTCCAACTCCTACACTAGTACAGCATCCATCAGTCAAGATAGCAGTCAGAACAAGGAGCACAAAAATATGCCAAAACATTTTTTGGATATGGGTTTGCAAGTATGAAAGCAAATATCGAGTTTTGGTACTTTGCCAAATATAGGCAGGAATAAAAAAATATGTAGGGTGGTCAAGGGTCGGGGTCAGAAAAAATTCGCAATGTGCATTTAAGTTATTTTTTTTTGAAAAACTCTGGCAACCCCTGCCAAAAGGAGTTCACCTCCTGATTTCAGTCCCAAATTCCCCGTTCAAAACTTCCCAATACGTGGGAAATGCAATTTTCTTGCACATAAACAGTTATACACTTAAATCCAAATCAAAACTTTTTTAAACTACATCCAAGCAAATGACACACACAGGTGACAGGCATCTAATTGTTGTTGTATTGTCCAGCTAAATTAATTACACCAGATGATTTCACTACCAGCAAAATAATTATGCGTCAACCTGAAGCCAAACAAGATATTTTTTTTCTAGTGTAAGTTGGACTGACAGCTTCATCGGTCATTACTATCTTAATCCTTTCTATTAACTTATACTCTATTACTGTGTGGCGAGGGGAACCGCCTACTTGCAGAGAAGTTTCCTGATTGGCTAATCCAGTTTGATGGTGTTGAGAGCATCTATGTCAGTGATAATTTAGCTATCAGGATGTGAAGACGCTGAAGGGTTCTTGAAGAAAAGTTCATTATCATTCTTCTGTTTCCGTTATGACCGCTTTGAAGGTTCGGACATAATATGAGCCTGTTCCGCATGACGGGATGTAAAGATCCATTCGCTGCAGGTTAAGTTGAAAACGCTTACAGATCCCAGCACTTCTCAGGTTACACCCAGGGCCTCTTTGTCTTTATCTTCAGGCCAAAGCAGAGCAATTAGGACAAAGTTCTAAATGTGAAGCAGAAACGGGAAGCTGGAGTTATAAACAGCTACCGATGCAATTCTCCTGGGAGACGTGTGCATAAACAGGGCTCTCGCAATTAAAGTCAGATGTGTGTACCGTTTTCCCCCACTAACTGATTAAATGAGCTGAACCCCCACTGTGTCCAGCGACAGCGCACTCTTTTTGCAACATCCCCCAACAAATCACGACCACCTTAAACATCCAGACATCTTATTCAGAGTGATGGAGGGCAGGCCATGCCTTGGATGACAAATACCATGTTGTCTTCCTCTAAACAACACCTGGGTATGAGGAAAAATTATCTCTGACTTCCTTTCCGTCCGTCTATTTAACACTCTCATAAACACATTTACAGTGAACGTAAAAAGTCTACACCCCCCTGTTAAAATGGCAGGTTTTTGTGAAGTAAAAAAATGAAACGGAGGTAAATCATTTCAGAACTTTTTTCACCCTTAATGTGAAATTACAATTTATAAAAAATTAAGTGAAAAACAATCAGAGATATTTTAGGGGAAAAATAGGAATAATAATAATAATAAAAAAAAAGTTACATGCAACCTGGTTGCATAAGCGTGCATCTGTGTTCAGAATGAACCAATCACATTCAATCTCATGTTCAAAAGTAATTATCATACAGCTGTCATCAGTGAAATTATTCTGATTAACCCCAAACAAAGACCAGCTGTTTCTGCAGGATTTTCTTCACATCATCTTGGTTTCATCCAACTGCTCAAACCATGGTCCACAAAGAGCTAACAAACCATGTATGGTATCTCATTTGTTGAAAGATGTTGACCAGGAGAGGGGTATAAAAGAATTTTCAGAACATTAGATGTACCATGGAATGCCATGAAGGCCATCATGACCGAGTGGAGAAGATGGAACCCCACAGGACAAGACAAAATCTTACCAGGGAGGCTGCCAAGAGACCGACGGCAACATTACAAGAGCTGCAGGAATATCTTATAGCTGCAGGAATATGTTTGGTGCAAAAAATAAAACATCACCAAAAGAACACCATACCACGGTGAAGCTTTTCTTCTGCCAGAACTGTCGCTTTTATCAAGGTGGAGAGAATCATGGAGAGCTACAAATACCAGTCGATTTTAGTGCAAAACAGGCATCAGGGCATTCAGGCATCTTCTAGTAAGCTGAAGATGAAAAGGAATTTCACCTTTCAGCATGACAATGACCCAAAGCATACATCCAAATCAACAAAGGAATGTGCTATATTAAGGGCATAAACAAAGTGTATATTGATCTTGACCGTAAAACACGTATGGAATAATCCAAAATTATACCTGATGCTAAACTAACTCATGAATTTCAGACACGATCAGATGGCAATGTGATGATGGTCACTTATTATGCAGAAACACCTCCAGTCTTAGTTGTGTCCCGTGCTAGCTGTGGAAAGCAGTTTTTTTCTAAATAAAATGAATGATTAATGAATACAGAGCTAAAAGTTTTGTTTCCTTAATTAGAATAGAGGCCAGTGGGAGGCAATGCTTG
This sequence comes from Pangasius djambal, assembly GCA_022985145.1. NCBI lineage: Eukaryota > Metazoa > Chordata > Actinopteri > Siluriformes > Pangasiidae > Pangasius > Pangasius djambal. The sequence continues at coordinate 8,568,176 of CM041003.1, forward strand.
AGAATAAAACATGGAGAGATGTGTGCCAGGACTGAGACCTGACAAGAAATTTGTGGGAGCGAGTGCTTTTTATTGTCATGCGGGCAGGAGTGAGTGGTCAGATATGAAGCTTGTGGCATAAAACGAGGCCAGGTTGATTTAACATGGGAGCGTATTGGAGGTGGCGCAGTGCTTGTGCAGTGCTGTGTGACACATTTACCACGTCTGGTGTAATCTGGACTTCGGTCATTCATTCAGTATCTTTACCCTGAACAGGTTTGCTGTTATGTATTTCATGGGGAATAGAGCCAAGTAAGTTCATAAGAAAAGTGTGTGCATGCGTACAAGCAAAAATATCTGTGGCAGTGGGCACGATTGGTCACTTCCTGCAGGAGCATGTGGGATTGGTCGGAAGTGGGGGATTGGTCCCATGCACACCTCTACACCAAACATTCATTCCACTTTTCCAAACATGTAATCCCTTTATAACAATATGCATTAAAAAAAGAATTCCGAACATAGTGATTAACAGGGTGCACACTGGTCCATGGTTTAAACTCACATGAGGATAATTAAGAACAATAAGAACAATAGGTTTTTTTAATAGCTTTAAACAAAGCAGGAATTCGAATACATTAGAACCCAGATTTAGCTGTAAGGGACTTGTTCAATGGCGCAACACTGTATGCATTCCCAGTGCTGACAGAGTGGAGGTGTAACCCGGAATTGAAAAGTGGGTTTGTAAGGATATTTACCTCGCTCGAGTCCTCCTGCTGGTTGATAACGGACAGCGCGTCCTCTGCAGCTTGCCTCTTAGCCTCAGCCACAGTGCGCTCCATCTTGGCGCGTTCGGTGCTGATCATCTCATGAGCCTTGCGTTCGGCTTCGGCCACGGCCTTCTGCAGCTCAGACATGGCCTGCCTCTTCACCTCATTAACCGCCTCTTCTGAAACAGATTTGAAGGAGCTGGTCAACTAAACATCATGCAGAATACATAAACGAAGGAGAAAAGTATTTAATACTGTTCTGCCATCATGACCTACAGAATAAAATACAGTAAGAATAGGCTTTTTTTTGTTTCTATTTATTTATCATGACCCCTGCTTTAAAGTATAACACAAAAATGAATAGAAAAACATACACCACACTGAAAAAGAGATTTGCTATGTGTACACAGTGTGTATACAATATATATAGATATATTTCCTTACATTTGATTATTCATGAATATTTGCTGTTTTTGCAAATTGAATGTTTTTGTAGAGTAACAAGAAGAATATGTCAATCAAAAACATTTACTTTTAGGCTCTACAAACCCAACAATGATCTTTTTGAAATCTAATTGCACAATATTTATTTGATATATTAGTTTGATCCACAAGAAAACAGTCAAAAGGCATTGTTGGGATTAATTAGAAACCCGAACAGAGATTTTCTATGTCTGAGTATGACAAATAATCAAGAAAAAAAAAAGGACAGATGTTTTTATTTTGCTTAAAAGCACAACAGTAGCACCTAAAACAACTTGTTATCGGCTGATTTTCCACCTGTGAAGCATAGGGGCATTCCTTGATAGACTGACACTTTATCTGTGTTTTGGAATATTGTTGCATTATTACTTTTGACACGGAACTCCATCTGAATGACAGGTCTAGATTTTTTTTTGTGTGTGTTTACAGCATTCAGAGCTGCAGCTTGTCTAATTGTGTATGCAAATCAGGCAATTTATATTTAAATTATGCATTTCAGTTGTGCTCCCAAAGGCCCATGCTGTACAGGATATGAAAACTGGCAGGATGTTGCATGGAATAGATATGAATATTCACGTCCTACTGTAAAGAGCTGATCGGAAAACAAAAGGATCAATCTACATCTAGTCACCTCCTACACACGAACTGGTAATTAAATAATATCCATAAGATACATGTTTGATCTCTACGAATATGAATATGCAGAATTTACATTTCCTGGTTCGTAATGTATAGCTCAGTGCTGTGTCGAGGGAAAATGAACACTGTGTCCGTGTGTGTTCTGGTGCACTTTTAATGTCATTTATGGAATAAACTCTCACAAATTAGAGTGACGTGCCTCTTCTTCCTATATTGAGAACTATATTTTTCGGTCTCACACACACACACACACACACACACACACACACACACACACACATCTCAATCATAAATGGGATTGCAATCTGCAAAATGAGGATTTCTATTCACCTGGATTGAAACAATTTTTTTAAACAATGACAGATGCACTAAGCTTCCAGTTTGTGGGTTGAGGTTTGTGGAAAAATCGACTCTGTTCCCAGACACGTGTGATAATATTCCAGTGATATGACTCAGATGGAATTTTAAACCACAGTGATTTGAACAGCGCTGAGAATGCACTGCCTCAACTAAACTTAAGAGCAGGGGAAGAAATGTAAAGAGTAAAACACAGTGGGGGTGTGCTGTTATAAGGAAATAATCAATGATGGAGTGGTGTGATGAAGCCTGACCCAAAGTGGAGTTACCGTTACTACCATGAAGCTGATTATTTTCAAATAACACCACATCCCCAAGTGTTTTTATTTCTTGTACCACAGCTTTTTTATTTATGAGGAATGATGCATCATATTTTTTTTTATCCATTTATAGGAATATTTAATCTATTTAAGTTACATCCTCTTAAATAATGTTACTATGAACAACAAAGTCCCAGAGACTGTCTCATGGTGGAAAACTTCCTGACTGTTAGAAAGCGATGACGCTGGAGACTCCTTTCATAAACCTTAAATAAACATCTCTTTACAGGAAAATTAACCATAGCGATGATTATATTTTTCATTGCTAAATAACATTTTTGAAAAAATTCTGTTTATTATTAACCATTAGATTTATATACACTGTGCCCCCTGTGAATCAGTTGTTGCTATCGAAACAATAACAGTTAGAACACTCATTAATATAAACCTGTGATTCGAATTACGGCCAGAACTACTGTCAGAGCTGCTGTTATAAAAACAAATCAATACTTTCTGTCCAATTAGATTTCTTATAACTGCTGTCTTATAACTGCTTTTATTTAACTGAAAAAGATCAGCTTGATGCCAGCTGCTTTAACAGCTGCTTGAAATAAGCAGAGGCCAGTTTTCCATTACAGTATCCATCATCTGTCTCAGATCACCCAGATCACCTACACCTTAAACAAAGCCTTTTAATCACAATTATCTATTTTTTTTAACTGATGCTCTGATAAAATGGTGCCTCTGAGAGAGGTAGAGCTGGTAGCATCTCCTGTACTCCTAATAGCACAAGTAGTTAAGTGCCCTAAAGCTCCGGAGCACTAACACTGTCTGATCGTTTGCTTTATGATCCGACATCGTGTGTAGAGGAAGTAAATAAAGCCCAGTGATTCAGTATCTCACAAATGACTCCATCGCACAATAGTAAAATTCCTAGACCTGGACAACATTCCAATACTCCCAAGACGAATGTTTGAGAGATCTGGCAGTTATGACACAAAATCACATATTTTACCAGGCATAAGTGTTTAACTACTGTAAGTAAGTAAGTTATGTTTCAAGTCTCACTCTTGTTTCTGTGGATAATCTCATCTGAATATTGTAGTTGTATCTAAGAGCTGCTGCTGTACTCATAAAGACTGTCCTGTCTTCATCCCAGGACTCTTATTCACAATATACTCATACTGAACATCCGTTCAACACACTAAGTACTGCTTGCCTTTACTCTTTTACAGGTGTACACTGTAATGATTTATAATCTCACTATCCGATGTCACCCAGAAGAGGATGGGTTCCATCTTGAGTCTATTCCCTCTTAACGTTTCTGTTGTCTTAGGTAGTTTTTCTTTGCCAGTGTTATTCTAAATCTATCCATCCATTCTCTGTACCGCTTATCCTCCACAGAGGGGCACAGGGCGGGGGGCACAGGGCGGGGGACACCCTGGAAGGGGTACAATCGCACACACACTCACACACTCATTCACACACTACGGACAATTTGGAAATGCCAATCAGCCTGCAATGCATGTCTTTGGACTGGGGGAGGAAACCGGAGTACACGGAAGAAAACCTCGGCGCACGGGGAGAACATACAAACTCCATGCGCACTGGGCAGACAATGTCTTTTATTAACAGTGCTATACAAATAAATCTGAACCGAATTTAAGCAATGCTTTAATTTAGGTTTATGACAATCACTTCTTGTTCACTTTGCTCATGTTTGTGTACATGTTTTTAAAGGGTTGCTCACCTGCTTTCTTCCAGATCTCCTCAGGAACGTAGCCGGATACAGGCCTGTGGAGCACCTCCCGGTGGATCTCTGACACACAGAAAGTACAACATGCTCTTCTATTACTATTTACACTTTAAACAAACTGGAACATTAGATGTTTAAAGAACTGTGCAACTCTGTTCAATTTTGCAGTAAATCTCAAGAGTAAATTACTAAAATGTGTCCTGCACCCAATATCTTTTATTGTCAGTTTAACTATTATAGCAATATCAACAAAATTTACTAGCAAAACGTAACATAAGACCGTTTCATATAGAGATCACACACAACTTTGTTGCTCCCAAGTAAAAAAACAACACTGTCCTTCATTATATCATCATATGCTTTTGATGCTCGGTGTAAGAAGTTCTCATTTCCATTGGAAAGCACTGTTGATATATTCAGCTGCTACCTGCAGGGTTGCTGTCCTGGCCTGCAGGGCTCTGCTGTCTCGACTGGCTGCTGCTGCTGCTGCTGGAGCTCTTCTTCAGGTCCTCGGCATCGCTGTAGCGCCGGATCCAATAGTTGAGCTCCTCGCGGTCAGACTCTTGACATCGCCTGAGCACGGTGAGCGAGCGCCGCGTCTTCTCCACCATGTCCATGATGCAGTTAAGCAGCTGCAGAACACACACACACACACACACACACACAGCTACAGTCAATAACATGAAGGCATACAATTAACAATGAACGTGCACAATAACATTCACTCAAAAAAAAAAAAAAGTTCCATCTGCACTAGGTTAGTTTTAGTACTAGTTTTAGTATTGGGATAAAAAAACAGTCATTGGCTGATTGTTAGGTTTAGAGATTAGATGTTGGAAATACCACAAACATTTATGAGATTATGATTAATTTCCATCTTGAAACTGGAAACTAATTTTTTGCATATTTCAAAAATTCATTTATACAAGGAAGCAAAATGATCTATCTGTATTGTCTGTTTTGTAATTGTGAACCAAAACCTGTTTTGTTTTTTGATAACACCAAATCTATGTTTTATTTCTCTTATACCACAGCAATCTGACAACACTAACATATTTTATTCATTAGCAATCATGTTGTACTTTTTATCCATTTACAGATACATTCAATATTGTGGAATGTCTGTGAAACTAGTTTGTTCCTGTTATCACTTACATTATAACAGACAAACAGATGTTCACTCACAAGCCCCTTTCTCTCTCTCTCTCTCTCTCTCTCTCTCTCTCTCTCTCTCTCTCTCGCAGCTTGTCGTGTTACTGCATGGGCGCAAAGCCCTCTGACATGTTGGAAACTTAAAGGAACAGCTTTACCTTTGCAAACATGCTGACACTGGAGACTCCTTCCAAACATGCTAAATGCTAAATCTCCTCACTGAAAATTTCACCATATAATTCGCTGTGTAAGGGGTGACTATAGAAACACTTTCTGACCAATCAGCAACAGGCATTCAACTGCGCTGCGGTATAAATATCATTATATATCATCATTTCATTTTGGTTTTTCTTAAATTTATTTCCTTATATTTTGTTTTCTTCATAAAAAAGGGCATTGGATATGTTTTTTTTTTGGTCTTAGAATTTTTCAGCTGATGCATGTGTGTAATGTAATCATTTTTACTCATTGTAAGGATCTCTGAGTTACTGAAAAGTGCTATAAAATGTATTATTTTATTTAAAATCGTATTCATTTTTGAATCTATCGATTTCCTGGTCACTCCGGCACACTCATACAGACTAACAAATACACGAAAACTTTGTAGTAGTAATAGAAATTGTTATTACTTTTCTTACATGGTCAAGGTGCTTCCACTCCTCGGCCCATTCCCTGTCTGTGAGTCTGTGATCGATGACCTCTTCCTGACGTGTGCCGCCGTGCATCCCTGCGAGAGAAAAGAACAGAGAGAGATTAGAGTGAGAAGGGACAGCCTGCACTCGTTATTCTTTGTGCTATGGTTCCCTTACTGCGGAGCTCCAGTCTGCTTTCGAGTTATCACTCAGCCGCTCCATGACACACACCATCTCTCACATCCTCACACACATGTTCTTCATCACTTACACGCTTCCCTCCTGCCACGCACTTTCATTCCTCACCACCCTCTACAGCACTGCCTGTGGGCACAGGCTCTCTCTGGGTGGAATTAGGCCTGCCAGGCTCAGATATATCTCATTCATACATCACAGAGCAGTATGCTCATGTATTTTTAGCACATCTTTACCCCTGTTTTGGATAGAGCCTCCTGTTTCCCATAAAATTATGTTTAAAATCTTGCAATCCTGCATCCTGGAAAAAAAAAAATCTGGCTGGGAAATTTGAACAGGAACTCTGGAAATCCAAAGACTGCTTATTTTACAGAAAATATTAACGTGTAAATAATGCAATAGCATTGCAGTAAAGTCACACCAGCAGTACAAATAATCTACCTTAACATTTCTAAGACTAATTAAATGGATTTTTAATGCTATTTTGCTGACACATTTAGCTCCTGTAGTCCTAGCCATCCCCCAGTGAACCCAAAACATCACACAACTACATTAGCAACATTTAGATTAGGAAGTATCCCATAACCCCTTCCTCCTTCGCATACCGATGGGCCGTGGGCGCTCGCGGATCTCACGGTGGTTGGTGTGGCGATAAGAGTCTCTGTAATGGTGGCCAATAGCCATCTCGTCAAGCCGGTAGTGGCCCGGGGGTGGTGGAGCAGTGTGAGGAAGGCCATTGGGCTGGTATGAAAGTCCATTGGAGGGGCTGAAACGCTGACCAGGGCTGATGGTGCATGGCCGCTTGCTTGGGTGCTCTGGGTGCGGAGGCTCCCTCTCGAATCCGTTCTCTTTGGTTCTGGAAGGAGGAAGGGATGGGGGGGTCTGAATATTAAGGCACAATCTGGAGAAGAGACAGTAAGCTGACATAAAAATAAATGGCTGGTGTTGTCTAGAAGAACTCACTGGATAAATGGAGAAACCTCGAACCCTGCTAGGTAGGGCATTACAATGCCTGTCACTCCAAGAAAAGTGTGTGCTTGCACCTTTGTGTGTTTGTGTGTATCCCCTCCCTCAGCACTCAGACAGTCCCAGTGACCTAATGAGCCACTTTTATGGCCACCTAATGCTCATCCGTCACAGTCCATCTGCTTGGAGGAACCCTCTACTCCCTGTACATTTCACACCTTAGAAATACTCCTGCTTTTCTTCTACCTGTCTCATATATTTTCAGGTCATAATTCAAGACCTCTGCTTTGTCTTTAGGAATATTGAAAACCTTAGTGATTTTGACATCATTCAGCAATGTTCCATGTTGTTGGGGCTTCAATGGTGGTACCATCATGGACGCCTGCTTTGCACCTTTAGTATGTATCTTTTAGGAAGGTGCATGTGGTGTACGTTCAATTCGCTTTTGAAGTAAAGCCTTAAGGGAACATCAGTGGTCCAAGTTCACACCTTAAATGATTCTTAAAGGTCCACCATATTACTGTTTTCAAGTAAAATATACATACTCTTGGTATGAAAAAATGTACTCTTGATGGTACCAACCTAACAACAAGGAAAAGTACAGTTTGGTACCTGCATCTGCATTACAGGCTGGAAAATTGTAAAAAAAAAAATAACGAGAAAAGTGCTAGGCCTGCATTCTCTTCTCGCTGACCTCTTTGATATTAATCAGGAAACATTTGACCCTGCTTTGTAGTAGGTGATTAAGAACATTGTTCTTCCCATTCAATTCCACCATTACGTTTTCTTCCTGCTCTCCTCGAGTCAAGGCAAGGCGGTGCGTGCCGAGCTAAGCAGAAACAGAAGCGCTTAGCCAGCGGGATGGGAGCTCGGCCTCATCTGTATGTGTTATCAGCCTCTCCCTTAGGCTCTGATTGCAAGGCGTTAGATCTCCCACAAACATGGAGGTATTACAGGATAAAACAGCAAAGGAGCCTCAGGGACTTGAAGCATTAGAAACAAGTTTTTCATAAAACTACATTGTATATATGTGTTTTTGTACAGTATGTATGAATATTTATTTGTTTGCTCATTCATTCATTCATTCATTCCCTCATTCATTCAGTGACTCATTCAGTTATTTGATGTGTTTAAAACTTGTGGACGTAGTGTTCATATTAGGATTGAAAGAAAATGTTTACTTAAAATCATTGATGTTTGGAGTTCAGAATTTCTAGTAAGCCACTGTTGGGTTCTTTATCCAGGCCCTTAACAACCAGCTTTTATATTCTAGGTTTAGTTTGGATTCTGACTCTGTTATAAGCCAGGTTGCATAAAATCATCTGCAATTAAGTAAGGAATAAACACAACGAGGCACGCTGTTACAGGAAAATAATAGACGTGCCCAACAGTTGATTGACAGCACGTCATTAAGTGTTTTATTCCTCTTATACCTCAGCTATTTGCCAACAATTCCAAATTTTAATTTATTAAACAGCGATGCATCATACTTTTAACAGTTTTTAGTTACATTTAATTTTCTGGAATGTTCACAAAATAATTCAGCTCCTGTTATCACTTATACAGTATTATAGCAGATATAATATATAAAATATGCATTTAAATACTGTATAATGACATGCAGATTTGAGGTTTGCTTTGGGTGCAGTAGAGCTAACTTACTGGCTTGCACGACTCACTGACTCTCCATTACGCTAAGCAGATATAGACACCTCCATACACACATATACATAAACTTTCCATATTCTCCAGCTGTGTCTATCTCAGACTCTTCTCATTTGAAAAGCTAAGTTTTGCCTCATTGAAAAGAGCAATAAAGAAACCCAATGGTGCACAATTCTGCAGTATTTTACAGTGCAGTCAGGAAAGGGCTAGTCTTAGTTATGTTATTTAGTAATGGATCTATCTTTATTTTTATAGCAGTACAAATACTAATTTTGGAAATTTTCCTTAAGTTTTTTTCTCTCATGAATAAGAGATGTAGGGAATATAACAGGAATAAAACTCATTATTGTATCATCTTGTTACTCTTTAAGTCTTTCAAGTTCACTTTTAAGTTTTCAAGCTGAATCATTTTGAGTCAAATGAAGTCATTTTGACCAAAAAAGAACATAAGAGTTACATTAATATCTCTAGCTATATTATAGGTCTCACAGGGACTGTAGTTTTCTAGTCGCCCAACCACAACATAAAACTCTTTGAATCACTTAAAGTGGAAAAACATTTTTTTAAAAATTCATTACAAGTCTGCCTTTGAAACTACAGCTGTGGATCTATTTGGGTTACTAATGTGAAATCCTGTCTTCTGCAGGCTCACCTGTCCGGTGTCCTCCTCTTGCCGTTCTCGTTGACGTCCATCAGCAGCTCAGACGAGTCTACGGGAGACGTGATGCTGGTGTCGAGTAGCAGCTGCTCGTGCTGGGCTAGGTACTGTGCTGGGTTCTGCTTGGCCAGGCGTGCACAGTGCAAAAGCTCCCGCTGCAGTAACGGCAGGTTGGCCTGCAGGGGGAGGTAGCGGTTAGTACTCGCTGTTTGGACAAAGGCTGCATTAGTCAGACAAAGACCAAACATCACAATGCACTTGGCCATATTCCAGGGTTTTTACAAGCATTGTTTACCCATTACAGTGATTGTGGAGAAGCTCTTTGGAGGTAAAAAAAAAAAAAAAAAAAAAAAAAAAAGCCTTGCTTTGGTACTTTGTGACCCAAACCATGCATTAGTGCTTTCAGTCTGCCCACTGCCTGGCACAGGGGCATGTGAAATCACCGTCAACATGGAAAGTGTCTTCTTCAAAGCAACATCATCTCTCATTTCCTTCCTGTCTCTTTCAGCACTGATTGCTAAGAGGTTAGCTGGCTTTGTCCACAAGACCCTTTTTGGAGGGTTTACCATTTCAAAGTGGTGCGGTAGAGCATTTTTACGCTAGCAGAAGTGTTTCATTTAGAAGGCTTTACAGCATACAACATTAATTCTACTTTATTTTAACTATTCTAAATTTAATTCTAAATTTTAACTCTGATAATCTATGCCTGGCTCACTAAATATTCTTTCTTATAATAAGCTGGTGTGCATTAGCTAGCCCAGCAGGCAAGTGCTTCCAGTTTTTGTTGCGTGGAAACCTACCTGAACAGGCTAAAACATGGTAGCTAACATAATGTAAAATTAAAAAAAAAAGGTTTGGCTAGTTCACTGGTTATATATGACAAAAAGTCATTGGCTGGATATCAGGATAGTTATATGACTGCTTTGGGCTGGTCTTTATTTAGTTTATGCATACCTTGCTTAGACATATGTGATCCATCCCAGCTAATTCATCTGAATAGTAAATGCTGATGTGTGTAGTGCAGCAGGTGGCGGGATTCACGACGAATAGCATGAGCTATAGTCACAGCATCGAGGTGTGTCACAGCACAGTGAAGCACATTTTGTTTAAACATATATACCAAAATAAATTTTTTTTGTGAAAATCTATAGTGAATAGCTTTTTTTTTCTTTCTTTGGTCGTTGAACGAGAAGAAAAAAATGGGTGATCTCTAGCCGACTAAGCCCATTTGCCCGCTGCTTGGACATATAATCTTCTTGTCCCAGGCACCTGCGCTACTGATTTGTCCACCCCTGACCCATTTACGTCATGCCCAAAAACAGAATAAATATTTTTGAACTTCTCTGTTCTTCTGTCGCATGTTCCCATACTGCTAGCAATAAAGCCGGAAAGTACATATTATTGCAATCTTAAACTCAGGCCACTGCTAACACGTGCTTATCAGACATAACATCTTGATGTAACATCTAAAGCCCATTTAGACAAATTATACACAAACAATATAAACACAATGGCATTCAGCTGGTGCGGACTCCCGATTACATCATTAGCGTGGCGCATGTTGCCCTTCCAGTAAGCAATTCTCCTCAAACCAAACGCTGAAGGGAGGGTCATTAGATGACATTAGCCTAATGAAAAAAAAAAAAAAAAACACACACACACACAAAAAAAAAATAAAAATAAACGCCTCTAATGCACATTGTTGCAGCTGAGCTTCTGTGCATTTATAAAAGCCCCCGTTCCCACAGCCATATGGTATTTGTCATTAAAGGCTCCTTTGAGGAAAAGCACTAAAATTAGATGAGAGAGAGAGAGAAGACAGAGAGACAGGAGAGAATGAGTAAGAAATAGTGAGAACACAAGTTGCATCTTTGATAGCACCCCTCCCGACTGGATGATACAGTAACCATATGGCGCAGCATGGAGAGACGGAGCAGAGAGAGGAAGAAATGGAGAGAGGGAAGTGGCCCTGTATGTTTCTCTGCATCCATCAGCGACCCCTAATGGGACCAATTTCTGCAGTGCAAAGCCGCCCGGGGCTTCCAATGTATGAGACAGAATCCCGTTCGCTATGATAGGAGCCACATTCTGCACTCAGTGAATCGAGAGACCCCATTCCCTCATGCTCTCTGTAGTAAACTACACAGACTCAATCTGTTTTAATGGCTTATCTCGTTGTTAAAGGCAAGAGGGTGTGTGCTGATGAAACGCGCTGTGTGTGTGTGTGTGTGTGTGTGTGTGTGTGTGTGTGTGTGTGTGAGAGGGGGAGAGAGAGAGAGAGAGAGAGAGAGAGACAAGGATGTTATGGGGGAGGGGATGAAGGTTACATAAAAAAGGAGGAGTTCAGGCACGCTGCATAACAGCTGTCATTTCTAAGCAAATATGGACAAACGAGTCCAGTGTAAAGGAAAACTCCACTCTGAAAAACATTAAATAGGTTTATATTAAAATATCTTTAATGTGCTTAGCGATTCCTGTGGTAATTTGTTGGCTGGTATGGTATTTTCGTTATTCCCATGAGAAATTAGTGCTTGTGTGCCGTGCTGATGTCATAGGGTGACATTGCTGGCACAGTTACAATGACATTGACAACAGGAAAAAAGGTATGAATGATCTCATATATTAGTGATAACAGTCTGATTTTGCTGTTAGCTCCTAAAATCCGAAGAGCAAGGGCTTCGTTTCTCATTCGCCATTTTCCAGAGATGCTCAATGTCATGTTAATGAGAACTCTAATGTAGGAGTCGAAATTCAACTACATGATGCAGTTGTGCTGAGTTACGGCAGAGACTTGTGCTGAGTTAGGCTCGGCTAGTTAGCGATCTATGAGATAATGAGCACAATGGCACTGATGGTCGGTATTGGCATGAAAATGAAAATCATCTATTCGAGATGAGGAGGTGAGAGACCCGGACAAACTAAAGGATTAAAGCGCTGCTGTGCCACTGTCTTAAGGTAGATGTGAAGCAAAGGCTTAATACAACTGCACCACTATGAAAATGAATCTTGGATGCTTTTGAAAATCGTGTGATCAATATGCAAGGTGGATTTTTTCCATTAAAAGCACAGATGACCAGCTTATCTTCATCCTTTCATAAATTTTGTGGCACTCATAACCATGCCTAAGCAGGATTCTGAATGAAACACATGATCCATTTGTTTTTCTGGCATTTCACTTAAAGTGGCCCAACGTAAACAGACACTGCGAGCTGTAATGAAATAAGTGACAAATGGAGTAAGAGCAGAGCGCAGGCTGCTGTTCCTCCAGAGAACAATGGCGGCTCATGTTGCCCTGCTAATGGTTTCAAATGTGTATGGCCCTCCTACTGTGTGAGAAATATCGATCACTAAACACGGGAGTCTATCAGGCAGCGTGAAACAAAAAGGACACATTGTGCTAAACCCGAGCTAAACCTGGTATGCACTTTTTACACTGTTCGCAGCCATCATTTCCACATAAACTTTAACAGAAAAATGAAAAATAGAAAAAGTAAGGATGCATCAGTACTGGTCCTGGTATTGGCCTGATAGCATGCACATTTACTCGCACTAGCAAAAAAATTGCCAATGATACCAACGTGACTTAAACCGAGCGTATGTTGTCGTGCTAATGAACAGACGACATGGAGCAAAATCTGGATGTATTTCACGATTAAATGATGGCAATCAAAGCAAAGCAGAATGCAAACTGTGCTCTGGAGAAGAAGCTACAGCATTACTACAATACAAGTTACGTGATAAAACCTCTTAGACGTAAAACTCAGTATGAGAAGTTCACTGCTAGCAGCACACTCTGGCTAGGCGAGAAATACGATACAATGCTGGGTGAGTGAAAATAACAGCGCTTACCCAGTATATTGTTTTTGACACTCAGCCACTATCGGTCATTGGTGAAAACAAAAATGTGCTTTACTTACAGCTGTACAAAAGGCTTTTTTCAGAAGTCAATCAAAACTGGCACACTGCAACTCTACCCAATTCAAGATACCTAATGTAACTACTGTAGCTAATGCTTCATTTAAAATCAACTAGCTAACATTATAAACAACGAGCATAGTAGCCTAAGTGCATGAACACGCACGTGTGTGTTTTTCATGACCGCAATATAAATCAGGGAAAATAAATAAATAAATCTGTGACACCCCTGATTGATCAGTACTATGCAGGTTAGTCATTTTGGTATTGATGAGTACCTAAAAACATGTATTTGTGCTCGGTCTTAAAAAAAAAAAAAAAAATGTACTGAATCGTTCCTAGAAAAAAGAGAAACAAAATTAGGTCTCTATCAACAGGAAATTCAAACTCAAGGGGAAACCATGTGTCCATTTGTGCTTGTACACTTTGCTTTCCTGAACTCACAGAGAGAAAGAAGGAAAGAAAGAAAGAAAGAAAAACAACAACAACAAAAAAAATGCTCTATAAGAAATATGCACATCTGTGTCTGGGCTCTGTAAATGCTTTCCAGATCGCTGGCTTGTGCCGTACCTTCAAAAACGGGATGACAAAAGGTCGGAGGGGGAAGTTGGTCGCTTCTTGCAGCTTGGAGTGGAATTCTTCTATGGTTAACGTGGAGTTCTGGAAAAAAAAAAAGAGAGAGAGAAAGAGAGTGCGCATGTGGAAAACATTATGTGATAATATTGCTTATTGGAGGCAGAACAACAGAGTGCTGCAGTCGGCTTTGAAGGGAGGCATAAGGAAAGCATAATGTAGCATAATGAAGGACAAATATTGACTATAAGCATGAGGATACATGTATAGCACATTTGGCAGTTGCAAAATATCAGTGTTAAACTTAACACGAAGCTGCTGCTCACTGTCTGCTTGTAAGATAGTGTGTATCATAACAGGCATGTAGCAGGACATTGCATGCATTAATTAGAGGTGGAAAAGCTGCAGTTTGATCTGTTTAATTAAGATTTTGGTTCTCTCTGTTCTCTGATCTCTGCCGACTTTGCACATATCGCCCCTTCCAGCTGCTCAGTGCAGCTCCTATCTCAATAAAAAAAAAGAGAAGCGACTAATTTCACTCCCATTCTCGCCGCTCTATCTCGTTTTAACAGACTGACAGGACGGTGACACTATTTTCAATTTTCAAGATGTTGCTTCCAAGAAGGAGTGAGAAAAAAAAAACAAGAGAAAGAGAGACAGACAGAGGGACTGCATCGGAAGAGAGAGAGAGAAAAAAAAATACACAGCTTTCTACCTCATTTCCCAGACCTGAATTTTGTTACATTAGGCTTACATCTGTTCGCCCAGATTGCAGCGGCCTGTTTTGACAGCCAGAGAGCCTCCTGAGCTTTTCTCCGGCATTGCCGGCGCTAATTAAGTGTGTCACTCTTTTCAATAAGGCAGAGAGGGGAGTGTATTAAAGCGAGCGATGCAAGCCAAGGGGACACAAGAATCCCTCTGCGTGTAGACACTGTGAAAAATAAACAAACACGTGCCAGAAAAAAGGAGCCTTCTTTCCGACTGGCTAATTAAAGCGGCCCTCCTCTGGTACAGGCACGGTTATTTTAACAGTTTCTTTCAGTGCTTGATGTTATTCACAAAAATGACTTTCTTAGACGTAGCTGTGTGGCCCGTAATTTCTGCAATTTCAATGATATAATACATTGATATACAATGTATATTATACAATGATATAATAAGTCAGCTCATCTTGTAGCATTATTTATAGGAATCTTTGACATTTTTTTTTTATTTACAACAAAACAATAGAAACAATAGAAATTCTGGCTCCTGTTTGTCTATATGTTTAGATATCATCCAGCCCACACCATCTAACATCTTAAAGGAAAAATCCACCCTGAAACACATTAAATATGTTTATTTTGAAATATTTGTGACACACTTAGTGATTCTGGTGCTAATTTGCTGGTCGGTGCTGTATTTAAGAAGAAAAAAAAATCAAACATAAAGGTCAGGTTTTGCAGTTAGCTCCTAAAAACTAATTTTCTATGGATGTTCAGTGAGAAATCCAGTGAAGTAGTAGTGGAGGCAATGAACGCTGGACTCAAATATGACGCAGAGTCTCAGCTCGGCTAGTTATTGATCTACTACCGAGATGATGGCGGCATTAAAAGGAAAAATGAAGCTTTGGAAGCTGATCTGTTTCAGCAGAGTGTACAGATGAGGAGGTGAGAGACCTGAACAGACTACTAAAGCGCTGCTGCATCGCTGTCTTTAGGTAGAGATGAAGCTAAATCGACTCGTTACAAATTTCATTACAAAATAAATCTTGGATGTCAATGAAGAAATTAACATTTAGTAAACAAGTTGTTCAGGGTGGAGTTTTTCCTTTAACTCTTAAAGATAGAAAGCATTTGTTGTAACAAGTACAGTACACTGAAATTCATATATATGCTTTTTTCATATACTTTTTTCATATTTATAGTGTAAGGTTAGAAATATCATGGTATCCCTGAAGCAGAGAGAATTGCAGTAAGGCTCTAGAGCGGCAATGCTGACCTATAACCCTGGTGGCCATCATTTCCTCTATTAAACCCCAGCTGATATCATCCCTGTTTCCTTTCTCCATCTTTATTCCTCTCATGATGTTATTTATAGTGTTTTTTTCTATATATGTTGAACGTTTATGACTGTGCAAGTATGCATTTTGGCTGTCTGAACATTGTCCATGTGTACCCTTTTGTGTGTGTAAAAAAAAAACCCATAAATTAAAAGTAAATGAGTGTGTGTGTATCTGTGAATGCTCAGCAAAATCTAGACCATGTGTCTGTACATCTCTGTATGTTTGGACTCGCCGTAAATGTTCAGCATGATCCAGATCCACAATGGGGTGTATATGTGTGTGTACAGGCTCACCACAAGGCCCAGCACGAGTGTGCGGACACGGTCGCCGATTTCAGGTGAGATGTCGTTGCCGAACTGCTGCAGAGTTGTAAGGAAGCGCTTCAGCTTGCTGAGCTGCCGTGCGCCGCATGCCGGAGGGAGCTGCTGATTGGCCAGCGAAGAGGAGGAAGAGGATGAAGGGCCGTTGCTGAAGCCATTGGGGGATGAGGGAGCGCCGTTCAGTGCGGTGGGAGAGTGACTGGTGCCATTTGTTACTGAAAGAAAAAATTAAATAAATAAATAAATAAATAAATAATAATGCTTTCTATATGTATATAATGCTTGCAATGAATATGGGCTTCACAGAAAGTGTTACTAAATTTATTGGTGATTTATAGTCAGGGTACTGTGACAAAATCGTACTTGATTAAAAGTAGGAGTATGGAGGCAAAAATCTACATTAGAGAAATTAAAAAAAGGACCATAAGTTCATCATGCCCAACCCTGCATGACTAGCTAGTTCACTAAGCAAGCAGTCATAAGGAAACTATTCTGCTAACTCAGACAAACCTAGAATTTGTCTCGCTGTCTTGTGTAATAGCTCTTTTGGAATGAATGCAAAGGCACAATGAAAACAAAACTTAACTATCTAATTACTAGTTAATTGAACTAATTAATAGCTAATTTAACAAGCTAATTTGCAGCACTTAACTAGCTGGCTAATTTACCTAGCTAAAATACAAACGTAGCCATTTTACCAAACTTACAGTTAACTTAAATGAATGTACTTCTTTAAAGGCAGATATTTAATTTTTACTAAGAACAAAAAGAGATTTGTAAAGATTGAGGTTTTTAATGGGTATTTTGAAAGTCAAAATGAAAATTTAAGAAGGAAAAAATGAGTTTTAGCTCTTGTAAATTTACTTGAGTTAGAGTATTCAATTTCAATAACACCTGAGTAAAATACAAATCATCCAAAATAGTACAGTATCAAAGCAAAGCGTTACAATATTATAACCCTTATGTTCTGTTTTGAGGGAATTTGAACAATTTGACTATGTTTTAAACACATTTTATTATATAAACACACTTTCACTGCAATAAATCAGAATGCAAATCAAAAGAGGTGACCTAGATTGTTCTGAGAAATTATATAAACTGAACATGAGAGTGAAAATCCCTAAACCTGAAGCCTCCCTGTTAAGTGCCACTTGATGACTAGATGAACCCAGATTATGTCTAACTTCCACATACCACTGAGCTCCTGCAACCCAGAATGTGCTGCGTTTGCTTCCAATCAGCCCCGGTGGCCTTAAGCGCATAACCATGTAGCGCACATCAGCCATATGAAATGTAGCAGCGGCGAATACATGTGGTCGAATGATGATGCGAACCATACGGGCCACGGCGTCAACGTCTCGCTAATGAGATTAGGCTGTGGCCTCTCTCCAGCAGCACAGAAATGAGATACTTCAGCTGCATCTGCTAACAATTACAACGGGAGGGTGTGTGTGTGGTGGTGGTGGTGGGGGGGTGAATCAAAGCGCTCGCTTTGTTAAACCTTCAGCATGTGTAATTAGAATCTGCTTTTAAAAGGCTCCTCATTCATTCAGTGCAAGCTTGCGTGTGTATTTTTCTTTTTTTTTTTTTTGTATAAGCGCTAATTGCAGAGTCCAAGTGATCTGTGTTTTAGGGATCCGGCAGTGAAGAGGAAGTGTGAGGAGTGTGTTAGAGGCGCTGACAGCACAGCGGAGCTCAGATCACACCGATTACGCTGTCTCTGTCTCAACAGCTGTTTTGTGCAGTTACTGTGTAGTGTGCGCTTTCCTTTTTGTATCTTGCTGTACATATATAAGATACTATGAGGGTGTGTGTGTGTGTGTGATACTCACGTGTCGTGGGAGTGAACGAGCTGGTCCTGGGGGCTCCCTGTGTGCCGGGTGGCGGAGGCATGGTGGGCGGAGTTAACCTGGGCTGTGCTTTCACATCGGCGGGCGAGTCGGGCATGGTGGAGGGCTTCTCAGTGCGATCTGCAGGGAGACACAAACAAGTACATGTCTTACTCGTCGATAGTTAGACATGACCGATGAACCACCCATGAGGAGAGACGGGGAAAATGATGGATATGAATGAAGCAAGGAGTCTAAGAAAATGAAAGTGGAGCAGTGCTGGTGAGACCTTGATGATCTGCTGTACACCTGAGCTCCTGTAACTAACACACAGAATTCAGGCCTGCTGAGTGCCCAAAGACCAGCTGCTCATTCTTCTTCACCATTCTCTTCCTCCATCAGTGTGTGCTAAATGTAATAAATGCTGCCTATTCGGACAGTCAAGTGTATATTTAAAAAAAAAAAAAAAAAAATCAGAAACCAAAATCCAGATTTTATGTAAATTAGGCCAAAGGTAAAAACATCTGGGATTCCCAGGGAAACGTAGATGCTCAGTGTATCCCATAATCCCGGTAAGTCTAAAAGAAAATGGAGGAAAATAATGGCTAAAAGTACATTAAACTATTTGTAACTGCTTTGAATTAAGATTTTACTTCTGACAAAGAACAGCTGGAGTAGTCACAGGATATTCACTCTGTTATCTCTAATAGTTAGGTAATTACTAGTAAACGTTAGCATATGTAGGTATCTCAAACCACTTGCTTAGAGGTACTTTTGTAGCTATTTACGTACTGCTTTCTAAGACACAGACTCATGAGACAGCAAGACATCAGGTCCTTCTGGTTTGGACACAGCTCTTGGCTCTGGTACATACAAACCATCCTCTTACTGGAGGACAACCACATGTATACAGGAATTTCAGTAAACAGTTACACTTGTGTGCAAATACTAGAGGTCACTAGACCAGAACAGTTCATTAGCGGTGAAATAAATCAGCCTCAATGCACATGAAATTTTAACATAAATCTATAACCTGAGCTAGAAAGAAATCAGCCCTGGTGTTTCATAACATTCGGTGTATTCTAGTTTTATTGTTGTTGGTTATATAAAAGGAAAAACAGTAAATAAGACAATATGGATGCCAAAAATGCAAACTTTATGTATTTTTATCTTTAAAGAGAGATAGGCTTAGCCCTGTGCCACATATGGTGAGCACGACCTGCAGTTAATGGCTGCTATACAGTAAAGCTTGTTACTGTATAAGCAAACAGTGTTATCAAACAGCCATATCGAACGTTGTGTAAGAAGGAAGTAAGGGGCGTAACAGCAAACAGAAGGGAGCAGACAGAGAAGGAAGGCCTCCCCACTACTATCTGAAGGAGGAAACACAGATATGACAGCTGGAATCAGGGTGGTCGCTACATGTTCCAGACGCATGCTCTTCCCCCAGTCAGGACGGTGTGTGTGAGAACACTGGGGCGTGTGGATGATCCACCATGATCTCACAGTGGCATTTTGGCAACTCATTAAAACAGAGTGGTTCAGGTTAAGATGATCAGAATGGATCTCTATTAGTGTTTGTTTGCTAGGAGCAATAATCACTCTATGGAAGCTAAGACACTCAGTGCGCTGCCCTGCGATTGCACAACATCTAGAAAGGTAACCACATCAATGGAACATCGGTTTATACCTGTCAAATCGCGACACAGTATGATTATTTAGTATTCCAAATGAATTCAAAATGTATGGCGTTGTGAATGAGGACTTTATAAAGATATCTGCAGTCATATCTTTTCTTCTGTTTTACTTACGAGCCCTAAAATTGCTTTTTTCCTTTTGAAATCCAGGTGAACAAAGTGGGAACGATGGCTGCAAGACACACAAGCAAGGCGACAACCCAATAAGCCTTAGACTATTGTACGGCTCACTCTTTAATTAGTGAAGGAAGCTAATTAGGGCTGCTTGATTAACCATATTTTTATTATTTATCACAATGTGAGCGAAATCATTATGAAGGACTATGATAAACAAACAGATTAAAAGTAGGGAATAATAATAGGGCTGATTAAACACTGTGCCACACACAGCAGAGCAGCTCTCACGTTGTAGACTTCAAATCAATTTATTTATTTAAACTGTATAAAGCTTTTCATACAAGATATTGTCAAAAAGCTGCTTTATTTAATCAGGTCTTCAGTGGAGGAATGCAGAGCTAAAACACATGAACAGCCAAACACAACATTATTAGCTTTTAGACTAAATAAAGATGAGTGTTGCGTGGCTGAAGTGAGCAACCGGTACCGGATAGTGGAGGTACGTCTGTAGTTTGATTAAATGAAATGTCCACCTCTCTAGCAGGGTTGTTTTGTAAAATGAGTCGGACAGTTCATTTAAATAAGAAACTTTTTCAACAAGTATCTCAACAAGTATAGTTTTTACTCTTGCTCAACTTGACAGAAATGTACTTTTGTGGCAGCTTTGTTCTGACATTTTTTTCCTGTGAGAAAATCTAAAGTGGTCTGGACTAGATGTAGCGCACTATATAGGGTGCACAACACCACAGGAAGTCATTTAGAGTTCGACCTTATTATTTTATGCTATTAGAGACTTATTGATGAATAATCCTTATTTAAAAGAAAGCAAAAATCGATCACATCCAGTCAGACACATTAAATAATTTTGTCTTAATTTATTGTATTTCATTTTGTCATATTCAGCTTTCACATATTGAGTTGTGAAGCATATTATGCAGCCCTAAATCCCATGATGTCTGTGTTAGCCATGACCTGTTCATTTGGATGATGTCACACACACAGCCTAAAGTGTGTGTTATACCAGCAAACTTGACATTTTTTCAGCCATGTAAGAATCAGTCAACAGACTGATTAGCTGTAGCTTTAGACAACTTTGTTGTCTGATCAAACTGAAGCCTCATGCCAGAACAGAAATCCTAATCAGGCAACTTAGAAGCACGCACATCTGGACTGAAGACTTTCCAGACAGTCCAAAATTATACATGACATCATAAATTCCAGCAAGAACTGGCCTAGATAATAAATTCCAGTTGTACATTATAAAAAAAAAAAAACTTGGTTGATTTTTTTTTTAACCAAACATGCCCTTGATGCCTTATAAGTGAAGGAACAAGTCATACAGACAAAATTAATAGTGTCTTCAAGTTCTTATGAAGACCCATAAAGTTAATGAAAAGCAGAGCTTATTTTTTGCATGTGTAAAGTCTAAGCTGAGGGCCCTGGGGGTGATTAGTGCTCTCTTTTACAAAGAAAAGCCATTCTTTTAGGACTCTTGCCAATGCAGAAGAGATAAAGAAGGTGGGAATTTCCACTCCACATGGCTACCATTTCCTAGACACATGTGTGTGTTTGTACATTTAATCTGACCCGTACCTTTTTTTCATAAACCTCACGATTCTTTCTATGTGGTTTCAGCAGTAAAAACAGTACTGCAAATCTTCTTGACCATCTTTCTTTCACTCATTTGCACTCCATCCACAGAAAACAGACATCTGGGCACTGATGATTTCCAGTTGGGTAAATATTATTAAATACAGCAAGTGGAGGAAGACTTTTAACCCAATTTTGCTGCAATATGTAAAGAACAATGACAAATGCCTGTGATATTAGATGGGAGTGTTTCAAGTTCTTAATGCTCTACGGGGTTCATGGCATGTTTCTTCCAAATAACAAACATGGTAAACAAAAAAAGCTGTGGCTTTAATAAAAAAAATAAAAATAAAATAACACCAACTTACAGTTCTGTCATCTGTCCTTTTGTGTAATCTGTATATACATTGGACAATATGCTGCATGAATCTACAGTCTGGGCTAAAAAGAAATCAGCCCCAGCCTCACTTCTAAATACCATTGTGTATTTTTCTTATTACCATTGGTGGTGCTGTTGTGCTTGTTTCCACAGAAGTCCAAATTAATCTGATGTGAAAAAATGAAAACTTAACTTGGAACTCAAATATTCTGTTGGAAACCAGGCATGGATCAAATGAGGTCCTTTTGGCAGCTGTGAGGCAAAAGATCCTGGTTGAGGTAGCGAACGACATGATGCAGCGCTGGATTTTAATTTAACAAATTTTCAAATCCTGTATGTAGCCAAACATTTGTGTTGTAAATGTTAAAACATGACTAACGCTCTCTATGATGTCTATAGTGGTGCTGCTGTAGGCATCAGATTAATAAAAGAAACATGTTGAATGCACATGGTATCAATAACACCAACATCTTGTGTGAATAGTGTCTCATCAAAAGATTTTATAAGATAAAGATGATTTTCTGAGACTGTATACATTCTCAAAACTTGAATGGCTGCTTTTGCTCCCATGAGTCTAATTGGAGATTAACGTTATGGATCAATGTCATGGCTGAGCTGCAGAGTGGAGGACAGAAACACAAGCCTGAAGCATCTGAGACTCATCCCTGCTCTCTGTCTGACAGAGATGGATGATAAAGTAATGGGTTAAGCTTTAATCTACACACCTGACATTCAATATACACACACACACACACACACACACAGAAAAATAATAATAATAAAAAAAAAACAGTTGAAATTTATACTAATAAATACCTTAACCCAACCTTAACACATGGGGCAACAATATAAATCTAAAATGACATTGTCACTTTAGTTAGACATATCTTTAACACACTCAAGACTTAGTACTTCATCTCAGAGGGATTAAATATTGCCCACGCTCACAATCAGGGTTGCCAGGGTCACAGTTTTTACGTCTAACTGGGCTAGTTTTGGAAAGAGGTTGCGGGAGGGAAAAGCAAGTCCCTGGGTGGTGGTTTTTCGCCTAGTTTGCAGCTGCCAAGATATTTTTACCATCAGAATGCCAGGTTAATGGTCTAAATATGGAAGTAAATATTACAAAGATTGGGAGAGAGAAAAGGGATTATGAACTGGATAATATCCATACCAGGCCGAGTGATGACATACTGCAGATACTGAAAATCAGAAATGTGTGCACACCACCGTGACCTTGTCTCTCATGCAAAAAAAGAAACACAAGGAAAACATGGCTTCCTTTTCCAGTGGCTGAATGTTTTGGGCTAGATTTGGGTCTTTCTGTGCATTTTTGAGATGTAGCAAAATTTTGCTGAGACCTGGCATCCCTGCTTACAATACATGCATTTCTTTTTTAGATTCAAGAATGGAACAGAAAAAAAGGACATAAAATATGTGTATCAGGACCGTGCGTCAAAATATGTGCGGAGGCTGGCTACAGTAATGATATGACTCATTCTTACCATACTAGAAAATTCTGGTTTAATGCTTGACCAATAAGACGAGTGCATACGCACTGACGCATGTCAGTAATATTCAGTAAGCATGTCTATAATGCTGCTAAAGGTTGTTTCTTGCAACAACAAAAAAAAAAAAAGTAAACAGGCTCAAAAACCAAACTTAAGTCATACACTTCATAGAGGTAATCAGCATGAAGTTAACATGCAGAGTTTGTTGGTTTTTCCTGTTTCTTTGCCTTTTGGAATGGGAAACAGTGGCATGCGCCACACAAATGAATATTAGGTGGTCTGCGAGGACCATAGATGCAGTGAGGAAATTTAATGCGACTTCCAGCAAGGCCGTTAGAGTGCTTTCCATTTTCCTCATGCCGAGGTCTTTTATTGCTTCTCAAAACAGCACCGGAGTAATACAGATCGCCATTAACCACCACAGTGAGCAGAGCCACAGAAATCGCAAACAGCCGCATCCTCACTCCATGCCCTGTCATTTGTCATGAGCAGTGAGTGACAGTAAATGGTGCATTCAAGAGCTATTGGTTTCCAAAAAGAGAGCATTTTGTGATGGCATCCCAAACAGCAAAGACAGAAAAGAATCTATCCGAAGCGGACATTGATCTTGTGAAGCCCTAAAACCCTACTGAGACATTTTCTATTATACTTTGTGGTGAGATTTTATAGAAAAAAAAATTACTGCACAATGGAATATCAGAGCTTTCAATTTAGCACTGTGTCTGTTTACAAGTTTACAAGTGTAAGTAATTTAAAAAAATAAAAAATAAAAAATATACCACACTGCGTTTGAATGCTCAACTCTGATTGGTCAAAAGGTGTTGATTAAATTTCTACAGCAGCAGCTCTGAAAATAGTTCTGGCTGCAAGGTTTATATTAATGTGCTCATTCTAATACATTACCATTTCTGTAATAACAACTTAGACATGGACTTGTAAGACCGACGCGCCACATAAACATGTAATTGTTGGTAAGGTGAGGTTTTCTGTGAGGAGATGTTTATTTAGCATTTTTGTAATGAGTCTCTAGTGTCAGAGCTTTGTAGCAGTCAGAGGTAAATAAAACCCATTGAGATGTGCTGGATACAAGTACAGTGTATAAAAGTTTGTTCCGTAAAATATCGAGAATGCACTGCTCCTAGAACATGTTCTGTAATGTCATTACCTACAGTATCATTAACTACTGTATGATTACTGTATCACAGTATATGGTCATACCTGTATATTTAGTGAATTCTGCTATACATACGGGTATGCTGTAGCCCAAGTGCACACATTTCCTCATCTCACACAGCAGTAAGATGTGAAAGAATGTTCCAGAACATCTGCTGTGTTTGCTATCAGCCTCTCACAGTTGTGTGTGGATGGGAATCAGAGAGCAGCTGTGTGTATGCTACTGAATGATTATCATAACAGGATTTGAGCTGCTGGATTGGATATGGCTTTGGATACGCCATGAATGTGGAAAAGCCATATACTGAATATGTCTGTTTGAATATCACACAAGGGAGGTGGCATCAGAAAGGAAATAAATATAAGAATGGATAACAGGGTTAACTAAACTAAAATTACTTTGTTACTGTATTTAGGTCTGTTTTTTTTTTTAAAAAACTTTTACTTATTGAATTTATAAAAATCTTCATTTTCTACTCACTACAGTTTCAAAAAACTACACTTCATTACTTCACTACATACATTTCTTGATAATCATACTGAGTCATAAATTCATACAGTGACTTTTTAGCATCAGACAACTTCAAGGAGATCTACATCCCTAACAAATCTTACCAAATCTAATCTTGAGAGAGATGTGACAGCGAAAATAAAACCTAATACCAGTAAATAAATAATTACATACTGCATATTTATCAAGGCAGTATAATGACAGCTAGCAATTAGCATTACACTTCCGAGGTATGATCATGCTAGTTAACGTGAGAGATTAGGAATTAAGCTATTGTTAGTTAGCCTTAGCTAATTTCTAATCTCTTAAATGTTGGTCAGAGTAGTAGCATGCTAGATAACATTTGAGAGATTAGCAATAAAGCTGTTGTTAGTTCATTGGTGAAAGGGGCACTAATTTATCATCAGTAATTGAGTGTGATTTGAGGCTTTTTTTTTTTTTTTTTTTTTTTTTACAAATCTTTTTTGTACTTTCGTAACTGAAGTAAGTAAGTTTATCCATTTCCACTTCAACTTGAGTGAAGAATGTGAAGCTGTACATCAACTTTTTTTCAGAATATTTATTTAAATGAGCAGTTGCATGTTTACTTATGCAAAGAATCTGGCTAGATTTACTAACTCTGGATATAAACACATGCGCATACACATCCCACTGCTCGAAACCCGTGCCTTCAGTTTCATCATCCTCCACCAACCAGGCTGATCTAGTCCCTTTTATATAACCACTTGTTTTTTTCTTCCTCCAGCATGAACATCCAAAGCCCAGCCGAGGTCTGCTTTTCTTGGTCTGATATTGAATGCTTTGCCAGTTGCATATCTGTTACATCACTCACTGCAGTGACGGCACTGTTTGCACGCATTGAGTACAGAATGAAAAAGTTCATGAATAAAATATAAAGTACACCCATCAATTCGCTCAATGCATATGAAAACGTCTGTAAAATAATATGTCAAGCAATCGTGCGGAGAGCTCCAGAAATGGGTTTAATATAGCAGTGGAGCCAGTTCCTCGTAACTACATTTTAATTTTAAGAGTTAAAATGAAACAAGATTTATCCTCCTGCACTGCAGTTCTGACACTCACTTTTCCAAATCTTCATAAAATCTAATCTGCAGGGAAAATAGTGACTTATATTAGGACTGCCTGTGAGAATCTTACTGAGATCTGCTGTGCTGAGATTGAACACACGCTTTCTCTGATGCCTGTCATAGCCAGAAACTTGCGCAGTTCTATAACTACACAGGTCAGTGAGAGTTTCTCCAGAGGAAGTTCTCCGTTTGCTTCTCGCTGATGCAAAAAGCACGACACACAACAGACACAGGAAGCCAGTTGACTGCACACTAATGGTGACAAGATCGCAGCAGTTCAGCTCCCAGAGGGAACCAAAGGGAAGTCAGGTGGTAAGAGAGGAAAGAGAAGACGAAATGCTTCATACAACAGCAAATAAATAAGCTGAGCCAATAAAGGAGACCACATGACAACAACAGTGCCTGTCCAGCCAGAAGCTATACCTCAGTGCATTGCATTGTGTATTGTAGGGTACAGAAAGATGATCAAACAATAATGTCGGTTTACAAGATGGCTAATTTATCCAGAGATGCTCAGGAATGTGTGAGGAACGTCAGGCTTCATTGGAATTCAGATGCTGTTTTGAGTAATAGAAGCTCACGGTAAAGCTGCGAGGCTTGCATTGGTATGCAAGCATTGCTCTCCGCTCTCCTAAATACATTATGAACCTGTGCATGTCTGTGCACCGTGCAATCATCTCTGCCAGATGGAAGACCAGCCTATCAAACTCCTTCTGCTTGTCAGAGAAGATGTATGAACGTCCTCTGTCGTCCTGGAGCTCAATCCTCATGCTTATTGCTCTCACTCTCCCTACAGCAAAGCCGTATCCCCTCGAACCTCTATCTAACTTTACTTCACCCCTCATCCCCCCTCTCCCTCCGAACCCCCTCCCTCTCTCTCTCACTCCCTGAGCCCCTTGCTTTTCCAGGCGCTCTTGTTTTCTGAGCTTCGCTTGGCCGGCACCAGGTGGTGTGCCGTCGTTTCATTCTATCCCATCAAATGACGTGAGCGCTGAGGGGACCTTCAGAAGCCTGTGCTCACTCAAGAGTTACCAACCCAACCTGGCCGCTTTAATATTTAAAGAGCCCTCCTGCTTTAATTCCCTCGCCAATTTCTACTGAGGTGTTCATCATATAATGTTCATAAATCTTGCTAATAGGAGCACGGAAAATACCAGTGGTGTTGCCATTAATGCTGCTGGTTTTCATGTTAAAGCCCAAAGCACCATTCAGACTAGGGGTGTAATGCATTGCTACTATCTGTATCTGCATCTGCTTAGTGCTCAAAATATTCTTTCTATCTGTTTTGAATTAATACGCCCCCAGAAACACTAGGAAACACTAAGGACAAATGAATAAATGCACCATCATTGTAATGAACATGGTCTTTTTTTTTTTTTTCACGAGCTTCATATCTAACTGCTCGCTTGCAACTGCATGAAAGTAAAAACTTCCTGCTTGCGTGACTTTTTTGTTTTGCGCCGTGTAAGATCCCAGTTCCAATGCACATCTCTATGCATCTAACCAGATGCTCTGTAAACCTTAATGGCAAGTTTTTTTTTTTTTTTTTTTTAACAGTGCATCTCCTATTTATGACTGTATTTGTATTTGTTTAGAACACATTATTGTTTCATTCAGAATAACGCATTTGTATTCGGTTACATCCGTCATTGCAGCCATATGGTATTATTGCTTAAGAATAGTAATACAAAAATGCAAGAACAGGGCTCAGATGTTTCCGATAATTTCTCTCAAAACCCCATAATCATTGGTTAGAAGAAAAATTAACACAGCGGGCATCGTAACAGCTCTATAATGTAGTCTAACATGCATACACTGCCACTCTGACGTACATTTTAACCACAAAGAACCATCAGCTGATAGGCAAAATAATGACGCAGTCTGAAAATAAAAGAAGCTGACCAATAAAACAGATGCAGCACATAAGAACGGAAGTCACTCTCATTTCTCCTTCCTCTTATTCTTCAAAATGGATTTATAGCAACGTCTGTTTTAAACATCTGTTGAAATAAGTCCTTACTGGCCTCAGGTACAGAGGAAGAAAACAAGTGTTGAGGAACAGTAAAACTGATTCATAGTCAATATTATGCTTCTGTTAAAATCTCAGAGATTTGTGCTGAATCTTGTTGCTAGGCAAAATGGAAAAAAAAAAAAAATCTTTTGTCAGATTTGTATGCATAAGACCTTGCACCAGATCTCACATAAATGAAAATATAGGCGGCTTGTGCTGTAATCTTCGACCTCTCTAACGTATTCAAGAAAATTTTGTAATTACACTACAAGCTGTGCTGCAATGCTGCAATTTTCGACATGTTTTGAATAAACGGCAAATACTTATTTACTAACTTCTTATCTGAAGAGGCAGAATTAGAGCATTTGTCAATAAAAGGGCTTTTATACTGAGATTAGTGCTTTCAAACGCTAATCTGAAACTCATCCAACCCTCAAGTCAATGACTCACTCAGCCTCCTGGCACTGGCAGATGCCAGCTGACTGAAGATGGTGAAGAGAGAGAAAGAAAGAGAGAGAGAGAGAGAGAGAGAGAGAGAGAAATGCACCATGGTTCTACACCTAGACACGGCTTTGTTTGGTCACCAGCGGGGCACCAACTATTCTTTTTGGCCTCATAACCATTCATAAATTAAGAAAGCCATTTCTGCCTGGGAACATGTAAGGAATAAAACATGACAAGTGTACTGTTATAAGAAAATAATCAATGTCAGGGTGGTGTGATGCGGGTCACCATCCCAGAGTTGTGGGTTACCACCCTAAAGCAGCAATTTGCCAACTCAAACCATTTTTATTTATTAAAGAACCATATGTCATACTTTTTATCCATTTATAGGTGCATTTAATGTTGAACGTATGAACAGCACTTCACCAGCCTCTTTTTTCCTCTTTCACTTGAAGTAAATAATAAGAAGAATGCAGTGTGAGAAACCACAACGCACAAAGTGGACTATCCAGAGGACTTTCTCTTTGGCAGAAAAACTTAAAGGAACTGCTTTACCTGAAAACATCAACACTGACTGAGGTCTTCTTTCATAAATATTCAACTTTGCTTTACAGAAAATTTTACCACTGCAAGCTGATATGTTTTTCGATGTTAAACAACACTTTCCATTTAGTGTTAGGCTTAAAGGCTTAAATTATGTCAAGCAACCGTCATATAAGTCCTTGCGAATGAGTTGTTACTATAGGAACGTATTAGAACGAGTGAAGTAAATTACAGCCGGCACTACTGCCCAAGCCATGCTGTCATAGAAAGTTCCAAATCAGAACGATTGTATCATCCTAGTTTTAAACATAAACAGGTTCAATATACTTTCAATTACTTAATTTCCAAAAAGTGATTCTGTTACGTGGACTCCACCCAAACACTTTACGTTAACTCGATTGTCCACTATTACAGGGAATAGGTATACACAGAGTGTTCTACGTATCTCTGCATGAATCGACCCAGCAAACAGATGGTATTCTGGTTTATAACTGAGTTTGAGGTAGCACTGCAGGCCTATCCTCTCTCATTACCCACAATCCTATGTGACTGTGCGTCTCGGATCGGCTGGCAGCGACTGCTCTGCTCCTGCGGCCTCTGATCTTAAGACGAGTAGACTCTGCAGCTATAAATGCCAAATCAATTTTTGACAGATAATAAAGAGGCTCATGTTTTACATCAGGGAAATGCTATTTTACTATGTGAGTGGGTAATATATGGCCCCACTAACTGAAAACACAGCTATGCGATAAAAGAACGGGAATAAAATGAGAGCGAAATAGAGTAGAAGGGGGAGAGGTAGACACCCCCCCCCCCCCAAAAAAAATAAATAAATAAATAAATAAATAAATTTATTTTTAAAAAAAATAAAATAAAATAAAATTTAAAAAAAAACCAGCAAGATCTGGCGGCAGGTTGACAGTATAGTACTGCTGGGACCTCTATCTGCAAGCGTTTTTTTTTAAAATATCACATGACAGGAGCCATGTGTTAAAAATTAGAGCGAGTTAAGTCCTCTGCTTGGAAAAATATGTAGACAATTTATGAAATGCAGCCCAGGATGGAGATTTACTAAGTAGAACCAGGTTCAGAAAACAACTAATGCTGCCCTTCATCAGTGTGCACATAGAAAAACTCCCTCTCTCCCGCTCCCTCCTCCCGTCCGCTTCATGAGACCCTTAAAAACGATTTGAGTCACATCTGGACGGCTGGAGACTAACATCAGGGCACTTCCACTGCGAGTGCTTTTGTGTGTGTGTGTGTGTGTGTGTGTGTGTGTGTGTGTGTGTGTGTGTATGTATGTGTAGTGGCCTTGCTAATGGCTTTGAGTGGAAGAGACTGAGGCTTAGCTTCAGGCAGTAGCTGCATCCTAAACACACCGACCGCCAGCGCAGCTCTTAAATGACTAAAAGGATGTGTAACGCTTGAACTTGGGGAACATCCCTGAGTTTCATGTGCTATTAAACTTAACTCAGAGAGCTGGACACCCTATCCAGTAGTAAAGCTTTAACCTGCATGGTTTTGATGAAACTTTGGCATCTGTGGCAAAACAGACCTGAATGGAAACTTCTACAAAAATTTAAAAAAAAAGAGTGACAAACAGATTTTCTGGATTTTCAGATTTGCTGTATATGCTCATTTCTCCATCACTGTGTGTGTGTGTGTGTGGCCAGCACTGTTTTCATTAGTAGGTGGGAGGAAACCAGAGAACCCTAAGGAAAACCCATGCAGACACAGGGAGAACATGTGAAACTCTGCACAGGCAGTAACCCGAGCTCTGGATCAAACCGGGGGACTCTGTGAGGCGGCAAAGTTTTTCTGAAATCCATGCACGTTTTGACTGTGAACTTTGGCTAAACAAATAGACAGGGTCATGTAGTGTGTGTTATGGCTCATGGGCAACATGAGAGAACAAGGCCCTTCCTACCCTGTCTCACTGTGTAGCCAAAGACAAGTTAGAATTCTGTGGGATTGCGTTCTCATCCTGATGTGAGTCATTACTGTAAAGCGGTTTATAGCACGGTGCTGCTGAATTCTTGATTCTGCTGCGTTGTTTTGTCTTATTAACTTGAACAGTAAGAAAAAAAAAAAAAGAGGCTGTTAAGGGAGCGACTGTTTACATCCATTACAACATAATTGACTTGGCCCATGGACGTTCCACAACTGTAAATGGATATAATGTATGACGTTATTTATTAATACATTACAAAATTGTTGTTATTGGAAAGTTGCTGTGGTATGAAAGGAAGACAGCACTTTAGGATGTGTTGTCCTAGGAGAATAATAAACTTTGGGCTGGTATTATCTTATCAAAATAAGTTCCCATACATAATAAGTACATATATCATTATGAGTTAGACAGATGGATGTGGAGAGGTTACAGAGCCTTACCAAAATCTTTAACTATTTTCAAAACTATCGTCTTAGATTCAGAGACATGTTAACACACATAACAAAACTATACATATGCACTGATTTTTTTTTTGTTTGCACAGAATACTAGTCAATATAATGTATCACATATAATAATAAAGCTATAACTATGTAGTATATGTAGGCCATAACTTGTGAATTAATATAATGCAATAATAAGCCTATATTTATTCATTAGCATCTTTCGTCCACTGATCGGAACGCGTTCCCGCGACCACATAAGCGAAATCTACAGTGGCTCTGGCTAATGCAGGAGGCAGAAAGCGCAGGCGGAGCAGAGAGAGAGCGCCAGTCCCTGCCACAGATGGATGGCACTGAGATTGGCACGGCGCCAGCAGAGCGAACAGATTGCCCGTCGCGCGAGGCCTGGAGGAACGGTAGCTCCAGCGCAGATGGGTGTCCGAAATAGCCTGGTGTCAGTTCTGCTCAAGTGTCCCTGACCTGGCACGCGCTCTCATGCGCAGCTGCTTCCTCCAGACCCCTCCAGCAGGCACACACAGACACAGACACAGACACACAGACACACACACACTTCAGCTGAAAACAAAGGCGTGCATTTAGGAGAAGTAAAAGCTTTTGGAGAGCTCTCATGTAAATCAGGCCAGAATGCAAACAACTGAATACATGCATTTATACAACTTAAATCACAGAGTTTAGAATCAAAACAAAACTGAGTAAACAGCAATAGAAGAGAAACAGCGAGAGGGAGTGAGTATGTAGCGGGTGGGTAGGTTGGCAGTGCCGCAGTGCCCATGGCACACAGGAGAGCAGCATGGCGGGCAACGCCAGCAGAGACTGTCTCACAACACCATCTGTGAAGACCAGAGAGCACACAGCACTCAACCCCCATACACACACAAGCTGCCAGCTGCACTCTCTCCCTCCCTCTCTCTCTCTCCATTTCTGCCTGTTCCACTTTACTTCTTCATCCTATTTCTTTTCCATACACCATCCTCCATCTTGAGCACACCTTTGGCCAGACACAGTGTGGAATTCGATAGGAAAAAAAAAGGCTTAGAGACATAAAGGCTTAGAGTGCACCCACGCAGAATCCATCCTTTACATTCCAGAAATGTTCCTGAAATCCCGTTCATTAACTGTTCTTCTTCCAGAGGTTTGCCAAAATTCTAAAAATGCATATAGAGTTGACACCAATAATAGGTGTGTGTCCAACCTCACCCAGCATCTCAGAGTGATAATGCCAGATAATACACAGCATCACCAAACTCTCTTCTCTGTGTGTAGGATGGATGTGAAGTACTGACAGGGGCACTTGTGGCACACACACACACACACACACACACATACAACACAAACATTCACACTGAGTCACACAATACCCACTTACTGGCACACACACACACACGCACACACACCTCTTTTACTGCCTCCTCCCAGCTGACTTGATGCAGCCACACACTATCAAGCACGCGAGAGAAAGAGGAGCGAGACAGAGAGAAAGAGGAGAGCACTAAAGCAAGAAAGGTTGATGAGCATTTAAAAAACAGAAATGGTGAAGAAAGAGAAGAGAAAGAGATAGACTGCAGAGACTGGCTGCAGGATGAAAAAAAGTGCTGCTAGCACTGTCTGATGCTCTCCTTCTCAAAAAGAAAGGGGGAAAAAAAAAGAAAACAGCACAGGCCACTTCTGTGATTTCCCACACATCTGCTCCTGCTTATGCGTACTCAGCTCTTATTTTTTTTTACTACAGCACCTAACGAAAACAACATCTGAGTCCGGGGAGTTATATAGCATGTTTAGATGTTAAAGGGGTGATGAAGTCAATAATAAAACCCGACCTTGTGTATTACATTTTGGTATTAAAACAGACGTGCCAACATCTACAGTTTCATGTCGCATTTACACATTCGCCACAGTGATATGGGAGACATATGGAATATGAAATGAAAGTTACGCTTTTCTGTGTATTTTTTTTTTTCTTCAAACCAAACGTGAATAAAATTCACCCAGCAGAAAAGCCAATGAAGGGACACAAAGATACGTATTTGCTTCTGGTAGAGCTTATTTTCGCTTTTTGCACCGACTTTATCTTGTGAACCAACAGAAAACAAGGGGGCGGGACTTTTGCCTTTCTTTGTTAGGTTAAAAAATGGAGGAGTTAATTATTAAGCTACATATTAAATAGCGAACGCGATTAATTTTTGCTTTACAGTTTTCTTACAGTTCTTTGGGGAACAAAATTTGCCATCTCTTCCACCGACATAAGTTGTAAAATTCAGTTTATTTTTTTCTCTCAGCCTGCAAGATTTTTTGTTAGCGATATTGGTACCAAATTATCAGTGTAACCGATGTGATCTGCAATGAATATACCACCAGCTGTCATTATAAATTATTATAATTAAGGTATAACTAAAGTAATAACTTGTACCTTCAATGACTAGTAAGGATAAACAAACTAGGGTTGGGCGATATGACAAACATATCATATCACGATATTTCAAGACATTTCTGTGACACACAATATGTGTTGTGACATATAGGTTTCATAACAAACTGCCAGCAAAACAGTAAAATATAAATAGTAAAATATCAAATCAGCTGCTTGTTATTAAAAAATAATAACGTTACTATACCTGCAATAGAATTGATCACAATATCAGTATTGTATCGTCATATCGCCTAGCCCTAAATCAACCATGACATGTCTGCAAATCAATCATGTAAATCTGCTGCAAAAGCCTATTTGTATAGAAAATGCAGTGGCCGAGTATTACAACAGCTCCACTATACAGAATCGACCTTATGTCTCGGATTTATGTGCTATCCCTGACAGCCATCGATGCACAGCCCGATATTTCAAGGCTGGTGAAAATGAAGGCATACATCGTTCCCCATCTGTAGGACCTGATCTGCATCCTTCCTTCCTCCTTTCCTTCCTCTAAAACAACACAACCCCCTCCCTCTATCGTCATGTCAGGAGCACATACAGCTGCGGCAGCAGCAGCCTCATTAAAAAAAGAAAAATCAATTTAGAGAGTCCTAACAAAGGCATTCATCTGCTGCTGCTGGGTTTTAAGTCTCCAGAGTGGCACTCCTCCCCCCTCCTGCATCTCTCCTCTCCTTCCAGTCTCTCTCTCTCTCTCTCTCCTCCCAAACTGCCATCGCCGCATGTGATTAACATATGTCTGGGCTTTCAGTCCCTGTCAGCTTGAAGGCATTTCTCCCAGCCGCCTTAAACAGCAGATGAGCTCCATGTGGAGAAACGAGAGAGAGGGAGAGGGGATGAGGGGGGGTAAAGATGGGTGGAGGAGCTGATTCTTTTTTCTTTTCTTCCATTAAGTAGTATACTCTCTCTCTCTCTCTCTCTCTCTCTCTCTCCCAGCATCCTTCCTACCTACCTCCCCTCCCTCCTTTCTGCCTCCTTCCTATTTCTTTCTCTCCCTCTCCTTCGAGCATCGGGGTCACTTTGGTAATCTAAAAATCCAGACCATTTTATATCCTGTAAGAGAATGCTTTTGATTGGAGCTGTGTCATTGCTGTGAAGTACATTAAAATGCAACACCAAGACAATACTTGGGATAATTAAGCATTTAACGAGTAATCAAATTATGACATCTAACGCTCTTGAAATCAAGCCAGAAAACACACAAGGGTCATTTAAATCGGCTGCAAATAAAGTGGAAAATCATCAAAAACAGAAACAGTGCTTGTTTGGTATTTGGCTGCTAAATGTTCCACTAAAATGAGTTCAATCATATCTACAAAAAAAACCAAACAAAAAAAACATCCAACACTGAAACACCAATGGGCTTAACGAGTTTAACAAAATCTATCTAACTTCTGCTCACGTGCAAAGAGCAGCAGAAAGTCCACTTACCATGACAAAAAGAAACAAAAACTTATTCGAGTGTGTTTGTGTGCGTGAGAAAATCTCCTCTGCATTCACGTGTAACCGGCGCTTACACACACACACACACACACACACACACACACACACACACACACACCTCTGTGCTTTCCTCCTGCTCCTCGCTGCTAAATGAGTGCATTTCTAAAGACCTGGCTTTATTTAGTCAGGCAGCTCATTGCACAAAAAAAAAACCAGGCCTATTCTGAGAGTGCCCTGATCTCACTCCTGTCTTCCTCAAGCCAAAGGAGGAGTAGGGTGGAGAAGTGTGCTTTCAGCCTGCTTTGAGTACTGACTGCATTAACAGGTTGAAAGAGTAATAAAAAGACAAGGGGGGGAATGGTGGAGTGTCACAGGCTCTTTTAGCTGCCTTTACCAGCCTGAATGGCTCTGACTTTTGTCTTGAGAGCTCGACGATCTGAATGGCTTGAAATACACAGTCAATGAGCTCCCGATGAATGGCCGTCGTTCCCGTGATCCCTGTTTACCCCGGCGCTGCTTGACCCGTTGCTGGAGGGAGACAACGTCCTTTGTGGTCCGTCGGTGCACAACAAAGGGGACGAATTAGCCTTGTTTTTTTTTGCCCACTCAGTGCCTTTGCTTTTCCAAGAGCCCGATTTTCCACACAGCTGGAAGCTGTTAACGCTATACGATGAGCATCCGTGCAAGCAGGGAGGCCAAGGTATACAGGGACAGGGTGAGAGAGAGATATAGGAGGAAGAGGATTGTCTATAAAGAGCGTGAGAATCTTCAATCTTTAAAACGGCTGTTCGTGCCACTGTAACAGTCAGCAACAAACAGATGTTTTGTTTGTCTAAATATGTAGTTCTCAAACTTTTTTTTTTTGCCTTCATGGACTCATAAACTGTAAAATAAACTCAGCACAGGTTTATTTTCAGAACATTATCCGTTTAGCTCAAATAGCTATTCACTCAGAACATTATCCGTTTAGCTCAAATAGCTATTCATTTATGCCTCGAGTGGTGCAACAGAAAAGCATTCGCACTATCGTCCGGGGATGGCGAGGTCGAATCCTGACGGCGCTGCAGCTATCCGTGGCCAGGCGCCAAGGGAGCAAAACTGGCTGTGCTCTCTGGGTGAAAGAGATGCATACTCTCTAACACTAGCCAATCGTGGGCTTCTGTGAGCTCATGTATGCGGAAGAGGGCAGATAGAGCTTTACACTAAGTGTGTTACGGTGCTCAGGGGAAGTACGTGAT
The DNA here is from genome assembly GCA_022985145.1 of Pangasius djambal. NCBI lineage: Eukaryota > Metazoa > Chordata > Actinopteri > Siluriformes > Pangasiidae > Pangasius > Pangasius djambal. The sequence continues at coordinate 8,604,948 of CM041003.1, forward strand.
AGCTGTCACCCTTCTGTCTGGTAGCTGCTGTATGCAACATTGGATATGGATTAATCCCATTCAATTCTATTAAGCACTCTAAGGATTCAGTAATAACTCTAAATAAATATTGGCTATGCTTCGTGACCCTAAGATCGCTGGGCCCCAATGCTCTAAATTAGAAAACAAAGTAATATTTTTTTTCTTAACCTTGAAACTTGTTACATATTTCATTAGAAAAACTAATACACCAGCTTAGTGTGTACAGATCCATCTCAAAGGGTGTCTGAGAAATAAAATCTTTTCTCTCCCTACCTTATTTACACGATGTGTGTGAGTGAATGAGTGAAAGGAAAATAGGGACAGCATGTGTGTGTCTCCAGCTTCTCAGCCATCTGTCCAATCTGGTGACCCTGAGTCCCAGAGCAGGCTGTAGATAAGGACTGCTACTCATTTCTCTCGCTCTCTACAGACTTCTCTCATACTCTTCTCCCTTCCATTTGCCCTGTGTTAATGCTGAACTAGTCTAATTTCTAATCTTATGCTCCTGTATGTGGCTGATACCAGAGGTGAATAAGGGTCAGTTTCAGTAGAATGATAATAAAACAATAGATATGTAGGACAGTACCTTGTATAATATTTGCTTTCGTTTTTTTTTTTTTCACTTTTCTCTTTCCAGTTACCGAGCGTGAGGATGCCGACAGAGCCAAACAGAGTGTGTCCCACTTCTTCTGCTGATTCATGAAAGCCAATTATCTCATCAGTCACAAATCAGCCCGCTCATTTGAACGGGAGCCAAGTTGTGCTCATGGTGGGCTGCGCGGCCAAACACACACACTCTCTCTCTCTAAAGCACAGCACAGCTCATTCATCAAAGCATGCCGATGATAGATATAATTCAGCATTCTACATGATCTCATAGGGATAGCTAAAGAGAACGAGAGAGCTTCAGAGAGATACATGACTCATCCTGCTATGCTTGTTCACTAGGAGGCGCTAGTAGTACACACTTCGCTGGATTAAAACCCTCACAAACAAACACAGACGCACAGTCTCTTTGTCACTCTTTGACTCCGTTTTTTTTTTTTTTTTTTTTAAATTTTCTATTCACAAGCTGCAGCACGTGCAAAGCTTCACTGCTCAGCACATTTACAAGCAGACCTCAATGGAGAAATCCACATCATTAAAAAAAATAAATAAATAACACAAGGCCACAAATGAGGACAGAAATTTCATTTAAGAACGTTTTCCCTTTTACTCACATTATGGAGCAGGATCAGGCAAGTAAATCAAGAAACGCTGTGGAGATAACATCACAAAGGCTCATCAATCTGCTATGTTCTCACTGCTAATAACAAAAAAGCGAGCGAAAACAAAACAGGAGGAATCTGTCAGTAGGGCCAGGGACAGAGAAAGAGCGCGAGTCCAACAGGAACCAGTCGTTCCTGGCCCGGCCCTGCTGCACACAATGGCCTGGAGAATGGAAGGAACCGCGGGCCAGGCAGAGATAGCGCCACTGTCAGGAACCTCAGGGCGGGCAGGATGTCTCTGCCCCCCGATATCCCCCTCCGTTCACACACTCTCTCCTCCTGGCCTGGCCGAGATGTTTTCATCCTCAGGTAATTAAAGTCGGAAGCCCCTGAGGGCCTGACCTCTGCTGTCCCGAACAGGCCGGGCCTCCTCTATCTGCCTTCCGCAAGATCCGCCCAGGGCATCAACAAGCCTGCGCGCCAGCTACAGTGCCCGACAGTGCCACGCCGCACCAAAAAACAAAGCTAGGACTCTAAAAAAACACGATTCCTACTTCACACAGCATGGCAGTCTCCAGATAAGACAAGCCTTGGGTCCTGTGCTGAATTCTACAGCTACAGTTTCAATTTATTTAGTGTATCATGACCTCAGTATTATGAGGTTCTCCTTTAATATTCCTTTTTTATTTTGGTATAATATTTTAATTATATAATACTATTTTATCTCTAATCTCACAGATGTGCTAGTGGATTACAACATTGCCAAATGTTTAACAATGTAATGAACATTTTCCAGGTAAAATATCTTGTTTAGGAACAACTTCTGATTTTTAAATGAAATATGAAATGAAATACCTTGTACATTACATTCTACATCTCAGAGAATACATTTAAAAAATGAACCATATGGAAAGGAACAGTATCATAATTATCATAATGTGGTTTTATCACCATGTATTAGTTATTTAATGAGATTCGCAGGCTTACTTTCGAACTGCGTCAGAAATATTTCACGTTAATGAAGTCAATTATTTCAGTTTAATGATGTAACCTTAACCCTTGTGTTGTCTTAGGGGTCAATAATGACCCAGCACTATGTTCACCAGCAGAGAAAACGAGTGGTGTCCACTGCTTAAATGCAGTCTTTCTGCACTATGAAGAGGGAAAACCCAGATATTCACAAAGTTTCCGATGAATGACAGATTGTTTCTTCATGAAAAATAGATTCGGGGTTTAGAATTCAATTAAGCTACTTTATTTTAAGGGATTAGTGAAGGCGGGTCATTTTTGACCCTGAGGACAAAGGGAGTGGACATAATGTTAAGACCACACAAGGGTTAAAGTGTAATCTTGTTAAGCTGTAAATATACATTTTTGCTTGCTGGAATGGGAAAACATGTCATTACTGGGAAATCCATATTTCACTGAGTACTTTTTTGTTTTTTTTTAGATTTAATTGATTTGAATTTGAGCCTTTAGGAATAAATTCCAGGTGACTTCAGATTGATCCACTTCATGGTGAATAAACATGATTAAGAAACTCTTGCACGTCGTCTAAACAAGAACCTTGGATATACTTAAAAAAATGACTCATAACCTCTACACCTAGAATATGATGTTTTGTGGTTGAATGATGTTAGTAAACCTGTGTAAAAAAGTGTCGCCAAAAAAAAAAAAAAGTTCTGTGACGCCATTATGTACGCTGTTACAGTGGAACAGTGGAAGTGAAGGTCCGCTGACCCCTGTGACCAGCTGCCCGGACCATCGCTGTTGCCATGACAACTCGGCAATGTAGATCTGTGATGAGGTGGATGACGTGAGTGGCTTATTGTGTGTGCACGAGCGATAATTAAAATTTACTGGCAAACAAGGTGAAATACAGAGGAGGAGAGCTGAGGAATAAGAGAATCAAAAATGGCAGTAAAGCTGGATGCTCAGTCTCGCCCCAAATCCAGAGCACCGCGCGTCTGACTCGTAAAATGGGGCGCTGTCTTCCAGCATATGTCTGCCATTAGCATCCCTCGCTTGCTGTTAAAGAAACCCTCTGAGGCACTGAATCAAACTTGCAGACAGCATGGGGGCTGATGAAGGAAAGTGAAATAGAGCAAAGAGAGGAACGAGAGACTCAGAAGAAAAGGGAAGGAGAGGATGTGTGAGTCATCAGGCTGACGATGTTAGATTTTCAATATCTTTCACTCCATGGGAATCTGAAGTTGTAAAACTACTTGCCATTATAACAGCCAAGATGAAAACAAAATAAATTACACAAAAAAAGCCCAAAAATAAAGGAGAACAAGAAATTTCTCTCAGTAAGGCATCCACATTGACTTGATGCTAACTCTGCAGTAGAGCACCATTACCGCGTTTAGAGCACACGTGTTAATCACGTGGCATTCGCTTCACCGCACAGTGAATGAAGGAATGAAGAAAAAAAAAACAGTAGCCAGTGATTTTTTGTAAACATTCCTAGTGACGGGTCTAATAAGTAATAAATGCTAAACAATTACAGGTGTTTTAAGCATAACAGGAAACAGCATGTCCAGAGCTTTTTTTTCCCTCTTATACCACAGCCATTTGCCAATTTTTTTTTCTTTCATTTTTTTAATTATTAAAGAATGGCACTTTGTACTTTTTAACAATTTATTGTTACACTTAATATTCAATGAAACAATTTAATTCCTGTTATCATGTATGCTATAACAGCTATAAAGAGCTGCTCCCTCACCAGCCTCACTTTTTTCTCTCTCCTGAATTTCATAAGACAAAAAAAGCATGTCGTGTTGCTGAGAAATGAGAAAGTCCTGAATAAGAAGTTACTGTTACAAATCACTGACACTGGAGACTCCTTCCATAAATGTTAAATATACAGTGGTCTTCTCACAGAACGCTTCACCAAACCGAACACATACATTTGTATATGTATGTGTATGTATGCATGTATGTATGTATACATTTTTCTTAATGACAAGACTTTTTTTTCGTTAGTTTTGTTAGTTGGTTGTTAACATATTGGGATGAGGACATTAATATAAACCTTAATATAAACCAGAACTACTGTTGGAGCTGCTGTTGTACAATCAGATTTGAGTATTCATCAGCACTGTGGTATAACATAAGATGAATTATTTCCCTTAGTCACAGGGTTGTACCAAACTCTCGTATACCTGATGACACTGGTCTATTAAATGCTGCACAGTGATGGTCTGTTGTAATTGTCCTGCTCAATTTGCTACTATTCCAGGAAAGAGATCTTAAAAATACATTATGGTGATGAATATGGCTATGCAACCACAATTGGCTTGGTGAAATGAGGAAACAAACCCACACGCTAAATGAGATTTCATGTGATCCCATAGACTTGGGTTTTCCCATTCCTCCTCTGTGCTGCTCTTCTGCTCCTATACTTCTGTGGTTTCTGGCACTGATGCTGGATGTCTATTAGATAACTCTTTCTGTCTCTCTCTCTCTCTAGCCCTGTATTTGCACTGAGTTGCTCTCTTACTCGCTTGCTTTCCTTTCTCCTCCCCTGGCTTCCTCTACTGTGATCAGGTTAATTTCTGGATCCTGCAGATATTATCCTTTTCATCTTTTTTTTCACAACTATATTCAATGACAGTGGCAGACAATGGGATACCCCACCCAGGTAAATTCTTTCTTATACCATCTTTTCCCTTTCATCTGTCTCTGCACACAATTGAAGCTGGTTTTTTTTTTTTTTTTACATTGCACTTATTTTCTACTTGTTCATGTTTTACGCTTCACACTTGTATGACTTTATGGAGTGCTGTGATGTAGCTCTTATATTGTCTTTCCAGTATATGGATGGTAGGAGAATAATAGAAGTGCCAAAACTGCTAACAGGAAAATCCTGGCAGGCAGAGAGAGAGAAAAAAAAAAGAATTTTACCACAAAAACCCTAGCATATGTTGGTGGACAAGACTGCATTTTTCCCCAGATGGGCGCCAAGCAGCAGTAAGAAAACAGTGAGGTAAAAGTCTGGTGTGACGCTACACAATAATAAGCAGCTCCTCTGTTTTTTTTGTTTTTTTTTACCTGTGAATTCACAGATCAAAGTTCACCTACAAAAAAACCTGGTAGTTACCAGAAGCAGACATGCATCTTTCACACCCCTTCTGTCAACTTCCAGGTGAATTTTATCATATTCGATCTGACTGCTGCAGAAATTTCCAAGTGGATCCCATACTGTCATAGCAAGCGGTCTAAAAATCGTAAAATCCTACGCTAAACCGTAGATGCTGGCGCCTCTGGAACATAAATAAACTTCTCATTCAGAGAATTTCTTTTTGAGCTGTATTTCCCCTTCCTCTCATCTACATTTCCCACTCTACGATATGATCTAATAAAATACTCACTGATGCTAATGAACTGTGTATCTGTGTCAGGAACCGTACTCGACTCTCAGTCCTGTTAGTACTCCTAATCCACTCTATTTCCATCTCATAATGTGTGATAGTGTGTTCCCAGAGGCCCTCCTTTTTTCCTGTTCATGGCACCGCTCCATCCGCTCCACTCCCTCCACACCAAACGCAGATAAATAATTGAAGACAAGTGTGCGGATTTGCCTGACTCTAAGCTACCTTTCATATGGTAATTACACACAAACAGTTGTTTTGAATAAAGCCATTCTTGTTTCAACCTTCCTCTTCATTCAGGCCCCCAAATCCTACGGGGGAGAGGAATATGGTGCCAACGGTAGATAAAGCCAACTACATTTATAGCTCTAATTTATCACACACACAAAGACACATGCACACAAACACAAGTGCCTGCAGCACTCAGCTGACTCAAAGGGCCTTTTTAGAGAGTCGCGCTCTGGAAGGGGGATAAAGGGATCTTAATACATGTAGGTCTCTTCGATCCCTAATCAGCTATCAACATTTCCGTTCGTGTTGGTCATTAAAAGAGATAGCCCAAGGCTCCACATCATCAACAAACTGCCAGCAGGCTGACAGGATGGAGTCACTGCCACGTGGCTTTATGGAAGAGGGATCGGTTCAAATATTGACTTGTGTGCCATGTTTTGGATTGCCATACAACAAATTTCAAAGTCTAGAACGTTCCTGGCAAAGAATGGTAGCACTAGCAAACAGAGCACCTGTCACACATAATTAGACAGACACAAACGACATATACTATGGATAGAAGGAGCTGGAAGGGAGGGAACAATAAAAAAATAAAGACAAAGAAAATATAAAATTCCCAAACGGTGCAGCTGTAGCGTTACCTTCTCTCTCGGTGCAGCTGTGAATTATTATGTGGACAATTTAATACTGCCAAAGAGGAAATAGCAGATTAAGATCGTATCTTTCCACCACTGCCAAAGTGTGTGCTTGTTGATCGGCCTCAGAGGAGGGGAACGGCTCAAAACAGACGCATCCTTTTAAGCGCCAAATGGCTCGGATGCGAGCGAAGAGTTGTTGCCTTCTCTTCCTCCCACTCTCTCTTCTTCTCTTATTCTATGCGGCTAATAGGAAGGGGAAGTGTAGACAGAGCTGTGCTTTAGGGGATAAACTGTTCTCACCAAACTTGCAAACTCCTGAGAGGCAGTAAGTCATTTGTTCAGTTGCTGAACGAATATTAGGAATGAAAAACATGGAAAAAAAAAAAAGTCTCACAGCTTATGGAAAAAGTGAAAAGAAAGAAGAAACACCCACACAGATACACAAACTCGCTTGCTCCCCCCCCCCGAAAAGTTATTACATTTTGTAAATGGTATGGAGAAATGGCAAACATATGTGGAGGTCGGCACTCAGAGCAGTAGTCAAGGCTAAGCTAATAGCGCAAGCAGAGCTGGGAATGTATGTCGTATAAAAGAATACTTGTTACTGAAGTATGGTGCACGAAACCAGATGTTGATAAAAAGACATAAAGACGAATGGAAATGCGATTACTGGCGCGTGTAAAAACACCCTGCAACAACTTAAAACATTTCTGACCTTATAAGGCGAGACAGATTTATACGCTCGGCCATTTTATTGCTCCATGAGAACCCCCTTTCTGTGTTCGGGGTATGGTCTTAATCTCCACTCTGCCACAATCTGCACTTACTTAAGCGCTGGCGCTGAAGTGTATTTTGGAAGGAATAAATCAGAGAGGGATCGCAAGGGCATGAAATAACACTCCATCCCGCAAATCCATACCACAGGCATTCCAAGTTCATCTATACCTTCTCCGTCTCTGTGCTTTGAAAGGCGCTGGTCAGCAACTTTTTTACGAGCAAACCACGCTCTGGAAACTTTCAGCTGCTTGAAACTAGCTAATACCTAATGGTCTTAATTCCCTAAGGATTTTTATCCTCTTTACAAATTACACAAAGAAAAATGTCCTTCTAATCAGTACAGCTAAAAACAACTTTAACAATCGGCTAGTGAAAATGCATTAAAATAATCCTTTAAGTCACCATGATTTAAAAAAAAAAAAAAGCAATTTAATGTGATCAACATTTTTTAGCCTTTCAGTAGCCTAGTTTGGGTCATGGTCACACACAACTGTAAAATCCATATAGATTGTCTATTATGTGTACAAAATAACACTCCTCTGAAGGCATAAAGCAATCTTTTCCACCTCACTTAGCAGTAGGAGAGATGAGGTGGTTCCGTGGGTCAGCAGCCAGAAGCTCGTGTCATTAATGGCTGTCACACATATAAAGGTTAATTGATACATTTATCGTCAGCATGGATCAATATGGCATGGATCACTGTCCGCTACTCTCTCCACCCAGACCCTTATCGCCCTGTTCTGTTCACTAATTAGCGGCGAATGCCCCATTGGCCAGGTCACCTTATTTCTTTCTACAACAACATAAGCGTGTAATGCTTAGGAAAATAAAGACACAAAACCCTTTTACCTGCACATAAACGCAGGTGTGTTTGCTCAGGTGGAAATGGAAATAAGAGATGGAAGCCATGTGTCAGGAAGTTGAATAATATTTTTGAGTTCTGACACTGTTATTTCACTATTACTCTTGAATCGAGATGACCTGAACTAAATCCACTTTTTTTTAAAAACGCCTTTCCATGTACTCTCTTCCACTATTCTCTCCAGCTTCTCCAGGGGACGGTATTTTTATAATCTGCGCACTGTAGTAACTGAAGTAACCTGCTCATGCCGGAAGCCTTGACCACTCAGGAATGGCTCCTGGCAGGGGCAATTCCTTCCCAGGAGTTTAAAAAAAGCCACATACACGACCGTAAACAGGATCCAAGTCTCGCTTTGTTCTCCGCCACTCGCTTTCTACGAACTCTACGCAAATGTCTCTCAGGGCAAGTATTTAAGATCTTTATCATCACTCTAGTTTCACCGGTGGAATCTCACCTATCCAATCTGGAGATGGCCCCACCTGCTTTGTCTACTACTGTGTCACGAAAATCAAAAAAAAAAAAAAAAACAACAACAAAAAAAGCAAAAACCATCAAGGTATTTGCTTTCTAACACTGCGGTGCATCCCTATTGGCACCACTTCTTGATGTCTGATATGCTGTTGTGTTAAAACAGTCTCTTCAGTCTTTCATGGGGAGATAATGCCAAGTAATTCACCACAATTCCCCATTCAATTCGCACACTTCGGATCCGCCAGGGGTCTTGCTCCATTCAACGGCAGCCGTTTAACAAAATGAACGTGCTGAAAAGGAGAGGTTCATCCCCTCTTTCTTGAATTTTCTCTTTACTGCTGCTGTTTTATGCCTCCACCACTTTTATGAATTGGCTCTGCTGAAAAATAATTGACACTGGGCATTCTTCTCACAGGCACCTGCTGATCGTTTGGCAACAACACAATTTTCCTGCACGCTGCGCGAGTGAGCAAGCGATCATGAAGGTTTAGAAATGAATTCGCGCGAAAGACAGAATCGTAGGCGAAAGGAGAAACAGAGAAGGAGGACGAGAGGAGACACGAAAGGAAGAGACAGAATGAGTAGAGTTGGTCAAATTAACACTACTCAGTCCCTCTCTCTCTCTCTCTCTCTCTCTCTCTCTCTTTCTCTCTTCTTTTTCTGTCTCTCATTCCACCACAGTGTCTGTGTCATTCGAATTTCAATATCAGGTTTAATTCTTAAGGAGTGTATGAATTCTCAGTGGTGCATTTCAAACACCGACTGTACTACTTCAAATACAGATCGACCAACTGCTTTAAAAATGATTGCGGCTGGCGTCAGTTCTATCCATCCATATTTTTACTTCTCTGCCTCTCACTTTTCTGCAGGGCGAGCCGTGATCGACTAAATATGTCGATATGTGAAGTGAAACTACAGGGGCCCACTGTCTTTGTGTATTGATCCAGAGCTCTTGAAGCAGTCTTGAAGCCTCAGGGGCTCAAAACAAATCTTAATTAAACTCCTCTTTACTGGGCCAGGGAGGCTGGCCTTTTCATAAAAAACGCGTATCGGAATCCATGCGTCAAATTTAATAGGCGGGAGAAGTCCATAAAGCATGGAATCGACAACTCTTGCGCTGTTAAACACAAAAATGAGAAATGAATGAAATTTTAGCACGTAGAGACACTAGTAAGATTTTGAAAGCAATTATTGTTTAGAATCATCAATGCATGAACCTTGCCAATGAAGATCATTGTGCCTCTTCTGCTCAGCCTAATGCATTGCAGTTTCTTGAAATAAGCTTTCTAAAAGAATATATTTATTAAAAAGCCATGTACGGTCCATAGCAATGAAATGCCTTTCTATGTTCAATCTCTCATTGAAAAACCACCTAAGACAAGTCAATATGTATCCCGTATTCTCCATAGTCTATCAACATATAATGATGCCCTGGCTCTATAGACCTATATGTACATCTCTGCTAGCAAGGCTTGAACTGAGACCAACCCATTTTTTTCCCTTTTTTGTCTGCCTTTTCTCACCATCTTCATCCCATATCCCACCCTCCAGCACTGCATGCCCATGTGCAACTGCACACACACACACACACACACACACACACACACACACACACACACGCAGCCATCCCAACACCTTTGCCACCCTGAATCTTTTCTACCTTTTCACAGCTAATCTTTAAATGTAAATTCGGTGATGGGAAAATGGAGGAGGCGCAGAGATAACGGGTTACATCTTCACTCCTGGCACCATCCTCGCTGTTCTGCATCGCTGAAAAGCACCTATTCAATAAGATTAGCTGCTGGCGGTGCGTGCGGGCTTTTGTATTCATTAAACGCACGTCCCTGGCTTATCAGAAATAAAAAAAAAAGAGGGGGGGGTTGGGAATGGGGATGGGGGGGGGGGGGGTTTGTCAGGATGGCACATTGTGTGCAAGTGTGAGGGGAAGGCAATGTGCATTAGGGCGATTACAATATCAGCCTGGTCCAGATGGAGGCAGGAAAATAAATAGAGAGAGAGTGAGTGAAAGAGAGAGAGAGAGAGAGGGAGAGAGAGAGAGAGCAGAGGAAGACAGGGAGGTGGTTTTCGTATGTGCGTGACTGGGTGAGAGAGATTGTGCGTATTGTGTGTGAATGCAAGTGAAAAAGTGTGTGGTGTGTGTGAGCTCATGTCGGGATAACAAAAGGGAAGGGAAGGAGTCGTTAATTGGCAAGTGAGTATTGGATTAACAGGAGCAAAAGACAAAGGAAGATGATTTTGTGTGCGTGTGTGTGTGTGTGTGTGAGAGAGAGAGAGAGAGAGAGAGAGAGAGAGAGAGAGAGAGAGAGAAAGCAGGATGTCCAGACACCTGTCAGCTGGAGCAGGAGTGTTTGACCAAATGTGGTCGATGCTACAGATGTAAAGGAAGTGCTTATTCATCGTTTCATCAACCACTATGCAAAAAAGAAACCATCTAGCAAACATTTTCTTTCCCTCGACCTCAGTATATTAAGCATATTAAATCATAGCAGTGCTTTTACATTATATTAGACCATTTAAAATTCCTTTTTCATGCTACTCGTCACTCGCTTGTCTCACTTGATACATCCTGCTCTTGTTGATAGATTTGTAAGCCATCAATGCGTCTTATCGATCTGGAACTTGGGTTCTAGGAGATGGCGCAGCCATCAATAATTCATCTTTTGCCCTCCACGGTAACTGATGTCAAAGCAAACTGACAGCCCTCGTGGAAAAAAAAGAGAGCTCCCACACACAAAACATTCGTAGCCGAGGATTAAGTGTATCCCAGCGTGGTCCTCGGGTGAATATATGAGCCTCATTCATGACAAAGTTCATAAAATTTAGCTGATACAGTTTCTAGTGAACATGCAAATTCATAAAAATAAGTATCATTTAAAATAATACACATGGTCTTTTTTTTGTTACAGCTTAATGGGACTATTCTTTTTTTTTTTCTTTCAATAATAGGCCACACCAAAGCATTTCCACATTTGCAGTAAATGCAAACTTAGCACTGGGCAGTCAGAAGGCATACTTTCCCTGTCAAAGTAGACCAAAAAAACCCATGCGATTTGATTGGTGTGTGGTTCTGATGAGAAAATTAGCTAGAGTACGCCATTTGGGTGACATCACTAATTAAACAAGTCACATCCTGATACTTGGAATTTGGCCAAAACGTCTGCAGGTTCTTTGCTAAACGGCACAGTAATCGCTCAGCAGCCAGTTGTTCGTGCGCACCCAGCAGGTGTGCGAAAACCAGATTTAGATGCACTGTACATACTGCATCACTTTTATCATTGCTTCGTGACAATTTATAAGACAGTAATGAGCCGCTCTCTAATAGGTTTTAAATGCAGTAGCGCTCAGGCAGCGTGATCCTCCCATCATTAAGCCGTGGCCGTGTCTGGTTTCGTGCGTTTGAGGGGGAGTACAAGAAAGGAACAGGTGTGACACTGCGGCTGTGCAGATGGCTTCGGCGAGAGGACGATGCTGATCTGCCGTCCCAGCCTAAACCTGTCCTCGTTCTGTTTAACACTAAAACACTTTCTCTACACTGATCATTTCCTGAGGATTTACCTCCAGCTGTAATGCTTTAATGAGCTCACCATACACTCGGTGCTGAAAGAGAGGAATGCAGTGCAAAGTGGACACTGATGGAGCTCATGGTGTTTCATAATGACGTGTAGCGTGTATAGGACGTAATGCATCATACTGCAAGATCAACATGTAAATATGGACCTTTGTACTCAAAGGCATGCAAGGAAACCTCAGTGTTGGTTGAACATTGCCTATTCCATAACACGTATGTTTTTTGGATGTCGGGATGAAACCAGAGAACCTGGAGGAAACTCAGACAGACATAAGGAGAACATGCGAAACTCCACACAGACAGAAACCCGAGCTCAGGATCAAACTGGGGAATCTGGAGCTGTAAAGTGGCAATGCTACCCGCTGCGCCACCTCGCTGCACTACGCTCTATTTATTTGTAATAGCCTTATTTCTGACATTTTTCACGCCATAGAATTAAAGTCATTTGTAAGGTCACGTTACGCTGAGGTCACAGTGTTACCAGGCAACACCTGGGTTCATTTTTGTCATAGGCATCTTCTTCCATGAGACAAAACCATGCAAAATACGTGTCCTGATCACCTCTCTTTCATGAATCCAAGAATTTTGTTTTCTTAAAATGACATGTCTGTTGTCACATCACCAGGTTTGCATTGGAAAAAAAAACAAATAATAATTGTGTCTTTAAATCCTGTCTCTCTTCCCAGGCCACGTCTATCTCGTTTTTTTGTCACATGCAAAGCGCCAGGTTGGGAACTATTTCAACAACAACTACGTTTTGGGGACTTAGCCATAAAATCGGACGTGACAGCTCGGCGGCGAAAAGAATTGCGCATGCGCATTGGCAACAGCTCGCTCCGTCTTTGGGGCCGATTAGAGCGCGCGAGCCTGATGCTTTTTTTTTTTGGAGCTGGTTTAACTTTTTAATAGAATAGGGCCTGTTCCTGTTTAATAGAACAACCATAGCTGGGGAAGAATTTCTCTTAAAACAGGTGATGCATTAGCCTAATTATTGATTGAGTTGCACGTGCCGAATATTAGTAGCCTGGGAAATATAACATTAGGCACATATTTGTATGATATACAAAATTTCATTTGATTCATCAGACCCTGCTGCAGATATTGTCGCCTATACAAGATGCGACATGCCTGCAGATGAGATGTTTTTTTTAATAAAATTAGTGCATTTATCAGATTATTAAACAGTAAAAGTCACTTGAGGCCATTCAGTTTTCTTTTGAGCATTTAGTAGATTATGGGGTTTAATGGTATTTAGCAACAAAATAACACAAGCAGTAATGTAATGAAGCATTTATTTAATAAAGCACTATAAATAGCGTGACACTGCGAGGCAGTATTTGAGGTAAAGAGCGCACGGGCTGCTGGCGCGTCCACTCAATTTGTTAATGAAGCACAATCAAAACAAAAACACAAACAGCAAAGCATCATAAATAAAATGAGGCAAACTACAAATCAACTTACACTGAAAAGAGGCAGAAATTCCCACCATGCGTCACGGGTGTTCACCAGGGCAAAATTAATTCCCCGGTTTTGGATTCCGGTCGAAAACGTTAGCCTAGAAACGGGTTCTCTGAGTCCTGTCAGCGTACGTCCTACAAGTTCTCGCTTCCGGTTGAAAACGTCAAATTATTTTCGCACTCAGTGCTCTATCTGTCCGTCAGAAGTCAGGCGCGCGAGGGCAGCGCTGCGGCTGGGAGCTCGCGTGCCTGGAGCGGGGAGAGAGAGAGAGCGCGCGCGAGAGAGAGAGAGAGAGAGAGAGAGAGAGAGAGGATGCTGCGCTCGCTCGCGCGCCGCTCGTCCGCTTTTAAACCACCGTGTTGTCCTCGCGAGGTGACGGATCGTGCGTGCTCTGGACAGGGTCGTGTCCTGGCTCGTGCGTGCGCTAAACGGGACGAGGAGACACGCGGCTCGTTAGAAGTGCGAATCAAAAAAAAAAAAAAAAGAAAAAAAAATGCGTCGTCGCGTGCGAGTCTTGCTCTCGCGCTGTCGGTCCGCGTAGCCGCGCGCGCTCTGAGGAGCTCTGCTCTTTTGCCTCTAGTCGGCGAGCTCGGGGAAGACCCAGGTGCACGGTGGGCGGGGTTTGTGTGTGGCGGGGGGCGGAGACTGAGGGAGCGGACATCTGGAGATCGAGCGCGATACGGATGCTCAGCGTAGAGCGGCCATTAAACAGCGCGCGCGACATCACGCTCTTATTAACTATCTCTGGCAATTTCTGTTTTTCCTTATTAATTTATATAGATACTCAGTTCAGTTCAGTTCAGTGAGCTTTCAAAGCATCAAAATGATAAATACACTTGCATACAAAGAGCAAAACAAATACACACATCAAGCTACAGTATGTGTGTGTGTGGATGGGTGTGTGTTGGGGGTATAGTATACAAGGATAGTAAGACAAACACGTGTGTGTGTGTCTGCACGTGTGTGTATTGGAGGTATTGTAAACAAGAATAGTAAGACAAACGTGTGTGTGTGTGTGTGT
>CM041003.1:8619696-8723300 GCA_022985145.1 Pangasius djambal
TCTCTCTCTCTCTCTCTCTCTCTCTCTCTCTCTCATTCTCTCTCTCAGTGCAATAACTCAAGGCAAACACTTTTCCCCCTGCCATCTGGATCTCATCTTGGCCTGTCGAGCCAGAGAAAGCAGAAGCTTCGTTTACAGCCTGATGATAACAGCCTCTTTCACGCAGATGCTATTGAAGTTAATGCATCGCAGGCTGCACTCGCAATCTCTCTCTTAACCCCAATGCAACCCATAAATTGTATATTCCAATTTAGGATACAGCATTTTTTTTTTTATTTCCATTTTGCTTTGTGTTTCCTATTGCATCCCCAAATAAGGAGTCCATCCACGTCTACTTAGTTATTTCCATTAGTGTTAAGAGCTTAACACATTACACATAGCTAGTGATAAGATAGGACACCAAAGTTTAATGAGTAGTCTGTCTAGTATGAAGCATTACAAATCATTTTTAAAACTCATACTTTTTATGCTTAGCTCATTTTCTCCTGAGAATAAGAAAGTGAAATCAAACGGCCACACCCAACCGCACACCTCGCACCTGAGTACACACAGACCTGCAATCAGGAGGATCTCATATTATGTGTATATATGTATACTTACAGATTGTTTGCACGACTAACAGTTGAGATAAAGTATTTATTTATTTATAAATCAATTTTGCATGATAACGTTGTGATAAAATCAAAAGATAAAGTCTGGGTCAATAGGATACATTCATTTGTGCACTGAACGTGAAGTTTAATCTGCTTGTAGCTTGGTGTATTATGGACGAAGACAGAAAGAGAAAAGCTGAGGTCAGAACATCTACAAACACCCCCCGCTCTGCGTTATCACAACGACTCACTCGGCTCCCTTTTGTGAAAGGGCTTGCCGCGACAATCAGACGGCAACATCTTGACACCGGAGGTGCAAGGACGGCGCTTTAGGAAACCTGCAAGGGAAAAGACACAGGTTCGAGTGGCCGCTGATAACAGCAGCCCACATCAGGAAACACACAGCACTGTTTTCTGCCGCTGCTGTTCCTGGAAGTGGAAGCCGCCCAGGGTGATGGGCCATGAACACACAGGATACCTCGCCTGCACAAACACACACACACACACACACACACACACACACACACACACACACACACACACACACATAGAACATCGCAGGCTTCCTGCACTTCCCCAGCTGCTACCGGGCCACCTGTGACACACACACACACAATCAGTGAGAGCTGGTATGTTGAACTTGTGGAATAATAACAACAACTGAACAATGTGTTTAAAAAAAAAAACCCAAGTGTTTAAAATGAATGCCCATTTCAGTAGAGCAGCATTGATACTGGCATCGGTCTGTCATAATCACAACCCCTGTCCACAATATCACAACTCCCATATACACATAAACACACTATACACCTAGGGATGAAGTCGAATATTAATACATTACTCGGAATGAACCCATAATGTGTTCTAAACAGATACAACTACAGATATAGAATACAGAATAGGATGCACACTATCGGGACTGGGATCCAGCACGAAGGTTTGTTTTTTTTTTTGCTTTCTTGTGGTTGTGAGAGAGGTGTAAAATATAAAGCTCATGGGACAAACAAAGACCATGTTCATGAACATGAATTTACATCATCGATTCATTCGTCCTTAGCCACTGCCTGCTCATGGTCACTATAGTTTGAGTTACGCTACTAGTTTTTTTATATTTGGGAAATAAAACCAATGAAATTCATTAGAAAATATTGCAGCCAGGAATGAAGAAAAAATAACAACTATGAGAGTGAGATTTTAAAAAAATAGTCCGCTGCGAATCTGTGTTTAAGACCAATAAACTTGAACTTCAGTGATGTAGCTGAGGTTGAGGAACTGTCAGCGCCAGAATTCATAGATCATCCTGACAGTGCTACCTACCTACCAAAACAAAACAAAGCCGAATACAGATTCAGACACAGATATTTAGAGGCCTAAACAGATACAGATATTGGTGTTGCATTGCACCCCTTCTGTACACACATCTGAACACACATTCCTATGCAAACATTTACCTGCTAGAATGGCCAATGAGTTACACAAACTACCTTGTAACTACACAACGTCTGCATTTTATGTGCGAACCTTTACTATATAGATGAACTTTGAACATATATAATTACTGACTGCAACCCATCTGTTACTATACACTGATTTGTCATCCCCAACAATAAAATAAATCCACTATAGGACCTCAGTTGAGAATATAATATATATATATATATATATATATATATATATATATATATATATGCCATGGATCATTCTCAGCACTAACACTGACTGGTAGTGGCATATTAGTGAGAACTACACTGATATAAAAACAGTGTACACTTTGTGGACACTTTATTAGGCACACCTGCCATGTTACTGTACAGTTAGGGACTATAGCGCCTTTATTCCATGCGTAATTTTTGTTAATTGTGCTCTAGCCCTTCATATGTGTCAGTATCTGATATTCTCATGGGAATGTATGACTGTGGTGTGTGTTTTAAGCCTTATGACGCCAGATTTCAGCAACACAAATAGTTCATCAAAGTTTACCCTAACACTTCTGACAGCACTTTCTCAACAACAGAACAACAAAAAACAACATTTGTTTTAAATATTCTATCGAGGTGTCAGTAACTTTTCCCCCCACATTTTTTGCTCTTCTTTAAAAAAAGGAAGTTCTTATGAGAATGATATTTTGCTGGGGGAAGGGTAAGTGCTTCCTCCAGTTGTGTGAGTGGAGAATTTGAATAAATGTGCAATGGTTATTTCTTGTTTAATTGAAGGGTGCCAATCATTCTGGAGTCGACTGTATGGCAGGTTTAACAGATTAAAGGAAGTTCAAGCTAAGAAATGTTGGTACCTCGACCTCTGTCATAATGTAATTAGCTGCAATTCTCAGACCAGCCCCTGTATACAGACTCTAAATTCATTAATTCGTTTATTTGAAGTTACTGCTTTATCATGGTCAGGGTCGCAGAATGCTGCGTGTGAAGCGGGAGAAACGGGAATACTCCCTGGATGTGACGTCCATCACAGGGCACCATGCACACACACATTAACACCTAGGAACAGTTTAGCATATCCGCCTATTGGCATGCTTTGTGAGGTGGGAAGAAAGCACAGAACCTGGAGCAAACCCATGTGGACCGACATTACATGATAATTCTTGTGCACACTTTGTTCCACTTTGTTCCACATGTTTTTCCTGAGTACTAGCCACTACCCTCCTTCAAGAGAGCTAATATAACAAGACAACCCCATAAACATCACACACAGAGCTCCTTTTGTGAAAATGAAACCAGGCACAGAAAACAAAAAAGGAATACTGTTTCATGCTTGAAAGCGTTGAGTCAGATCAGTCTAAAATGACAGATTCATAAGTCTCCTAGTGCTCCAGTTTAGGGATCTAGGTGCTATCATAGTGTATTCTATGTTGTGCACTTTTGATGGCCATTTTTTTTTTCTTTAAGCATGCACATGTTAAAACCATCTCACCGCCTCCATTCCCCTTGATGCTTAAAAGTTGACAGACAAGGCACACGAAGTGTAACGTCGCCTTCCTTGTCAGTCACACACACACACACACACACACACACACACACATACAAGCTGCCTTATGAATCACTCTCACTGAAATCTAAGCATGTACATGAGAGACAGAATGAAATTGCCTTGTTGCCGCAACTGGAAGTGCACTCAGTTGAATGACTTTTCCAGAGTGCTGTCTGCAGCACAGACAAATTAAAAAGCCAGATACAGTATTAGACGCCATACAGACACACAAGCCCACACACACACACACACACACACACACACACACACACACAGTAGTCAAGTATTCTGTAAGGAGGTCAGAGAGCTTACTGCTGTGAAATAAATATTTGCTTTTCTCCTTGATGTATTTGTCATATAAAAAAATATATGAAGTATCTCTGTCAAGTAAGCCAAAAATAATTTATTTTCTAAATAAATCATTTCCCTTTTTTAGGGGGGTTAAAAAAGTAGACGGTGGAACACTAACTAACACTATACAGAATATGCAATGCTTACTATAGCAAAAAAACTAAAGAAAGCTATCTAGAGACTAAAGACTCGACTATCTAGTCTAGTCACCATTTAGCATTGGATGTCCTATTTATCCAACAATGCTATTGTAAAATTAATTTAAAATAATATTCAGCGCTTTTGAATTCTTGAATCTGATTGCTCAGAAGGTATTGATTACTTTTCTATAACAGCAGCTTTGACTATATTTCTGGCAGCAAAGCAAATCACATGTTTATATTAATGCACTCCTTCTAATATGTTACCATTTGTATAGTAACAACTCATTCACAGGGACTTACAGTATATGGCAGGTGCTCCATAATCTAAGACAAATAATAAAAAACAGGTTTGAGAAATGTGTTGTTATTTAAGAACAACAACAAAAAAAAATCATATAATTGTTGATATAGTGAAACCTTCTGTAAACAGATGTTTAAACATTTATAGAAGGAGTCTCCAGTGTCAGTGCTTTGTAACAGTCCGAGGTAAAGCTGTAACTTTACGTTTTCTGCCACAGGAAGGTCTAAGAAACAACGATGCTGAGTTTCCTGGTTTGTCAGCAACATTACAAGCTGTATCTTTGTAACAGTAACTTTAAGAGGAAGTGAGGGATCAACTGCTATAGCGTAAGTGATAACAGGAATGTTGCGGATGTTGCAGAAATTTAAATGTAGCTATAAATGGATGGATCGAAAGTATTATGTGTTGTTCTTTAATAAATAAAAAAATTGCCATGGTATAAGAGGAATAAAACATTTTGGGATGTGCTGTTATAGGAAAACAATTATCATCATCAGGCCACATGACACCACTATGTTGTTATTTACTTTTTTTTTTTTAATAACAGCATTCCCCATCACATTTTATTCCTTACTTATTCAAATTATAGTATATTTATCTTTATTAATAGTGCTAAAATCTATATTTATGGAAATACAAAACCCCTTTATGTGATGGCAGATTCTTCCAATGTATATGCATATGTATGTCTAGTGGAAAGCCTTCCCAGTAGAGTGGAGCTCATATTAAAGGGGGACTAAATCTGGGATGGGATTTTTAACAAGCAAGTATGGGTGTGATGGTCAGGTGTCCACAAACGTTTAGTCATACAGTGTATGTTTGGAGGTCAAATAACCAAGATTAAAATTCTAAATTTAGTTTCACCTTTCTAAATAACTCATTTAAAAACATCATTTAAAAAGCTTTACCTCCCACGTGCTATTCAGGTCATTTTGTACTGCTGACAAATCAAAAAAAAGAGTCAAGTTGACCCAAATGGAACATTCAGGTCCTGAATGAACCTTTTATTTTTCTGCACTTCAGTGATGACTGTTCATATTTTCAAAAAAGACCAGGCATTTTAATTCTCAGGGCAAAACAACCTGAACACAGTCTCTATTATTTAAATAAGATGTTTAATGTGTCTTAGAGAAATGGTTCATGTTGTAAAACCACTAGTGAAATTCAAAATCAGTCATTTTGACCCGAACAGAACAAAACAGTCGGAAAAAAAACCCTCCTATTCTTACTCCTTTTTTTTTCTTACACATCTGTGACATATAGTTCGACATGCTTCCACGCCTCCTTGTATGAAGGAAAAGAATGAAAAACACATTCGCTTGAATTTGGTGGTCTAAGTGCAGTTGCCGAACTATCAAATGCGTCACGCTATATAATTGTTCAAAATTACAGCCGTTCCTCTCACGAAGGAAAGTTTTATCTTTTCAACACTAGATCACTAGAGAAAACACAGCATTTGACAGACATCTTTATCCAGAATGACTTAAGTACTTTTAAAATTTCCAGACATATTTCTGTTAAATAATTTTGCCAGACGACAAGCATAAGCATGTCCATATAAATGACAGATGAAAGTGTCTTCATATTAGAGGAAATATGTATAAAACCTTCTCTAGCTAGGGTTATTATGAACTAGAGAAAAGTGACTTTTTTGTCAGACTGTAATCCTACACAAACACATATCTTTAATGCAAATTATAAGCGCTCGTGATAGCGAATGTTTCAGCACAAGTTAAGCTTGATCGGTAGTGAGCTACTTGGGCATAACATGTAGGTAGGGTGTACCAATAACTTGTACCTATAGAAGCCAGAAGCCTCGCTCCTCCAACAAAAAGACCATTTGAATGTCATCGGTGTTTGTTTATTTGGCATTTGAAACTTCTTTGCTTTTCTTAGCTTCGTTCTGGTGTCGGCAGCGGACAACAGAAACGAGCGATTCCTGGACTGTCTCTATACTGAAGAAAAAACACAAAACCACAGGATATGAGAGAACATTCAGACAGGATATACAGTATATTACCTGGGTTTTTCTTCCACTGCTCATTTTACAAAAGGTAAAATGCAGCATAATCTTTCCAGATGCGTATATGTGCAGTCTGTAAAGAAATAACTGACGTGATGAATTCATACAGGACTAATATCCCTCAGATACTCCAGGAATGATTATTTATTATTATATATTACTCCACCTCCACATGTAAAACTAGTCTAATGCAAAAAAAAAAGTGCTTTACAGAAATGGTTTTTGTCTCCATCAAAAAGATACAACACCATCAGCTATTAGGGACACCTGCATTCCAGCTCATACATGCAATTATTCAATCAGCCAGTCATGAAATGCAGAACATTATACAGATACAGGTCAAGAGCTTCAGTTATTGTTCACATCAAACATCACAATGGGGGAAAATGTGATCTCAGTGATTTTAATCATGGTATGGTTGTTGGTGCCAGATGGGCTGGTTTGAGAATTTCAGAAACTGCTGATCTCCTGGGATTTTTACACACAACACTCTATAGAGGTTATACAGAATGGTGCGAAAAACAAAAAACATCCCATGAGTGACAGCTGTGTGGACGGAAATGCCTTGTTGATGAGAGAGGTCAGAGGAGAATGGCCAGACTGGTTCAAGCCAACAGGAAGGCTACGGTAACTCAGTAACCACTCTTTACGGTAACCACTCTTTACAACTGTGGTGAGCAGAAAAGCATGTCAGAATGCACAACATGTCAAAACCCTTGAGGTGGATGGGCTAGAACAGCAGAAGATCACATTAGTTTCCACTCCTGTCAGCCAAGAACAGGAATCTGAGGCTACAGTGGGCAGAAGACTAGGCAATGTTTTTCCAATCTTCAACTGTCCAGTTCTGGCTTTTGTTAGATTCTGATTTCTGTGATTTATACCGAGTTCACTTATCCCATGCAAATGGATCATGGGTATCTGACTAGTACATAAGAATACTATGAAGTTCTTCTGTTAGAGAGACTTTTGTACAACGGGTTTGTACAATAAAAATGTTCACTAGATGTACAGTAAGGAGAAGTTCATTCCATCAGCTGGCTGTCAGTACAGAGATGCATGTCTTCCTCGTGTCTTGAGCAATGGTGGGTCAAGACAAGTCATGCTAGAGCCACATAACCACAAATTCATCCTTCTGGAAAAGATGTCTCTGAAAGGATGAACTGTTACAGACATAGAGCTTAATTTACACATAGCTCTTGACATAATAATTCATCAAAGGGTACTGTAAAACTATGTTTATTGATGCCCCAACAACTGGCTTCAGTTTTGTGTAAATGGGAAACATGAGTTGAAATAGCTGTCAGTGGTAATATGCTACAAATGCTGTAGTTAGAGATTATGTTGTAAAGACACTGGAACACTTCTTGAATGACATTAGTGATTTGAGTGAAACACCACATTTGCTGCACATATGCGATGGTAACAGGCTTTCTTCGCACCCTGTGGTGGTGGTGTACACACTAGCAGGGAGAAATGAGTCCAGCAGATAGCTCGTGTACAGAACACATCTGATTTTTCCGAGTGCCTGCTGGTGTCTTACTCCCACTCCTGACTTCCCGTGCACAGTGTGCTTGCTGGAGAGAGAGAAAGGCAATGAAGGAAAGCAAGAGAGAGAGAGAGACAGAGACAGAGACAGAGAGAGAGTCGGCCTGATTGTCTGCCTGATTCACCATTCATTGAGCCTGAGCTTTGGACTTCCCGAATCCTTGGGCAGATGGAGTGGCCCCTCGCTTTAAACACCTGATATGAAGCCATCCGTCATGCTGTAATGCAGCACTTGGGGTGGGGGTGTGGGGTGGGGTGGGGGGGTTTAGCTGGGCACGATGCCTGAGCGCACCTGTGATGGACTGGCATTCTCCCCTGATAGCATTCCCAGCCCTCCAATGGACCATGGAACAGGTGGAAGGGAGAGAGATAGATAGAGAGAGCAAGAGAGAGAGAGAGAGAGAGAGAGAGAGAGAGAGCAAGAGAGAATAAATGCATAGAGGGGTTGGGGGTTGAGGTGAGTGGAGAATAGGGGATAGGAAACTATACATAGCTTTCTCTCCTGAATACCAATGATACTGAACTCTCAGCAGCTCGGCACCACTGCAGCAAAACATGGCTTCTTCTTTCAGAGCAAAATCTCCACAGTTCAAATAAAGACTCTCGCCTTAGGAGACCAGGAGTCAAAAGAAAACTGTAATTCCAGTATGGTAAAGCATGTCATCAGTATTCTGTAGGAGATTTCCTCGGGTTCAGCTTTTTTCTCTGTAAGTCTGTCTGCTTTTTGATTGCATATACACTCATCTCTCCAATTCCTGAAGCACTCTATAGTATGCATACACTATATGCTGTAGATTAGATTAGATTAGATTAGATTCAACTTTATTGTCATTGTTCAAAGTACACGTACTAAGCCAATGAAATGCAGTTAGCATCTAACCAGAAATGCATATATATATATATGAGAAAATATGATACAGTATGGGATAAATAGTCAAGTGCTAATGTTTTAATAGCACTAGGACAAAAAAAAAGAAAAGATATTGTCCTACAACACAGACAAAGAGTCATGGCAAATTGTCTTTTCAATTTTTTTTCAAGTATTTTTTTTTTTTGTTTTGTTGATTTTGTATTGTTTTTGATTGTTGTCTTATTGCAAGACACACATTTTTATTTTGTGGTTCTAAAATCTACAAGATACACTATTCATTCAAAAACCATAAGGCACACAAACTTATGCCCTATAACACCACATCCTGTTCTTCTTATCCTACAGCAATTTGCCAGTGTTAACTTTTTTTTTATTATTAATTTAAGAATGCCATGGTATAGTTTTTTTAGCTGTTTATAGTTACATTTAATGCTTGTCATGTTACCAAAAAACTGCAAATGCTCTGAGAACTTTCCTGTGGTGGAACACTTACTGACTGTTAGAAAGCGCTGACACTGGAGACTCCTTCCTTAAACCTTAAATAAACATCTCCTTACAGAAAACTTCACCATATTAACAATTATACTGTATGTTTTTCCTTAGCTAAATAACATGTTTTTATTTCATTTGTTATTAGGCTTCAATTATGTGGAGCATCCGCCATAAAAGTCTGTGTGATTTAACTGTTACTAAAAAACGATAGTGTATTAGAATGAGTGCATTAGTAAAAACATTACAGTCTGCACTACTGTCAGAGTTGCTGTTACAGGAAATTAATCAATACCTCCTATTCAATCATATTTGAGAATTTAATAGCGCTATAGAGTATATACTGTAATATAGCATTATTACAGCAAATTATAGTATTTGTATATGTTAATATATACAGCATGTACAGTATATACTATTAGATATATCTAGCAACTAGTTTAAGGTACTTGTAATAATGTGGAAAATATAAGCACTTGTAAAATATTAGTTGTTGAGGAACAGGAGTTTGTTAATAGAGTCCTTCATTACCTCTGAAAGTTGTAGGAGGTGAAACCAGTTGATATTCCAACCATAACATTCATTCCATAGGGTTACACACACACACACAAAAATCCAAACACAAAGCAGAATGAAAACAGTGTCATTAGACAGAACTTCAGTCTCTGTGGAACGCTTTGAGCCCGAGACCCAATTTGTCAAGGAAAACAATTAGCGGGGAATGATCCGTTACATTGCTTTTAATGAGCTCAGTCAGGTCGCGCCACTAAAAGTGGCAACACAGAAAGGTCACTGTGACGCTACACCCGCTCACCCCCTTCCCTCCATCACATCAGGGGGCGATGAAGGAGTTACACATAAAATCCCCATAATTGCTCATGAGATGATTGAAATACTGCAGTGCGAATGTCAAAGGATTCATAAAAACACCATTTCAGCCATGAATTGCACAATAAAAAAAAGTAAAAAATGGAGCCACAGTTCTTAGTCAGTGAGTTTGTAAGAGGTTCATCTGTCAGTGACCTTGGCAAGGCCTCATTGCACGAATGATAGAGACAGTGGTTGCCATAACTATTGTAACCATGGCTACCGCCTGACTGCATAGAATCCTAGACTTTTGTTAGAACTGAATGGGATATTTTACTTTCAGTCGATATTCTGTTTTGAGGTTTCACAAAGGAAGCCTCTTCATTGCATGTCACAAATGGATATACGGTAGGGTTTAGTAGCCTGAATGTACTTCTGACTGTTTTTAATCAATCAGTCATCAAAAACGTAAATCGATGAGTTCTTGACTGAGAACATAATCATATATCACAGTAAATGAGTGAACTTCATGTTAGTCACATGTTAGTCTTTTAGTTAAGAGATGACACTTAACCTCGGTTTTAAGAGCATGCACAAGTCGCCATTAAAATGTGCACGAACAAGGCATTTTTAATTGTCCTACAGCTAAACAAGTTGTCTTGGTTTTAAATAATGTATTCCTGGTTAATTAGTATTAGGGTCACCAACACTCACAGACATAACAGCATCCAACATATTAAACCCTGCCATAGCTCCAAAGAACAAATAAAGATCATAAAAAGAACAGATGATGTGCTTCCAATCTTCAACTCTCCAATTTGGGTGAGCATGTGCCCTCTGTAGTCTCAGATCCTGTTCTGGAGTGGAACGTGATGTGGTCTGCCACTGTGGTAGCCCATCCACCTCAAGATTTGATGCGTTGAAATGCTTTTCTGCTCACCACGGTTGTAAAGAGTGGTTATTTGAGTTACCTTAGCCTTCCTGTCAACTCAAGCCTGTCTGGCCATTCTCTTCTGAACTCCCTCATCAACAAGGCATTTCCATCCACAGAACTGGTGCTCACTGGATGTTTTTTTTCTATGTATTCGTTTCATCATTCTATGTAAAGTATAGAGACTGTCCCAGGCAATCTCAAACCAGCACATCTGACACCAACAACCATGTCACTGAGATAATATTTTTTCCTCATTCTGATGTTTTGATGTGAAACTGAAGCTTTTGACCTGTATCTGCATGATTTTATGCACTGAGCTGCTGCTACGTGATTGGCTGGATTGCATCAATGAGCAAGGGTACAGGGGTTTCACTTAAAGTCTATGTATGAGTGTATGTAACCTAGAACAAGGTAAGTGCTGTAAAAATTTGGTTGGTACACACCAATAAGGAACATAGTACAGGACAGTGTGAGGTAAGAAACAGGATAACGTAAGTTGCGGAAGCATCGAGACAGGTACGCTAATATGTAATGCGTCTTATACGCTTTTAGGAACATGTTATAAAATTATTTTTGAGGACATTGTTATTAATCAAAAGACTGTCAAATGTTCCTGAATAATCAATTTCTCTCTGTTTCTTAAAAGGAGCTAAAAGTCATGATTTAGCAAACACTCACACAAAAAAAGGCCTTATATACATGCAGGCCATCAAAGTTTCATTTCAAGCCAATCAATTTGCATGATTTTCCCTGCCAAACTGCCGGGTCTGGCTAATTGCAGAGGCGTTTGAGCTCTCTTTTCTCTTGACACTCTCGCTAACATTAAAACCTAATTCTGCTTTCAGAGATGAGGACAGCTCCCTTAGCTGCTCGTCTCTCCCTGTCCCTGTCTCCCATTAACCGATGCCAGGCTTTAACTACACGGAAAAGTGCTCTTTATGTCACGGATCACTAGCTAACCTTTATGAAGGCAGGCTCTATAGGGCAAGTCTTATAATCAGTCAGTGCAAGACCTTCATCATCTTCTGTCATGACTGCTGTCGGAAGGGAAAAAAATGGCCTTGCGCTTTCACTTATTTTTCTTTCACTGTCAATGAAAAGCACGGTTTCTATGCACTGAAACCTTACAGAACCAGTATGAAAATAAAATCTATGTATTCTCATGAAGCAAATTACAACCTGCAAGTGAATCATGTGAAATATAGGCCATATTATCTGAATTCGGATATCGAAAACATTACTGTGTATTATACCACAATGCTCTTGGATGCTCAATTCTGATTGGTCAGAAGGGTACATTTTCTATAACAGCACAGCTTGAATAGTAGCTCTGTCTTTAAGGTTTATATTAATTCACTCATTCTAATATGTTATTGTTTCTATACTAACAACATGCGTAGCCACGTAAATGGATTAAAAATCGTTTGTAACCAACGTTAACAAAAGGTGAGCCTTTTGTTAGATGTTTATTTAGTTTATTTTTGTTAGAATTCTCCAGTGTCAGTGCTTTGTAGGTAGAGATAAACCAGCAACTTTCATTTTTCCATCATGTGAAAGCCTTCAGGACAGAAAGCTTTGAGGTAAGATGGGGAGGGGAAAAAAAGAGTAGTAACAGAAATGGGGTAATTCTAACTCTGCTTCATGTTGGGCAGCATCACACCACCCTATCATTGATTATTTTCCTATAACAGCACACCTTGTTGTGCTTTCTTAATTACTTATAACATGATAGAAATCAGTGACATGTCTCTAATAGACAGGATTAAAGACTACCATTAAAGACATCCAGTCGGAGCAATCTAGTGTTTATTCATTAAGTTAATCTCTTTGAAGAGACAGTATACTAGGTACAGCACGTTTTCCAGTAGGAACAGCCATTTGCATTAAATAACTTCTGCGAAAACCACAACTTAAATCAATACCTATGAGCACGCATCCATCAGTGCATTCAGAATAATCAATAACAACAAACAAAAGCTGGTAGAAGCCATAAAGCATCATCTGCGGTTGCCATGGGAGTTGATACGCCTGACTTAACACAGACAATGCTCTGTGATTGCTACGACGAGAACATGTCATTTTGAAAGGAGAATCCAGTAAGGAAGATGGCAATGGAGTGATGAAGAGAGCCAAAATGCCTCTGCATTGAGCCAGCATTCTACAAGGCTGCACATCCTACAGAATTTCTAAAATATAAATATAAGTAAGTATAAATATTTAAAAAAATCAAATGTTGATGATTTCAATTTAAAATAATCTTTATTTAATTTCATGGTAAAGCCTTATATTGAGGTTATCATTCCCAGATCATGAATTTCAGCATTAATAAACCATAACTAATGTTAACAAAGTGTTAATTGATGAACTAAATAAAACTGCATCAACTCATGTTTATAAAAATAAATCCAAATAAATTACTTTACTGCAAATAATTTTGATAATTAACTGAACTTGGCAATCAATGTATATATAGATATATATATATAGATATATACACCATTCAACCTCACTTATGAATTTTGCCAATTAACTGCTGCATATATATTAATTATATTAATCAAGGTGTTTGTTTATATTGGTTATTGTGGACTTATTTTATAAATGGAATACATATTTGGTAACACACAGAGTTTATTTTTGACTCATTTAGTTCATTATTTAAGAAAAAGCATTGATTACTTATGGTTTATTATTGCTGAAGCTGATGGTTTGTAAAGTCAGCTAATGCTGTCAATAATATTAGTAAAATAAACCATAATGTAAAGCACCACCTACATAACTGATCTTTTTTAGCTTTAGTAGTTTATAAATAATTTAATGTTAAAGTGAATAACTGAGAAATGAGCTGGGGCATTTGATTTAGAAACTTTCATCTCGTAAACACTGGAGATTTCTGAATAAGTTTTGTATTTTTAGATACATGACTGCTTATGACATCAAAGCCAAGTTAATATAATAAGTAATGGAAATTTATGACCGCAAATAAGCATCATTTCCTAGGTTAGCCGAGTACATAAATGGAAAATTGAAGAAGAGAATTTTGACACAGCAAATATGTCTTGGACATTTGATGGTCTCTGAGAAAAATGGGGAAGATTGTGTAGATTTGATGTTTATACTTCCAAAAGTGGATCAAAAATAACGTTATGGCTAACGGAAGGATACTGTACAGCAGCATAAGGAAGGAATGAGGGATCAGGGATGTAAGATGGATGACTAGAGCTATCAAACACGAGATTCTGGCATTTTTAGACGTGTGGCTGACTATGAAAGGAAATGTCATTGCGACGCATGAGAAGCCATTACGTGATTACACGAGAGAGGTGGAAAGTGCTTGACTGTAATAACGCACTCAGTGATTAAATGAGTGTGACTGCCAAGTGGCCATGCCACTTTCAGAACAGCCATTTTTGCCCGAAGAGGTCGCACAATTATTGTCAAATTAACACAGGGGGGTGAGGCAGAAAGTGTGAAAAATGAACCAATCATGTCATTGAGTCCCATCAGCTGTAACCATCCAAAGTGAGAGTGAGGTTGACATGCAAATTGTGAGTGACCATCAACATATCACATACAACACACACATAGCTACCGAGCTACGACTGCGGGTAAAGATTCAAGACATTGAAGATGGGCTGGATGGTTATAGCAACCTGATGGAAGTTTCTCACAGACAACACACACATCTACAATGCTACAGTCTAAATCTTCTTCATCTTCATTCATGACAATGAGGTTGGTGCTGGATGCTGGATCCACAACTAGACCATAAAATATACCACCATTTTATGGACCAGTTGTGGACCCATAATATTTTTGAATGGGATGGATATAGCAAAGCAAGAGTTAATGCTAGAGAATCTCAATGAGCAAATGATATATTTCGACATATTGCATGTTTAAGGCTATGCTAAGTTCAATAACTGAAGTTTGGGAGAAAAACCACACCTGAAGCTCCACCTTCTTTAAGTTAACTCTTTCAAACCCATCTCTTTCTCCGTTAGTGATGACATTTCCTCACCAACCACCTCCCTTTCTCCTCCCTACTATTCAACAACTCCTACCCAAGAAAATTTAGTGGGCAGCCTTGCCAGCTACCTCAAAGAAGAAGTCACCCTCCCAAGTTCTTAGAGTTCTCTCTTCTTTTTACAGTTCCACAATCATTCTTTATGTTATTTATTTGAGGTCGTGGTCTGCACTTACAAAATTTGGGATAGAACCAACTGTAATGTTTGTAGTGTTTGTAGTTTTCAGGACTGACTGTATCCTTCCCTTAATGGTACAGTAAATCCTACAACATACAGTATATATAAATTGTGGTAACCTTACCTTTTTATTTTTAATATGTATCTTTTACCTTAAAATGTGGATATAGTGTACGCTAAATAAAGATTAAAGTGCGTAATTGGACCGTAATTACCACTGTACAGCTTTAAAGGTACACTATAGTATATGTACTTTTCTAGTTAAAAGATTCTGTACATACTAAAAATACAAAAACTGAACCTCCCCTGCTACAAGGAACAGTACAGTGTAGTATCCTTTTTTCTGACAGTGTATATGACTGAAAAGCCCGGGAGCTTTGCTAACATGGCCACTGAATGGACACACTTTTCTAGAAGGACGTTGGCAAAAGTCATATGAACCAGTTAGCTAGCTAACTATTATACTATTAGCCTAATAAATGTAATGTAACATTTAACACTAAATAACACTGAATAAATTCAAACATTTAGATTTACTCCAGACAACCTTTTAAAGAAGGTTCACATATATTGTGGTTGGTTTACCTTTTCTTAAGGTTGAAACTGTGGTTCAAAAACATGCATTGCTACCGGGGTTGCCAGATCATGTCTTATAAGTAAGGGTATGCTTGTATCCAACTGATCTGGAAACAAACGCCGATACATCCATGGCAACATGATGTGTAAATCTGCCCGACTGAAACTGTGGCCCTGTTTCTTTTTCTCTATCCACATATCAAATTGAAAGGCCAAGGTCTTTTATGAACAAGTTTCCAGCAATGGCATGCTTGTTAAAAATTGCCATGACTGAGCAGTGGCTGTTCTCTAAAATTCAAATTGAATGATCACCCAACTCTGGGGTGGCCACTGGAGTGAGAACTGCCACCCCTTAGCTCCACCCGTGATGCTGGGCCTCACTCCAGAAGCAGATTTTCTGCCTGTTATCTGATAGCCTCTGTACCCGTAGCTGTTTGATCACATTGTGTCATACAGCGAGAACAGTGGAGGAAGGTGGGTTTCTGGTGTGGAACGCGTGCGGCAGTAAGTCACCTCATTGTGCTGCTGCAGGATGTTATCTACACAGACATATTAGAAACAGACAAAGAAAGAAAGAGACTGTGTTAATGAACAGTACTCACAGTTGGACAATGCCAACCCCCCCAGTGAGATAATTTCCACTTAAAATCCCAATCACAGCTATGGAAACACTTCAGCAACAATAACCCCATCAAGCATTAACTCATCGGCTCCTGGGGAGTGGTTTTTAATTCTTTTGTTTTTGCCACATTGTCCCTTTTTCTAAATTGTTGTTGAAAATGGCCTGTGAATATTAAAAAATATATCAATTTTAAGGAAGATGAGCAGAGATCTATGGTGGGAACAACACTTGTGTTGGACAGATTCTCATAACAGATACTCTACAGCAGAACCAGTCCTCATGGAGTGGAGGAGTGGAATGGACATGCAGGCTAATACTACTTAAGAAGAAAAGGACATTTATATCAAATGGTGCTGCATTGGAGCTCAAAATGTGGTAGAATGCTATTAAAGCACATCGAAGAGCAGTTAAAAGTTGCAACTAGCTCAGAAAACAGCCATCACTATTGAAATCAGTCATCACCAACACTCACAGGCATAAAAACATATACAACCCTATACAGCAAGGGTATTCAACTAAAATATTTAAATAAAATTCCTTGCTTACAGAGGTCCAGATAAGCAACTAACATGAGGGAATAAATATAGTAAGACAGTCTGAAGTACACTATGTGTCCAAAGTATGTGAACACCTGACCATCACATGTGGTGCCCATTAAGTTGGAAGCATGCAGTTGTATAGAACGTCTTTGTATGCTGTAACATTATGATTTCACTTCACTGGAACTAACAGGCCCAAACCTGTTCCAGCATGACAGTGCCCCTGTACACAAAGTGACCTCCATGAAGACATATTTTGCCAAGTTTGGTGTGTAAGAACTCGAGTGTCCTGCACAGAGCCCTGACCTCAACACTACTGAACACCTTTGGGTTGAACTGAAATGCCGACTGTGTACCAGGCCTTCTCGCCTAACATCAGCCCCCGATCTCACGTACTGGGCTAAATGGGCACAAATCCCAACAGCCATCTTCCAAAATCTAGTGGAAAGTTTTCGCAGAAGAGTGGAGGCTGTTGTAGCAGCAGAGTTTTGCTATATGAAAAGTTAAAAAAAGATTCAAAGAACATCACAACAAATTTCGACTCCATATAACATTGTTACACACTACTTTAGCCTAACATCGCATTAGCAAAATCAAATAAGCAAAATTTTGTCTTGGGCTGATTGCCTAGAAAATTGGTTTGAATTTGAATTTCCCCCTGAACCCTTCCTTTTAGCGACCACGCAAATGCGCAAATGCAATACCCCTAGCTGTACCAAAAATAATATTGACACCATTAAAATTTAAGATCACCCTGTTGCCACTTCCATATCTCTAAACAGAGGGAAAGGAATCTCTTTCTTGTTTTGTGGGAGGCTGGATGCTGGTAGTAGTTTTACTGAGAAGAGGTTTACAGCACAGAATATCCAATGAGCTAAAGCTGCACTGAAGAAAGTGCCCAAAGGAGAAACACTATTTTTCACAGTGTTAAAAAATTCTTCCGGCACTTTCTCCCCTACTGAGACATGAGGTGTGTGAGCATGGCAGGACTTTTAAAGGTGTCGCGAGGAGAAGTCATCAGGGGCCTCCATTTGCAGTGAGCGCTCGATTTGTCATAATTATGTGGTTGTGGGGGGAAGTCTGGGAAAGGTCTAATCAATCTGATTTAATTAAGTGCAGTCAGTCATATGAAATGAGCAGAATGGAATTAATAAGCATATTTAAATCTGCATTTTAAACTCAACTAATTATGCCAATTCAAGGCACTTATCTACTTACTATTCTAGGAACCTTTGAACCATTTTCAGTTTTTCTCTTTTCATTTTTCTGTTTTTTTTTTTTTTTTTTTTTTTTTTTTTTTTTTTTTTTTTTTTTTTTGTACAAAAGTGAGTGAAAAAACCTTGTTCTTCATCTTGGCTTTCTTTGCACAATTTTAGAATACAGTCCTCGGTTTCCTTAATCAATATATTTCATATTCCATTTACAGCAGTGCATTAGAAAAAATCCTGACTACACAAACAGGAGCTAAGATCATTAAACTGACTTGCATTACAAATCTGGTCTCCAACAATCTGGGCAAACCTCACAATATTCCATACAGACACTCACCCGTCAGTTTAACAGGAACACCTGTACCCCTGCTTATTCATGCAATTATCCAATCAGCCAATCATGTGGCAGCTGTACAATGCATAGAAACATACAGATACAGGTCAAGAGCTTCAGATAATGTTCACTTTAAACATCATGGTAACTCACATAACCAGTCTTTACAAAAGTGGTGAGCAGAAAAGCATCTCAGAGCACACAACGTGTCAAACCTTGAGGTGGATGGGAAACAACAGCAGAAGAACACATCAGGTTCCACTCCTGTCAGCCAAGAACAGGAATCTGAGGCTACCGTGGGCATAGGCCAAAAAAAAAATAAATCACACCATGTAGGGCAGCATGCGAACACCCACACACACATATATCACCTATGATAGAATATAAATTAAAAAAAAAAAAAAAATGTAGTGCAGTGTGGTAAGTCCAAGTTCTGCTCACACTTGGTGTTTCTATATACATGTTAGATATATTTCAGTAGATAGCCATATGGTGCTACATTACATTCAAGATCCTGATTGCCCTCCTTCAGGGCACCAAGCTTGAGAGCATTGCTGATTTTGAGTGTGGAGGCTGGAAAAGGTTGACAAGTGAGCACTCTGGTTTCTGAAGCGGAGGGAGATGAGCTGCACAAAGCGTGACTAACCTGAAGAGACACGGGATCATTAGAAAGCCTCAAAGCAAAAACCAGGCACTCATGGAGAAGGGAAATGTTCAATGACTCCAGAGCAGAAGTGACTGGTACAATATTGTCCTGTGCATGTCTAGCAATGCTTGCCTCTTGTGCAATGTTGGCTGACGCTGGGGATGATGCAACTGCAGAGCTGTGATATAGTATATTATAGAAGCATCAGAGCAATTATACCGGGTTTGTCAGACTGCAGTCATGGAGTTGACACACCTTAGCCAACTCCTCAGCTAATAACAAGTCCTTAATGAGCTAAATTTGGTCTTAGGTTAGGTCTCTGTAGGAATGTGGCCCATCAGAAATGGAGTTTGATCCTTGAGTTACACAGTCCAATCAACCTGAACAATAATGTCATTTGCTAAAATGGTATGATTGCTAACACTGACCCTAGCCCTAAACTTAAATTTTTATTCAACTGGAATCATGTAAATTATTACTGATTCGAAACCTTGAATCTATTTCGTTTCTAATGGAGTAGTTTCCATGCAAGAGAGGAAAGTAATCACACAAGGAAAAAACCTGAAATGCAATACACAGGCGTATTACTTTTCATTTTTCACACGAGAACAACGTGCAGCACTGAGAAGCAAACGTTGCTTTATCTTTTCACTGAAAGACGTTCAGCGGGGTATGGAAATAAATTTATATTTCACTTTCATCAGTGCACTGTAGTAGTGAAATGCAATCACTGTCCAATAACAGCCCTAAGCTAGGCTAATGTACATATGTGGTACAGTGATCTGAAAACGTTCTTCCCCATTTTTTTCACCTGCTAATTCACACCCACCATCCACCTCTATTCCTGTCATACGACAGCTACCAACCAGGGAGGCTAATGTGCTTCCTCCAAGAGCTGCTGTCGATGCTACGTCACAGGGCAGCGTAACACACTCAGAGGAACATGCTATCTGCCCTCTTCCACATACATGAGCCCATGCCCATGATTGGCTAAGTTACATTCATCCATGTGCAAAACATTTATAGGGAGTGATATGAAGTGACTTACTGTCATCACCCTAAAGTTGATTATTTTCCAATAGCAGCAAGGCTTGAAGTCTTTTTATTTCTTTCCCTTTTTATTTCTCTGCTATAGAAATTTGCCAGAAATTACTGTTTTTATTTATTTTTTTATTTATCTATTTATAGTTACATTTAACGTTGTGCAATATCCATGAGGTTTACTGTAAATTACTGTCTGTTGTGCATATTATTGAATATTGTATGAACATTGTACATTGTGTAATGTATCTTACTTATTGCTGACTCCATCACTTCTTTCTTTCTTTCTTTAGTCTATCCATCTGTCTGTCTGTCCATCCATCATGTTCAGTTGAAGCTCTAAAGTTGAAACTCATCATTCCTGTTAACTTGTTTCAGATGCGCTGAGCCAGTTAGCTTCATTTCTCTTATTACATCATTGTATTTGTGTCCTTTGAGAAGTGTGTGTGTGTGTGTGTGTGTGTGTGTGTGTGTGTGTTTGCGCGTGTGTATGTGCGTGTATGTGTGTGTGTGTGTGTGCGCGCGCGTCTTATTTCTGTGGCCTTGATTTGTAATAAATGGCCTGGCATCTCTGCTGGAGATATTGATGCTGGGGAAAATGAGAAAAGAAGAGAGGGCATAATTAAATTCCAAATATCTCTATGGCTGAGGAAGTTTCTGGAACTGTCTGCAATATTGTGCTGCGAGAAGGCTGAAGTCGCTGTCAATATTGCTCCTGAGAAACTCAAGGTGTGTTCTCAGCACACTCGTTCAGCCAACCCCCCACTGAACATATCCACACACACACACACACACACACACACACACACACACACACACACACAGTGAATTATTGAGAAGAGTCAGCGTGCCAAGATTCCTATCAACAATGCAGTAGCTTGCCAAACAGTCATGTATCAGGCTCTTCCATTATAAACCGACACGCTCTCACTAACAATCCCTTACAGAGCCGGCACTCGAGCGCAAATGGAGAGCAAAATCAGATTAATCACATTTACATAACTGATCATAAATTTCCCCTTTAAACAGAAACCGTAAAATATCCAATAACCTAAAGGGCTTTGCTTGTCCTGCACAGCACCTCTCGCTGGGTCCCTATTCCCCTCCCCAATCAGCCTTTGATGGAAATGAGCTAATTATCCCCAAAGTCCTGGAGGGGATGCCTGACCCTGCGCTGCTTATTAAACATAAGTTCCGTGTAACCTCCGAACACTAAATCAAGGGACGTTATTGGTCCTTGGAGAGTCGAAAAGACCTGGAGAGTCAGAGGGGTTGGACTGGGGTGAGATGATCCTAGTGAGACAGCTGGCTGAAAACCTTCCTCTCTCTCTCTCTCTCTCTCTCTCTGTCTCTCTCTCTCTCACACACACACACACACACACACACACACACACACACACACACACACAAACACACAAACACACAGCTCACAGTGACACTGCAGCTTGTCATCACAGAGTGCATCACTAACATGGTCCAATCAATACACACTGAATTAGATGACAAGAAAGAATAACCCAGATTATTCACAATGATCAGAGATGTGTAAAGCCAGTTTTGTGTTTTGGCCATGTGAGAATGAAATGACCATTCACATCCAAGGTTCAGTAAATGCAAATGTGCACTTCTTTCCCTCATTATTTACATTCTTGCTCTATTTGCATCCATTTCACTCAGTCTGAATCCTCAGCATCCTCTGATTATTACTTTCTAATATCGCTAGAGCAATTGCATTAATATTTGAGTGCATTTCAACCATTAGACTGTTTGTGGTCAACTCGAGTGTGTTTTTAACTCTATTGAGTGGTAAGGGGTTATCATCTGTGCCGCCTCTCATTCTTGGGATTCCTGGAAAAAGATAAAAAATCTTTTTAATAGTTTACCGATGCTCTTTATTAGACTTCAGCTTGGCGTTATTGGAATTTCCGACATCTATTATTGAAATGAAGACTTGCACCCGAGGCGTCAACTGTGTCCTTTATGTGTGTGTGTGTGTGATACGATTAGCCTTTTCTTGGCCTATAAATGTGCACATCTGCAGTCAAGACTCCACATCTGTTTCTCACATTTTCCCCTCACATTGCTGAGCTCGAGCTACAGGGAACGAGATGGAGAAAGAGTGAGAAAAAGAAAGAGGGAGAGAGAGAGCGAAGACAGAGAAAACAATCAGTCCATTGCAACGGCGCAGCTCTCGTTTCATTCCTCAGCTCCATCAGTCTACTCGGCCTTGTGATATTATCAGTCAAAAAGATTCAAGTGTCCTCACGTAGACCTGGACCAATTTACAAAAATGTTTCTGCTGTATTTCTGAGTCCACTAGGCCATTGACTAGAAAAAAACATCTGGTGCAACGGTATCTTCCATCACCTCTGTTGAAAATCTACGTAAATTTTCGGATATTTTAGGATATTTCTCAAACAGGCTTCCTATTTTTTAATACTTTCTACTCCATTAAAAAAAGAACAAGAATGTGCCTCTTGGGAGAATTAAAAATGGATGTCAAGACTCCACTCTCTCCTCTGCCTTTTTATTTTTCTTCTTGATTCCCCTTTTCTACTCGTTCCTTGACAGCCCCACGAGCCATTTCATCAAAAGTTAAATTGCAGTAGTGTCTATTATTGCTGCCGGGCCAAGTGAAATATAGGAGGAAACAATGGTGGCGTCTCTCCTCCTTCAGTCCAGTTGTTAGCTGCTCCATTTTATCGGTCAAGAAGTCAAGCGTCCTCGTGTGGGCCGGACCATTTGGCCGAGGCGCAGTTCCAGCTGCGTTTATCCTCCCCTTCCCGCTCAAGCAGATGTTTTGAAGCTTGTTCAGCTCAGACCAGGCCGCATTGACCCCCCGAACCTGGTAATTGGTGGAACGATTTGCCCCGGTTTACATAAACACTCTCTGAAAGAGCGATTCAGCGGGGATATGCTCTCGCGCTTGAGGAGGGTCAGGCGTTTCACAGATACGCGCCGCGGGAGCTGAAAATGAAACTTCAACCCTCCAAACTCGCACCAAGTAATGCAAAACTGGGTCCATCAGCACGTATGTCGAAATGTTCTGCTAGCTACATTACAGCCGCAGAAAAAAAGAAAAAAACAACACAACTTCTGAGGACGTTACGGAGCATTTGATTTCAATAGTGCCTGCATCTTGGCACATTGGTCAATTCATTCATCTTTCAGAGCTGGGTCAAACACGTATGGTGTAGTGAAATTAAATCACACGCAAAAGTCTTTAACCTAGACAGATCTTGTTCTCATGATTTCTTGGATGTCGTAATAGTCATGTGCATCAGCGCATCCTATTTCAGCCTAAGTGTTTGAACAAGGTTGTGCACTCAACCTGCCGCTTGCCGATCGGGCCTCTTGGACGTGTGTTGAATTGCCTTTGAATTGATCGGATCCTGTATTACTTTCGACAAATTTCTGTAAATGGGCTCAAGCGGCTTTGAGGCATGCAGGCGTAGCAGGGCTGAGAATGGGTTCCATATGGAGTACAGGATCATGCCGTTTCCCCTGCAGTCCCCCTCTCTGTCTTCACTTCAGTTATGGCAGTCATATGCAGAAAGTGTTCTCCACTAGCAACCTAACCATGATGACAGAAATGTTTGGGGGTAGAAAAACAATCAAAAAATCTTCATATATGCACCGTGGGGCCACACTAGCTCTCCAAGAACATTTGAACATAATGTAAAAGGAAGTTGCATGCTTCAAACTACACCTTCAGGTCTAGTTTGAAGCATGTAACATCCTTTTGTATGATGTTGGAGAGCTAATGTGGCTAATGTGGGCTTAAATAAATACCTGTGTATTTGATTCAAAGTTGAAAAATTCGTTTATTTTTGTAGAAGAAGGTAGAAGACAATTTGTGGAATTGTAATCAAACATAGACAATAACATATCCAGGCAACCATCTTTATCAATCATAATTATGCAGAATAGTAGGAGAACGAAATCTCTAATGCACGGGTCGTAAACTGGTGGAATACCATCTGGAGGCCAAGTGTTTTAACAAGCGAATCGAGTTCTTTGGAGAAAAAAATGTACTGAAGCAGAGCTGATAAACATTTAAAAAAGCAAGTTTCCTGAATATGAACCATTGCATCTTTTCTTGCTCAGTCCAGAAACAAGCTGCATAGCTAGAGATATTAGGGCAAAATGAATTTTCATTTTATTTACTCTTTCTGTTCAGACCAGCAAACTATCCTTAGAAAAAAAGTTGACAGTGAAAAGAGAACGTTTAAAAATGACTGCACAGTAAAGTTTGATTACCGTCTATTTCAAAACAGATATCTCATCTGTTCAGAGTGCATGGTGCTAGTGAAAATCAGTCATGCGGAGAGCCGCTACGAAACAAAACAACCACTTTCAATTTATAGCCATAACCTAATCATTAATGGTTAAGCATCAAAAGATAACCGTTGTCACCTTCAGATGTGGTAGATGCTTATCTGGACTTTTGTAAGCAAGAAATTTTATGTAACTGGACCTTTACAAATTTTAGTTGAATACCCCTGCCGTAATGTATCACAGAAAACCAGCTTGAAAAGCTTGGCTGTTGTAATCTACAGCAATTTTTTATTTCATCTGCCAGCACCTCTGTCAAAAAAGTCTTATAATGATTTCAAAATTTCAGAGCTGTGCCTCAGTGAGTTACTTTCAGATAATGCTAGACTTCTAGACTTCTCTCTATCATAGTTTATCTCGGCAGTTTTCTTTTTACTTCTTCCTGCACTTTTTTTTCCATATGCGCAGTCTGGACGTTTTATTTACCTCTTTCTCCGAACACCAATTAAAAATAGATGGAGAGACTGCATTCTCCTTCACTGTTGCTCCACCTTTCTCCTTGATCCCACTTTTCTTCTTGCTGCTAGACAGCCCCAGCAGCCTATTCATCAAATATTAAAGTCCAGTAGTGTCTATTATTGCTGCCAGGCCAGGTGAAATACGAGTGAAACAGCGATGGAGTCTACCTCAGATCCTCCTGAGAACTAAATCCAGCTGCTGAGATCCAGCTTCCATTGAGTGGGGTCGGCCTCCAAATGTCTTCATCTCTCTCCAGTTCCTCCATTCCTCACTAATGGCGGATGAGGGGATCATATTAAGAACACATCAGCGTGAATGTTTTCAGTTCATGGGAACTCTCACAGGAAAGAGAATCAAGTGGATGAGTGATTGCTTTGCTAGCTAGCAGAAGAACGTCGAATGCATGAATATTTACACTGGTTTAATTAGATATTGTCATTATGAGTGATTCAAGCAACCTGGTGTGAGTTTCATTGGATTGCACCCTAAGACCATATGCCGTTTCTGGTACACTGAATTGCCAGTTCATTAGCTCCTAGATAAGTGTACTTAACACTGGCAAGGGTACATGTCAGATGAACCAGAAAGAGGGAGCAAAGAGTTGTGTTTAGGGTGAATCCATGATTGAGGTGCCAGATTTCTTTGTTGACAATGGCTTCTAAATGTATAAAAGGGTTAGAAGTAACTGTTTTTTTTTTTAGCATAGAATTAGAAAACAGGGGTTGGAAATGTTACAGGGAATGAATGCAAAAACAAAAATGAATGATTTTTTTTATTAAATGTAATCAAAAATGCAAAAAAAAAAAAAAAAAAGCACTCTAAATTGTTCCCGAGTGAAAACCTTATTTTAAAAAGTTCAATGCAATTGTATCGTGCTTTCAAGAATGGACATTGTCACAAAACAGCTTCACAGAAATAAATAAATTCAGTATATAAATTTATCCCTATGAGCAAGCCAGAGGCGACGGTGGCAAGGAAAGACTCGCTGAGACAACATGAGGAAGAAACCTTGAGAGGAAGCAGTCTCAAAAGGGAACCCGTCCTCATCTGGGTGATAACAGATTATAAATAATTCCGTTTTATTACTGTGTACTACGTGGTCAAATAGTGCAGTTGTGTAACCAGGAAATTCATTAGAGTTTTCATATGAAGTCTATTTTGTTATAGTTATCAACTGTTCACTGATGGAGAATTCAGTGCAAAATAGTTAATAATGTTCAAGAAAGTATAGTCCAAATCTAAACATTTTACCAATAGGCCTAAATTCCTGTCCAGATTTTGTCACTTCCTGCATGCTTAGGTACAGGAGGATATGCCATCTGATAGCCGCTATGGCCCAGTTGTCGAAGGTGCACAGTCAGTATCAGTCAATATCATTGAAACTAAAGAAAAACCAATCATAGAATCTACTTTTCTCCTTCACATGATCCTCAGGAAATTTGGATGACGCAACTTCCTGTTGAATGGGTGAATGCGTTCAGGTAACAGCACTGAGTGGATATTATGGGACACTAAAAATGTACATTTTCATAACCTATAATGAACAGATAAAATGCTGCAGGGTTTTTATTAAAGTTTTAAACTATTGATTGAAACATGTACATAGGTTGTTGCGAAGGATACTTTACCTATGTTTACATTTTTTAAAATTATTTTTTTGTAAATGTAATATCAGTTGGACACAAACGTCACCATACTTGTGGAATCATCATTCAATACACAACAAAACCTTTTTACTATTTTTTTTTTTGTCATTTTGAATCACAGTGTATGCACCCGAGCTCGAGCAGTATAGGACCGCTGCAATTCTGATTGCATAAAAACTCGGTCAGAAGAAATCGATGCCAAGAATACAGAAATCATTGGCAATGATTTAGCAAAAATGACTCAAAATCACTTCTTTCGCCTTTTATGGTGCTGGTAGATATCATTTCTTCATTGAAGTGTAATTGCGCACTGAAATCAGAGCTCACAGCAGGTTTCTGGCTTTCGTGTTATTGATGGCAAAACCATTGCTGGCTCGGAGTGCACTGCGGATTGAGGGAGTACAATTGATCACTGGGATATGTGACAGAGTGGTGCAGATATGCCAAGAAGCTGAGGAGTCATGGCGACAGTGGGGCTGTATTGCTCTCCACACTGCACCTGTGTAGCAATTGGGTTATACATGAATTTTAAAAAGCCAAAAATGACAGAACATTTTGGAGGTATGGACAGGGGGACTTGGGTCAGTTATTTCCAGCTTCTTGCTGGTTTTGTTGTTAAGCTAGACATGTGAGGATGATGCCACAGCAGAAAACAGAGGGCCATGGCAATTAGCTCTCACTGATTTTAGCGCTGCTGCCACGCCACCTACACACACCGTGGCAGAGGAGTTGTGGCTGCCAGCTGTGCCAAACGCCAGGTTAATTATGGGTGTGTGTATGAAAGTGTGCACTAATAGAATCTCTTTCTTCCTGCATATGGTGGATGCATTTGTGAAATCATGCATGGTATTAATTCTACTCCTTCATCCTCTTAGCTCATCGAGTCACCAAAGCACTGGCCAACCAGCCAGGCTGGGCACAGCCGCTCCATGCCACCCCTGCGGGTCAGATGCCTATATCAGGGAGGAGGGCAGAGACAAGAGCACCTCATGCTTCCTAATCACAGGTGTGCGGATGGGCACATCACTTGGAGCCTTCTCTCAGCGCTCATCCCCAACAATTAAAGCTCCATTTTGGACGCCATTAATCAGCAGGCTGCATGATACGATCCAATTCATATCTGTCAGATGCAACGGGCAGAAACTAATAGGGCAGCAATTACGCGAAAGGAACTGTGTGCACCGCCGAGAAGTCTATGACATGTGTGTTTTAAACACAGAGCCCTTGCTGCAAGGCCTCAGGCCAGAAAAGCCTTATTTGTGTTCCTCCCCAGTGAGACTGAAAGAGGAGGGAATGGGGTAGACGGGTTCCATGAATAACAGAAAGATAAAATGGATCAAGATGTTTTCCTTCCAACACCGTCCAAGAGCAGAGGGGAAGCAGCTGTGGGTGAAAAGCAGAAATTGCCGTCTTCAGCCCAGATCTGAATCTCATCTCTGAGGCATTTTTGCCCTCTGTAATCTGGAAAACACACCGCAAATTAAATTAAGATGAAAAAAAAAAAAACCTATTCCCCACTTGGGGTTGGATTGGTGAATTATTAGCGCACGAGTATTCAATCCTAAATCTGTAGGGGTCCATGTCTGAGAGACATGCAAAAGCAACACACTCCAAAAACACAGCTCCCAGCTGAGCACAGAGGCATTGCAAGGGAAGTGTGATTTAATTGTGGCCATATGTAAAACAGTGCAGAGCATGGATCCCGTTACAAATAAACAAACCTTCTGACTCATTCGTAATAGCGGCGAGTGCTGGTTTCCCTTGGAAAACAAATAAATAATGTGAAGAGTTCCCCCATTCTTGGCCAGTGCGTGCATAGTAGCGTGTGGTTTTTATTAGGATTGCTGAAGGAACACCATAAAATGTTTCTCTTTCCAACATTTGGCCTCCTTTTCACTCTGCCAGATGTGCATGGCAGAGAGTTGTTCGATTATACACAGATGAGCGCTTAGAGATCTACAAAACACAAGGAGTCGTAATTGCAACCAATCTGATTTCACTTATTCTAATTTATTGCAGTTGCTCTTTCATAATTCAGTAACATAAAGTGAGACATGAATTACAGAGCAAATGATAACCAGATGACCCGACACTGACTTTGTTAAAATTTGAATAGTTGTTTACTTCAAGACAGCATAAACACTGTGGGATTCTGGGGGTAGGGAGCTGTTTTTCGACTGTCCCCAAATGCAATCACTGTATACGTTTTTGTGCAAACTGAAAACATGACACACTGTAAGTAAAGAAACGTAAAAGCAAAGTAATATTTGAAACTGGCTTGGCTTCTCTAAATTGCTCCTGGGTGTGAATGAGTGTGTGTGCATGGTGCTCTGCGATGGACTGCCATCCCATCCTGAGTGTATTCCTGCCTCACACCCAGCATTC
The DNA here is from genome assembly GCA_022985145.1 of Pangasius djambal. Classification (NCBI taxonomy): domain Eukaryota; kingdom Metazoa; phylum Chordata; class Actinopteri; order Siluriformes; family Pangasiidae; genus Pangasius; species Pangasius djambal. The sequence goes on from CM041003.1 coordinate 8,648,735, forward strand.
CCGGGATAGGCTCCGGATCAATCACATCCCCGAACAGGATAAAGTACTTACTGAAAATGAACAAATATTTTATACTGAGTTGTGAAATAACTGAAATTTGGAGAACACCTCAAATGAAACTGCTCCTATAATACCTTAAAGTCCAATGTATTTTCCCATGTATCTGTTCTCCTTTACTTTTCTGCAATTCATGATTTTTTTTTTTTTTGGTCTTATTCACTTCCTGAGAAAGAAAAAAAGCGATGCTGGTTCCACAAGTCCATACTCCACAACATTTAATGTAACTATAAACAGCATCCAGTTTTTTAATAAAAAAAAAAAAATACATTTTGAACTACACTGTAGATCTGAACCTGATCTATCATTTCAGCATTTTATTTCATCCTCCCTGCACAGATGGAACAGGAAAAACAGAAATAATCAGACGTGTGACATGGCAGCTGACCTTCCATCTCCGTGCTCCTCCCTTTTTAATTCTGCACCGCAACTCTTACCATTAACTTGTCCATCAACACAAGAACCACTGTAATTTATTCTCTATTATTAAAATCATACTTAGTGCCAAGCAGCCTACTAAAGAGCCTTGACTCCAATAGGAAGCCTTTTTTTTTATTATTTATTTTTTTCTATTCTACTTGTATTTTGAAGAAAAGCTCTCTAATGTTACTCAGGCTTGAGTGGATAATTGTGAGCATGGAGGATGGAGATGTGGCTGAGTTATAAAAGTAAAAAAAAAAAAAAAAGGATGGAGCTGTAGAGGGCAATCACTTAACATTACTGCCATATCGCATTAAGAGCACATAAAAATTGAGCACCTCCGAACTGAGTTACTGGAAATTCATGAAGGCCAAATATCAAGGTTTTAAAGGTATGGTTTATTTGTTAGTTATGTATTTTCTGACAGGCAAAAAGAACTACCATCAATATAAATGCAGATTTTGTTTTTCAATTTTATGGGGCTTAACTAAGTGCAAAACACATTAACAAACCAAAAACATGCAACAGCAAATCAGAAAATGCAACAACAAACCAAAAACACGACACCGCAATTCAGAAACACATCACTGTTAACTCAAAACGGAAAGCATTGTTAAGCCTTTTGGTTTGCTGTTGTGTTTGTTGAACTTTCTGATTTGTTGCTATATTTTGATTTGTTGTTGTGTTGCCAGTTGTTGTCTTTTCTGATTTGTTGTGTTTTTGACTTGCTGTTGTATTTTCTGGCAGGCAAAAAGAATTACCATCTATACAAATGCAGAGCTTTTTGTTTTTCAATTGTGTTTTTGGTGTTGTTGTTGCCTTTTTCAGATTATTATTTTTTTTTTTGTCTAGGTTTTGTTTTGTTGTTGCATTTTCTTATTTGTCGGTGGTTATTCAGTTTTGTTTTTGTGTTTCCTTTTTAGCAGTTGTGTTTTGATTTGTTGTTGTTTTCTGATTTGTTGTGGTGCTTTTGCTTTCGTTGTTGATTTGCGTTGTCGCGCGCACACATCCATCATAGTTAACCCATTTATAATCATTTTTAGAGCGTGTAAACTTCAGTGGACATCAAATTGAACCAACTGATCTTGATTCTGTAACTGTTTTTTTGTTGTTGTTGCTTTTCAGTCATGAAAACGTAGCAGTGCACTCTATGTACAAATTACTGATTGACACAGAATGAATAAGCATTCCCCTTTTTATGAATCCTCACACAGGCCTTTGAACTGCCTCATTTAGCTTGCTGTTTATTTGCAGGTCAGTCCGGGTCATGTGCTATTAGTCAAGAGTTAAAAACTGAACACAGATCAGAGCGGTGGTTTCATCTGTAAAGGATTCCAGTCAGTCAGAGAAAGAGAGAGAGGGAGACAGAGAGGCTGCCATAGAGAAATAAAGGAATGGGGAAGAATAATGAGGATCCATGCCCTCAGAGGAACTCCTATCCGCTTTGATCATACACCTCCAACCAAGCCGATACTTACTACACCCCAGCCATCACACAGCAGCCAGACAATGCAGTCCTGTTACTGCCAAACACACATTGTATTCCTATAAGCTTCTGATCTGATTTAACAAAAATGGAGACAGGAAATATGGCACAATCTCAACATGCACTGCCGTTCACACGGCCAGTAATAGGCTGCAACGTGACCGACAATATAAAGACTAATCAGTGTCCGAGGAAGGAGGATGAAGAAATGGAGCAAGGGCTGTGAAACATTACAAAACAAGTGGTGTATTTTGTAGAGCAATCAGGAGCTGACCATTTTTGTCAGATTACTCTATCGAATGAAAAGAATGGCACATTGGGATGCAATCACACAAAAAATGTGTAACCTCAAAATGATACTATTATCGCTGTAACATTGGTGTAGATTGATCTATCAACAGGAAATAACATGTTTCTCCATCAGTGCTCCTAGAGATTCTATTATTTTATTGTTTGTCTAATATGTGACCAATCAAAATCAATGTAGTAGCACTGAAAAGATAACTAACTAACTGAATTAACCAAGATTTAGAGACACAGCTTGGATGGATACAAATCCAAGTGACTATTAAAAAAAAAAAAAAAAAAAAATCTAAATTATCAACCTCTTGTTTTTCGTTTTCTTTAAATACTAACACAAAAAACACATTAGCCAAAGACTCGCACAAGCATCCGTCAGTACTACTTTTCCACCAAATTTGTTGAAAGGCTTCAGTAGGAATTTAGTGCAGTATTTTTCCCCCTCAGTAACACTGAAAAGGCTCGAATGCAGCAGCCTCGAATAGAAAATGCAACAGCTCAACCGCCTGGCAGTGCTTTTAACTGACAGGCCGCAATTTTCTGCTCAAAATTGTGCCCTTCTGCAACAAGCGTGAGGGCTTTACCATTGCCGGCTGGAACAGACGATGCTTTTCCCCCTGTTATGCATTACCGAGACACTCTGAAGTCCTGAATAAAAAGCGTTTTAGAGGAACTGCCACTTATCCAGCAAGCAGGAGAATAATAAGCACTCTGTGATGGAGCAGACATTGGATGGCATTTACAACATCCATGATAATTGTTTGTGCTGCTGGATCGGGTTTTATATGCTCTTCTGCTACATATCAGTTGAATTAAACAGCCTGCAATGGCTGATACTGTATGTCCAGAAATCTCACAAACATCTCCATCATTTTCAAGCTTGATGTACCACTGACACCACCATCTTCTTTACAAAGAATCCCAGTGCTAGAGGTAGGGTAAATTGTAAGATATTCACATGTAGGTATATTAAAAGGTGCAATAGTCTATGTTTTAATTTCTTACTAGTTCAAATAATCTGGAAAATATGGAAAACATGATCAAAAAATAATCATTTAAGCAAAGGCATCAGCACAAGTGTATTATGTGACTGAGAAAACCTATTTGTAAAAATGCAGTCCTATCCTGAATGCTCGTGACATGGGCATTGCACCATAGATTCTGGGGGCGTGGCTTTGTTTACATGGGAGGAAATGGGAGCTGGGTTGAAGGAGTGAAAAATAGTTCCAATGTTATTGTATTTTCCCACTTGAGATCTAATCCTGACTAATGCACCTTTAAATATAACACAAAATGGATCCAAAACCTATAACACAATTCTGATACTTAATGCATATGAGTCACCCTGTGCAGTATTTAGCTTCTGTAAAGGTGAAATGAGAGGGAAAATGAACACACCCACAAAAAAAAAAATAAATAAAAAATGATCCAATGGTTGTCATTGTGGCAAAAGTAAAATATGTGTGTTTGAATTGACTGCCATTATTTTAACGTGGATTTTATCTTGCTTTTAGGATATATTTAAGATGTTTAAGTATAGAAATAAGAAATAATATGGCCCACATACTGTAAGCTAGGTAAGCTTTAGAAAGCAGTAAGGAACAGATGTTAATTGTTTACCGAGAGAGAAAAAACAACGCACACTGGACTTGTTAAGGTGTCACCGACAGTCAGCCAGCATAATAAAAGAAAAGCATATGTTCTACCTCTCACATCATGTTTAGAAACTCTGCAGTGCTACAGAAAGCGTTATATTATGCGTCTCGGTGACAAGTCCTGCTAAAACATTCCGTCTAGTCTCCCTGTTCCGCACAGACAGTTCACACATACACACTTCTCGCGTGCACACACACCAGCTGCACGGCATATGGACCTTCGCAGAGGGACATCCGCAAGCAGATATGGGAGTGGAGCAGCAACAGCAGATCAAGCCGGCTTCAGCTGCAGCTGTGCCGCTGGGGAGAGAAAGAGAGTGAGAAAGATAGAGAGAGGGAGCGGATGAGAGAAAAAGAGAGAGAAGGAAAAAACTATTAAATCTCCTTGTTAGGGGCATGCATGCTTGGACCGGCACCAAGTGGTGCAGATATTTTAAGCAACTTCTCTCGGGTTTAGGGGAGACAGCAACAGCCAGTGCCACAGATGTTGAGTTTTTTTTTTTCTCTCTCTCTCTCTCTTTCTGTCTCTCTGCACCTGTGCTCGATTGGTGCCAAACTCCTGTTGTGTCTAAATGGGAGGTCCAAACATTCCACCCGCTTGAAGCATGAAAGCAAATATCACATTATTACTTATTACGAGGCAGCTCTGGGGCGGCGCTTTGGCTCAGCACCAGGATCTAAACGATGAATGAGGTCACGCACACACACACACACGCACATACACACAGAATGAACACGGAACTTTATGAGTTATTCACAGGCAGTAGGCATGCTTAAACAAGTTGTCAATATGGCTCAGTGTGAGCTCATTTACTGCTCATGTAACTGATCCACACTGTTACAGAGTGCAGATGGAGAAGAACGGACTGAATACTCAGTGGAGTGTGTTATATAATCTACGGGCCTGTGAATGGCCAGGCCAGGCCAGGTTGGGCCTACGGGACTCTAATGGCCAGGCCAGGTTGTTTGATGATGCAACACACACACACACACGCGCACACACAAGGCACAGATGGACCTTAGGGTGGTTAAACACAGAATCAGGAAAAAAAAAAAATCCTTTGTCTCCCTGCAGTGCATCCACAAATTTATTAACATAGTCTCTCTCTCTATTTCTGTCTCTCTCTTTCTGCGCAGATGTTGCAGGCACATTCCATTACACCTACAAGCCATTATGCTTAATGGCTCGTTCACTTAAGGCTGCATGTAGACTTCATCTGTGACAGGAGCCCAAAATCTCTCAGCCCTCCTGCCCCAAATGACCAAAACCCCCACCCTCCCCCCATTCCCATGATCCCCCTGGGGTTGCATTTCCAGAAGCCTTTGCTAGAACAGGATCCATAAGTGATATATACAATAAGTGAAGAAATTGCATCAGTATGCAGAATATGCAGAGCTAGGCATTTTCACAATCTTAGTATTTGCTTAAATTTTTTATACTGCAAGTTCATTTAATGAGAGTAATTAATTATTAATTAATTATTCTTCATTATTAATTAATTAGTAATTAATGATTCTTTCTGTGCGGTGGGTAGTGTTACTGTCTAACAGCTCCAGGGTCGATCCTGAGTCTGTGTGGAGTTTCACTGATCCACAAATTGAGGCTGGTGCATTTTAAGTTGAAAATGATTTTCAATATTAATCTGCTTGTTAAAATAAAAATTTCCTTAATAAAAATCTAAAATAGACCATTTTGACCCAAGCAGAACACACAGTGTTAAACGTTGCTTTGCAGCTAACACAGGATTAAAGTGAAGCAGCAGGAGGTTTGCACTCCTTCCTTCCACGCGTCTCGGCTTCGCTATCATCATATTAACATAGATGACAATCTGGCGAGAAGGTGCTGATCAAAGATAAATCTCACGCCCCAGCTCAGCTCTCTCTAATTACGCCATCTGTGGCGTGTGCCTCGATGCCACGCCGGGCACGGATCTGTCAAAAGCTGCATGCCGACAGGAGGGCACCAGAGACTAATCGCCCCAGAGCCAGTGCTCCCCTACAGAGCCCCTTTCACACTACACAGATATCTGAACCATCGTGCCATGCAGACTCAACATTACAAAAATACATCATCATTACAATTTTTTTTTAAAAATGTCTATAAACAACCACATTCACAGACTCTGTGATTGTTCTTTATTTCATATTGCTTTCTATATGACTCGGCCTAGGAAAACCTGTCATGTTGAAATCATGAGATATTCTACTGTACATAGACATACAGAATTTAAAAAAAGATTTGATTCTGACTACAGGGCAGGAAAAACACAGACATTTTGGCACTCAGTATCTGAAAATGATCTATCCAAAAAAAAAAAAAAAAACAAAAAAAAGAACCCAAAGTGTGAAATTCACTGTGTTAGGAAATCACTTAGCTAGCAAGGTTTTAGGCAAGATTAAAAGTTAATAAAACCAGGATTTTAAATATGTTACAGCCATAGAAAAAACCAATATTGACCAAAACCCTTTTTCTTTTCTGACTTTTTGCCAGAATTCAGCCACAGCAATATCCGATGTGTTTTCCACCACATATATCATTTATAATATGCAAATGCAGTATGTCAAAATGCACTGAGAATATTCAACAATATTCAACAAAACCCACCGAAGAAGATCCATGTGGAAATATTCATGACTGACAGATTCCACAATACAGTATGTAAAGGAAAGCATCTTGCTAATGCTCTATATATCAATATAAACCTCATAAGCACAGTTGTGCAGTTCTCTCAACATTAATCACACTTAGTATTTAAGGAGAATCAAGTCTTCAGGTTAATGGTCTGTAATTCTCCACGATTTAATCCAAACAAGAGCCATGCAGTTGCCTGGCATGTTTCCAGAAAGTTCTTTACAACTGTATTATTTGCGCATATACTGTATGAGTTTTGTTTTAAGTTGTTAATCATAGACTTATATGACAATCCCACCATTATAATCATTAACTGTTTCCACAGATTTTAACACATTTGGATTACATTGTTATTCATCTGGCAAATATTTTTTATCCAAAGCAACGTGAAGTAATTAATTTAGCATTTGAAGGTTAAGGGTCTTGCTTAAGGGTATAATAGTGACTCCTGCAATTTGAACTCACAACCTTTCAGTCATTAGCACAGAATCTGTTAAACTACAGTTCCCTCTGCCCACATTACAGATATAATTATGATCATGCAACAATGCAGACAATTATCACGTCCATCTTTTTTCCAGTCTGTGCACACTGCTTCAGTTGTGTGTGAAAAATCCAGGAGATCAGCAGTTTCTGAAATCAAACCAGCCTGTTTGGTACCAACAACCATGACATGGGCAAAGTCACTGATATGACTGATTTTCCCCATTCTGATGTTTGATGTGAACATTAACTGAGGCTCTTGACCTGTATCTACATGATTTTATGGACTGGCTGATTGCATAGTTGCATTAATGAGCAGGAATGCAGGCGTTCCCTTAAAAAAATTCAGCTAATCTCACATAGATACTACATCTAAGTCAAGTATTTGAATATCCTGCATGGATTTGGAACAGTTTTAATTTAAATCAAAGAAAGTCCACAAACCCTTTCAAATAAAAGGATTGCAGTGTGTGCAAAAATGAACTCAAATTTATTTGTTCACTTTATTTTATTTTGAATTCCCCCGATAAAGTATCTATACAATATAAAATATCTATAGAATATAGACTTAACTTCATGCTATGGGAATTCTAGGGTCCAGGAATCCCACAGCATTATATTTGGTCTTTGAAAATTACTGTGTGACTATAAAATAATGTTTTACAGGCCACGAAAACATGACTGTTCTACTCTCAGTGGCACCATGATGCATTCACTATGGTAATAAAATGTTTATGAAAATAAATGGCATGCCAGCATTGTATTCTCACAGTGTGATGAATTATTATTCATTCTTTTTAATTCAGTAATACCACTCACAAATAATCCTCTCCATCATGCCACCAAAAAAAAAAAAAAACCCAGGGAATAATTGGTTGGCTGCTTAAAAGACATAATTACCGTTACTTAGCAACTGAGAAATTCGTCAGTATATCTTAAGGGGACAAAAGGGCCTTGATCTATAACCTTAATCATTTAAGATATTAAATAAAGAGTATTAAGCAAGCAGACAAAGAATACAGAATAAAGTGTAGACTTTCAACTTTATTTTAAGAGGTTCCACAAAAATATGCCATTTAACATTTAGGAATTACAGCCATTTTAAGCAAAGTACTTCCATTTTTGACATAATTGTAAATATAACCATAATTTTAATACTTGGATGAAAATCCTTTGCAGTCAATGACTGCCTGAAGTCTGGAGCCCATGTTCTCTAAACTCAGATTCTGAGTTTCCTCCCTGGAGATGCTTTGCCAGATCTTCACTGCAGCCACCTTCAGTTGCTGCTTGTTTGTGGGTCTTTCTGCCTTCAGTCTTGTCTTCAGTAAGTGAAAAGCAGCTCTATTGGGTTGAGATCAGGCGACTGACTTAGCCATTGAAGAATATTCCATTTCTTTGCCTTCAAAAAGTCTTGAGTTGCTTTCGCAGTATGTTTAGGGTCATTATCCACCTGCACTGTGAAGCGGCGTCCTGTCAGTTTTGTAGCATTTGGCTGAATGTGAGCAGAGAGTAAAGCCCTATACACCTCAGAATTCATCCTGCTACTTCTGTCAGCAGTCACATCATCAATAAACACCAGTGAGCCCGTTCCATTGGCAGCCATACATGCCCATGCCATAACACTGCCTCCACCAAGTTTGACACATGATGTGGTATACTTTGGATCATGAGCTGTTCCTTTCTTTCACCATATTTTTCTCTTCCCATCATTCTGGTACAAGTTAATCTTGGTTTCATCAGTTCAAAGAATCTTATTCCAGAACATGGGAGGCTTTTTTAGATGTTTTCTGGCAAAATCTAAACTGGCTTTCCTGTTCTTGAATGTTACCAGCAGTTTTCACCTTGTTGTAACCCCTCTGTATTTACATTCTTGAAGGCGTCTCTTGATTGTAGATTTTGACGATGATACGCCTACCTTCTCCAGAGTATTCTTGACTTCTGTTGATGTTGTGAAGGGGTTTTTCTTCACCAAGGAAAGGATTCTGCGATCATCCACTTTAGTTGTCTTCCGTGGTCTTCCAGGCCTTTTGGTGTTGCTGAGCTCACCAGTGCTTTCTTTCTTTTTAAGAATGTACCAAATTGTTGATACAATTGTTTGGCCACTCTTAAAGTTTTTTCTATCTCTCTGATAGGTCTCTTTTGTTTTTTCATCCTAATGATTGGCTCCTTCACTTGCATTGAGATCTCCTTGGACTTCGTATTGGTAGCTCCAGTCGAACAGCTGCCAAATGTCAATTCAATACCTGATATCAACTCCAGACCTTTTATCTGCTTCATTTGTCTTGAAGTAACGAGGGAAAGAACCACACCTGGTCAATTAACTTCTTGTCAGTCAATTGTCCAAATACCTTTGAACCCCTGAAAATGGAGGTCCTTTGCTTAAAATGGCTGCAATTCCTAAATGGTAAATGCCATATTTTTGTGGAGCCTCTTAAAATACAGTTGAAAGTCTACACTTCGATCACATCTTGATTGTTTTATTTCAAATCCATTGTGGTGGTGTATAAAGGCAAAAATCACAAAAACTCTGTCATTGTCCAAATAATTCTGGACCTAACTGTATATAGGATACATATAGGGGTGAAATTAAAAGAAAAAAAAAAAAAAACAGAGGCTCTAATATTGTGGAGAATTTTTTTCTGGCATAGTTTGGGTCTACTTGTCCTCAAGTTATTCAGTTATTCTGATTGATCACCTTAATGCTACGTTGAAACATTTCTATAACACTTTATAATAACATTCATTATTACCTATTCATAGATATGAGCAATTCATTAGGTATTCATAATTTGGCATATGTTTATAAATAATACGTCATATCAATGTTAATGTGTGTATACACTATTACCTATTCAATTCAATTCAATTCAATTTTATTTGTATAGCGCTTTTAACAATGGACATTGTCACAAAGCAGCTTTACAGAAATAAAGCTAATTATTTAATATTGGTTAACAGGTCATTAGTTATTCAGAACTGAAGCATTAATATTACCAATGCCAAATTATAAACGTCACTTCATGTAGTGGCTCCTGTGTGTTATTGGATCATTTATAACTATGAAACCTACAGTAGTTATTATAGATATTGCAGTTTTATTCCAAATTTGAAAATGAATGTGTTCATAAATGATAGTTCACTCATCATTATTGTAACTCCGACAGGTTCGAGACAACAACAGCGAGGATACTGGATGTAAGTGGTTTATTCCCTCAAGACGAATTTGGGTACATTAGACAGCTGGCACAGGTGAGAACAGGGGCATCCATGATTCATGACTAAAAACAAACCAGGAAACAGGAAACAAACTACAGGTAATCAAAATCAAACCAACATCAAGCATTCTGTGAGCAAGTTCATGCTAAGGGCTATAGGCAGAGAAAGGCTATATACAGTCTATGCATATTTTCCTTTATCCTTCATTACTAAATGAGGATGAAAATGATATAAAACATACTGTATGCTATAACCTAAACGACTCATCAGATCTCAACCCAATTGGGAGATTTTGGACCAGTGTGTTAGACAGTGGTCTCCAGCACCATCATCAAAACTCTATCTTTTGGAAGTGACGAATGGCTTAGGGTGCTAGATAATATTACGAGTGTAGTGAAGAAATACGAAGGGCTAACAAGAACCATGCAGCCAGTCAGGGATGTCTAACGACAGGCACTAGAAAGAAGTGAAGATTATTGTAAAGACTAGTTAGTCTTAGCCATGGCATCCAAAGATTGTGATTAAAGGACCAAGGAGTCAGCCAGGCTCCATTGAGCCCATCACACGCCAGATGTGTGCTGGGGGAGGCTCTTTTTTCATTTGCAGCTCTGGTATAATGTGCCACTGTAGCGGAACGACACAATCCATTAATCCCTGGCTTTTGAGAGCAACTAACGGTGCTAAATTCCCTCGAGTTTCTCAGTCCCTACGGCCGATGAAGTCGTCACAGCTGTTTGAGTAATTTCTTAGGACTCTCTGATCACACGATTGCAATTATTGACTACATTAGAACAGCCGGGTGGAGATTTCTGCTGTAACATTGATCCCAAGATCAATAAATGGTTGAGGGATTGGACTGGGATTAGAAGAAAATACTTAACGTGATTACAGGAGTGTTCAGGTGGGGTGAGGCAGAGCGCTAATTGACTTTATTGAGCTGAGCTACTTCACAGAACAAGAACAGTCACAGTAGACATATAATCGAATGACACTGAACTGCGCAAATCAAAAGCATCTATGAAACATCACTTCAATCTGGCATTCGCTTTGAATGCTAAAGATAAACAAGAACATGAGGAAGAACACGCAGAAAAGCTTTCTCTCAAGGTAAAGTGCTGAAACTGTTTTCTTACTTATCATCCGTTCATATTAATATCCTTGCAAACATGGAGGGCCAGGAGTCTGTGATACCATCATATATAGCATTTATTATAAGTGGAATGGGTTATATGTAGTGTAAACACTGGTAAAGATACTTTAAGATTTTCCCTTCATTATTTTCCTTTCATCTGGGATGGAGAATATTTCTGCTTTAATGTAAGTGCTGTATAATTACAAGAGTTAGCACTTAAAAAAGAGTTGTGTGTTAAATTTGCACTTGCATGAATATGTAATAAGTGGATGCATGCTAGAGCAGGAAAGCTTTTACTGGACTACTTCATAAAGCATTCAGTCCCTACGCAGATATATTCAAGGAAACAGCAGACACAGAGATTCATGGTATGCACTGTATATTTATAATGGTTTATACCACAGCACTGTTGAATTCTCTAATCTGTCTGTTTTATAACAGCAGATCAGTCAGTGGTTACGACTGCAAGGCAAATCACACTCGTTCTAATAGGCTATTGCTTTTATAAAGGAACAACTGACACAAACGGACACACAACATAAACAGATTCTTTTTTTAAAAAACATGCATTGATAGGTTTTCCGTGTGTCTCCACTCAACAGTCAGACATAAGGCTGAAACTTTATGTTTAAGTAAGTCTTCAGGAAGGAGGACTTTGTGTTTTTTTTTTCTTTAGACCTTCAACGTCCTTATTACAAAACCCAAAGGTCTGTTTTTCTCTCAGCTACCCAGTAACTGTGCGCTAATACTCAAGCTAATGTGCATTTTATTTACATTTCTGTTTAGAGCATCCAATCAAGGTCATCAATGTAGAAAAAAAGATCAATAATCGTTCCAATTTGTCATCTGCTGAGACCTATCTGTGTGCATCTGAAGACAAATAGTGCAGTGTTGAACTTGAGGATGAGTGCCCCTAGCTCTACCTCAGTAAAATGTTTCAATGTACCGAAGTAAGCAAAGACTCGTATAAAATGAGTCGTCTCCTTTTCCTCCCTAGAAGACATGAACTCCATCTAATTTGGAAAAGCATGTTGAGGTATGTTTCACTCATTTGCTAATGTTAAGTGGCTATTTAACTAAGTCAGCCTGTTTTCTTTGCTAATGCCAAGTTAGACTAGCATCGAATTCCAGTACCATAAATTAGCTAGGTTAGCAAGTCAAATTCTAGCTAATGGTAAATATCGGTTCTTATTTACGTGATATTTTATTTCTAGTTAACTCATTAGTAAAACTATGTATTTAGTGTTAGTCATACATATGACCAAAAAACTTACAGAGATTGAATGATGTTTTCAGGCAAACCAACGTAGTTACTTTTTTCAGATAAGTAATAAAATGTACCTTTCACATGAAAACATTAATTAATAATAAACAATAATTTAATTTCATCAATTAAAAAACATTTACCTTTTACTTTTTCATACTCGACTACATTTTTGGCTGGATACTTCACTTTTAATTGAATAAGATTTTGACACATTACCTACAGTATATTTCCACTTAAATAAAATTTCAATATATTAAAATTTTAGTCAAAAAATATGACTAACACCACCACTCTCACTTTTTAATTTTTCGTACAAGCAGTTTTTATGAATCTGCTTTAAGAAAAAAAGATGAACAGAAAGGAATAGAGTATTTGATTGGTCATAAAATACATCAAATACATTAGCATTTCATAATGAAAAAAAAAATGGCTGTGCTTCTCACCCCTCAGTTGGGTCAACTTTTCTTTTTGTAGGAGGTAAAGGTCAAAGGTTGCACTCTGAGCCAAAAACGCGCGAGGGAAAACAGCAGGAGAAGGGCAGCGGAGGAGGAAGTGAGCGTCTGTTTGTGATTATGGTGCAAATTCAAACCTGCTGATGAGTGTGAGGCTCGGCACACGTCTCCTGGAGATATCCCAGATGGCCCGCGCCACCCGTCCCAATCTCCGGCCCGTTGGCAGTGCCAGCTCACAGGGCACAGACTGCAGACCTTGGCATGCTACTGATATGCGGGACAAAGAAGAAACTTTCTAGAGGTCACACCAATGTGCTTGAGTGAGAGCCACTTTTTTTTTTACACCCCAAGTGCTGGCAGCCTTGCCTCTTCTCTTAAAGGACTCCACTGGAACAGAAGTTGTTTGTATAGCAAAGTACATATTCAGTCCTTGGAAATATACTTGCTCAAGTTAAGGTTTGTTTTCATTTTGGGAACTATGATATTGTAGGACTTTTGTTTTGTTTTTTTTTTAGAAATAATCTGTGGAATTGGAACTACTGTAGTGTCTAGTGATTTTGTTACTGCAATTACGCTGTTACAGTTAAGAATAGTTCAAATGTATTCCATTCTTCCAGAATTTCGAGATCTGAACTGAACCCAGGACTTTTACATTTACAGCATTTTGCAGAGGCCCTTATCCAGTGTGACTTAAAGAGGTGCTTTGTAGTATCATGTTAGTACAAAGATGTCTAAGAATACTATCAAGCTAAAACCCTGTTAGAGGGTTTTACTTCACAGATGTGAAGAATGTCACAGAAATCTTGACTGCACACTAGTCAAGATTTTTTTTTTTTTAATTTCTGAAACTGTGAGATGAAAGTGCTACCCACCCCACCACCATGTCACCCCAGGTAAATTCTGATGTATTGTATTGTTTGTACAGCTTACTAAACTGAATAAGGAAAACGGCTTTACAAAATGTCACATGACTTCCCAGGCTTCTCTTTCTGTTCCTTCTCTTTGTCACCTTTAGATTACATCGCCTTGGATGTCTTTATGAGTATTCCTCTGAATTTAATTTGTCATTGACTCAAGTTATAAAAAAAAATGAAAAATGAAGAAAAGAGAAAAATGAAAAAAAGCTTCTCAAAGATATGCAAATTAGTCTGTATGTGGAAAAAAATGTACAGTTGGTGAAGGACATTGAATCGGTCTCATTTTTCTGAGGTAGAAGGGCATTTGCCAAGGCTCTCGTTCATTGTTCACTAATATAATATCTCAGTATTCAGTAGTGTATTAATGAATAAGAACTACAAATTGAATATATTTGTTTTTTGGTCTTAGTTGGAGACTTTTGGATTCTACTGTACACACATTTACTGCTGTGTCCACGCTGACACATGCTGACCTTCTATCCTTCCCTGTAGATCATTTTGTTGTTTAGAGGGAGGAGAGCTGCTTTTGGTGATCAAAGCATTCTTCCATTCCTGACTCTGGAGACCTTCAGCTCTGTCCAAGCCACCGTCTGTCCTCTCAGCATCCAGAAACACTCTTTTCTCGCTCCCTCTCTTCAACTGCCGCACTGCAGGGGCTCCATCTGGAACCCAGAACGAGGAGGATGAGGTTATGATGGGAGGAGACACATCTTCCTCTAAGCATCCTTGTCTAGCTTGGCTCTCTGGCCCATGCGCACCTGTTGGACTGGCACCATCTGCTAACCAAAGTGTTCAAAAAGGCCCTGAGTAGGCACTCTTGCCTGTCAGGGGAAGACTCAGGCCTACTCTCCAGACACCACATACACACACACAATTTTGAAACCAATATAAAAAGATATGAGAGCAAAGGGATGAAAAGTTGTCAACACCTGAACACACCTGGTGAGTTCTTTCACAGTGATGAAGCTGCAAATTACAAAGAGAGTGCAGAGCCAATGCATGTAGACTTATGGAACTACATTAGGTCATGTAATAAGTCCGCAATAGAAGACTTGGAAGTATGCTGTTATAGGAAAATAATCAACAACATGATGGTGTGATGAGGCTTGGCATGAATCAGAGTTACTGCTCCCACCCCAAAGTTGAGTATTTTCCAATAAGAGCATGTACCAAAGTGTTTTATTCCTCTTATACCACAGCCCATTTAAAATTCACATTTAAAAAAAAAAAAATCAAGACTCTATATTCAAATAGTTTTCACTGTTTACAAATTCAGACTTAATAATTCAGTTAGAAAAAAAAACAGTATTTAGGCTGCTCATTGAAGTACTCAGATTCAAAGAGTCATATTCAATTTGCAAAATTGACTTAAAGTTAAATATTCAGGCTTTCATCAACGCCATAAATAAAGTGGCACTAAAAGAAGTGTTTGAGGAAGTTTTTGGATAGTTACCTGTCGGCGAAGAAATGGATAGAAGTCTAATCAGTTCATAATCAGATCCTGGCTGTCAAAATATCTGCAAATTTCCTGTGCTGATGAGGCTGTTTAAATGCTGCGCATTTCCTTTTACCTTTTACTTCTACCGCAGGTGATGGCTAGGAATGTTGTTTTTCCAAAAAATAGATCAGGTTATAAATGTAGAGATAAGCGCAACACCTTTCAGTCAAAATGCAATGAAATCTTAAGATGTTTTTTTTTTTCCTTTTGCACATTTGGGTGTAAGCAGACTTTAAGAACTTTACTTCTGGTTGAGACACATGCAAAAGAGAAACATTTCAGTTCAAAGACTTTTTGTTTCTCCTTGAGAATGAGAAAGCCATGAACTCCATCTAACTTGAAAAAGCATGTTGATGTAACTTTGGCTAATCTGCTAATATTAACTACTTACATTTACCTAAGTTAGCTTGTTTTCTTGATTCCAGTAGCTACCATAAATTAGCTAGGCAGCAAGTCAGATTCTAACTAATGGTAAATATTGGTTATTTACATATTTTACTTCTGATGCATTCATTATCAAACTATGTAGCATTGTAAATCTATGCAGTGTCAGTCATGAAGATGAGCAACAAACTTACAGAGATTTAATGATTTTATCAGGCAAAGCGGCATAGTTGCTTCAAACAGTTTTAGACAAGTAATAAAAGTTCGTTAATTCGATTCAGTACCTACTGCATTCGATTCAGTGCCTACCTACTGCATTCGATTCAGTACCTACTGCATTTGATTCAGTACCTACTGCATTCGATTCAGTACCTACTGCATTCGATTCAGTGCCTACCTACTGCATTCGATTCAGTGCCTACCTACTGCATTCGATTCAGTGCCTACCTACTGCATTCGATTCAGTGCCTACCTACTGCATTCGATTCAGTACCTACTGCATTCGATTCAGCACATACTGCTCAGCTGTTGATACAGCACATACTGATCAGTATATGTGTGTAGTGTGAATACAATAAGGACATACTACATCCGCCATGTTGGCATTGTCATGTGACCTACGATGTCATAATAACCATAAAAACTTAAATGCTGTGGCAACTCTTTTTTCTTGTTTAAACCTTCAAGATGTTAACAATTTACTCAGGTGTTGTCACAGAAGTATGCCTTCCTGCCATCTTTGGTTCTGACAGCTCTTCCGCTCCAGTCCCGTTGCCTTATGGTATACCGCAGTGTCCAGTGGTGCCGTACTGCAGAATCTCAGCGGAACAGTACGTCATCTGGGTATTTCTCTTCTAATGATTTATGAATACTGAAAATTCAGACATACTAGTAGTAGGGATATTTGGATGGAGCATAAACACAAGCATAAGCTAAACAAGCAGGAAATATAAATGAACATGGCAAGGATACGACAACATACAACAGCTACTCACAACGGATGCTAGACAAAGAGTGCTACACAAACGTGACAAATACTAGAGTTCATTGTGCATAAACGTGATCATGTGACTTGGTGGGTGACGTGAACAGTAGTGTGCAGTGGCTGAACTGACACAAAACTTTTTGATACCTGAGTACATTTCAACGTAGCACCTTTCACATGCATACATTCTTGGCAGGATACTTCCACTTTTAATTGAGCACGATTTTGACGCATTATCTATATTTTCACTAAAGTATAATTTCTCCATTCCTTTTCGACCCCTCAATATATACAGAGGAAAATGTCTCAGTTTGACCACGTGAAGGGTTTTCTCAGGCTTTCATATAAGAAGACTACAGAAGACATTATACTAGAATAAAATGCACCCGCTTAGCTCAGTTTCCATTAAACACTACATGAACAGTGTTAAATAAAAATGCGTTCATGAACCTGTAGATAATTTGTCAAATAATAATATTCTGCCACCTGAGGTATCCAAACCCCACTGAGTTGAATGCGCTTGGGTCCTGCAGCGTGCTTTTAATTACATCTTCTCTGCTTTTAATGCTTTTATTTCATTACCCTGATGTAATTTATATGAAGAACCCTGACAGAATAAAGATCTAAAACTTTCTTATCGGTGAGTCCCGCTGCATGACGGCATCCAAAATCAATTATCTCCCATCTCCCCCTGCTGAGAGAAGGTGCTCCCTCTGTTCACATGTCTAACTTTAACCTTAAAGTTTCACTCAATTTTTTCCCCCTGAAGGTCAATTTCATATTAATCCGTTTATGCTGGATTTGGCAGCAGGGTGATTAAAATGAATATAAATGAAGTAAAGGCAAATATCTGCATATTTACTTGCTAGCTATAGACAGGCACTATTACAGTGCTATTCCAGGCACTCGCTAACACCCACAGTGGCACAGCGATATACTTTTCATTTTGTGCAATCTATCAAGTCATACTATAATTACTATATATTATTGAAAAAAAAGAGAGGATGTATTTCACATAGGCTGCCGTTCGGTTTGAAGTGTATAATGATTTCATTATGGACCGACTGTGCTGCACATTGATGCTGAGGCTGTAACACTGCGGCATATGGTCCGACCACAGAACATTACCCGCTTCTGCATGTGTTTGGAGTCTGTTCCTCCCCTGCTGTATTTAATACAAGAAAATTATCATATATCATCCAAAAAAGAGAAGTCTTTTAAAATTCCACATTTTGTATCGATCATGTATAATGATTTCACTATGGAAAGCCTACATTGCTGTGGCATATGGTTGAACTACACAACATTAGCCCACTTCACTGTGTGTTGATGCCTTGTGCCTGAAAGAAAAAAAAAAAAGAAAAAAAAAATCACACATCAGGGAAGCAGAAGTTCTGAATTGAGTTAAGAGGAAACAGAAAAATTTGTGAACACCAAAACATGATCATCCACACATGTATAAGCATGTCCAGGCTAAAGACATTTTTACTTTCTGAAGCGTATGGCTGACGGGATATTTGTATGTTTTTATAACTTTTCTGTTTGTTTGTTGTGTGTTTTTTTTCTGTTTTTGATGACTTGCTGGAAAGCACATTGGTCAACGGAAGTTGTAGTTAATTGTGCTATATAAATAAATTGTCATTGTCATTGTCATATGTGTGTGTGTGTGTGTGTGTGTGTGTGTGCGCACCATCACTGAACGGCGCTTGGCCAGTAGAAAGTCATTCACAGAATGCGGCACTTTGTAATTCACAGCGTTACACTGACTGGACACACTATCTAAAATCAACAATTACAACTGATTTTAAATTCATTCATGTTGACCGTCCATCGTACACGTCCCTGTGCAGTTTGTTACTATAGAAACGGAAATGGTAACGTATTAGAACAAGCACATTAATATAAACCTTGCAACTGGCACTTTTGTCAGAGCTACTGTTATAGAAAATGAATCAACACCTTCTGACCAATCAGAATCAAGCATTCAACAGCGCTGCGGTATAATTCACTTTAATCCAACAGCCACACCTTACCATAGCTGTATATCGAGTAGGTGCGTTGTTCAGGTGATCAGAGATCGTTCAAGGTTGCGATTACCGGACCACTGTTGTGCTACTAGAACTTGCTTTTGGTCACTTAGTGAAAATATTGAGCACTTGTCAGTTCCCTTAACAGCTCTACAAGCTTGGATATGGAAAAAGCATCTACCAAATGCATAAATGTACAAAATATAAATGTAAATTTATGGACAATGTTCTTAGGCAAACAAAAGCTGAGCTGTTTTGAACCCCCGAACAGCCTGGCCTGTTCTTCCCTCATCTTCCTCCTTCACCTGACGCTCCCCTGCTTCACACTTCAGTATCTAATTATATCCACAACTTGTAAATGTATTCATATTCACGGACGCACAGATGCTAAATTAACTGTGGCAGGGCTACATCTCACTGTGCCGACTCTGCAATCTGTTTCCTCCAGTTAGGGAGCGAGGCAGGTGGGGAGGGGACGAAGGGGGCCGGGAAATGGAGCAGGACAACAAGGAAGAGAGAAAAACAAAGGGAGAAGGAGGAGGTGAAGGGAAGCTGAGGAGCATCCTGAGCCTCGTGAGAGTCATGTGCTCCTGAAGGAACGAATGAATGACAAATCAAAAAGTCACAGTGAAACTTCCCCAGAGCGCTCTCTCTCTCTCTCTCTCTCTCTCTCTCTCTCTCTCCCCTTCTTTCTCTCTCTCTTTCACCTTCTCTCTAAAAACAAGGCAGATGGAGGGAGGTGCACTGGTGCGGCACGAACAGATGGCCGCTCCGAACGTGATATATGAAATTAATAATGTTTCTCAAATAGAATTCAGAAACAGGAATACATTACCTGAATTTTAATAAGTGATTATTTTCTCCCCCTTTTTCTTCTGCAATTTGCAAGTCAATGAGAGAAACAGAGACACAAATATGAAATATATATACTTTAAGGACGTTGTTGTATTTTTGTGCAACACAAACTATTGCATTTCGATTTTAAAAAATAGCATAATACTCTAATATTTATAACAGCATGGTGCCAAACCTCACATACATACATAACTGTATGTAATAGGTGTTTACTTGTTCCGAACTGTACTGGTACGTTTTTGCATTCAGTGTCATCCTATAAAGTCTACAAACAAATAAACAAACAAACAAGCATTATGACACAGTTAATAAGTAAGCAAGCTCCACTGCCAAATGTTTTTCGCCGCATGTTTTTAACACTGTGTCAACCTTCCTGACAGTCGTCCAGGAAATCAGAGCCATTCTCAGTTACACAAAGTCAGCATCTGCTCTGGAAAATGAGAGTAACACCAAGCAGATGAAAGAGAACTAGTGCCATGGACAAGAGCAGGCTAAGGTCAAAGGTCAGGATTAGCTAGGACTGTCCTCTTTCACCTAATTTAGCCCAAACACTTTGCGTCTTGTTTGTACGCTCTTGAAAAAAGGGGCTGTTTAAGGGTTCATTGGATGATTAAGCATTTTAAGCTTCATAAAAAAAAAAAAAAAACCTTTCTGGTCGGGAAACATTAAATTGTAAGGCTCTAACCATTAAGGGCTGAATGTTTAAAAGTGCATATAAAAAACCATCCACTCCAGTGCAGACAGTTACACTTCATTATTCTTTAATATCCTTAATATTCTTCTTTAATATTAAAGAACAGTAAGTAGAATAGTGCATAATTAATAAAGAAGTGATTTTATATCTTCAATATAAGGTGTTAGTTCCTTACATAAATTAAAACTTCATGCTAAGATCACGTGTACGTGTTAGTCGCGTGAAATTAATGACATCACAGAACGTAAAGAATAATCGAAATGATTTGTGATGCCAGAAATCAGTCTCGGTTTGAGATAGGGATTTAATTTAGCATTTTTTGAAATAAAAAAATAAAATAAAATCAGTTGTTGGTCAGAGACTTTGTACTGTATGTATATGGGAGGAAAGGAGATCTTGCAGAGGATTATTCTCTGTTTCAAGGTATGAGACACGTGTCTGGGGCTCGGAGATCTTTGTTCTACAAACAGCAAGTCATCATCTGCTGTCATCTAATTTTTCTTTTCATGCGGGTTGTATAAACAGAAGAGCTTAAGAGATGCTAGATGTTGCACTGAGAAGCAGCATCCAAATAAAACATGTCTGGTTTAATTCAAATCCATTCAAGCTCACTCGTCATTTCAACCGAAATGGCATTACACATATACAGCCATCTTCAGAATTACTGGCATACTGTGTGTGTATATAAGAAAAAGTGCTGAAACCCATTTTGAAGTCTGCAGCATTTGATTGATTTCCTTACGTGTTTTGTTTATTTGAAATTCAAATTTTTTGATTTTAATTCCTTTTTGTTATAAACACTACTTTCAGCATATTCCTTCCAGCACCTCCTTATTCAGAACCGTGCGAGATCTTTTGCAGTCCTCAGCTCTACGTCACTCTTCATTCAGTGCCTTAGAGCTGCACTAGCTGGGGTTCAGTATGGGAATTGCTAAATATTATACAGTGAGGAGAAGTAAGTATTTGTTTTTTTCCTTATAAATATGACCAAAAATATACGAATATACTATATTCATAAGCATAAACAAAGATATGATAGGAAGATATGAAGATATAAAAGGAAACTGATAGGGAAAAAGTACTTAGACACTACATAAATATATAATATATATATATATGTTTGTGTGTGTGTGTGTGTGTGTGTGTGTGTGTGTGTGTGTGTGTGTGTGTGTGTGTGCAAAGGTTACATAAAAAATAAATCATGATGTAGGTGAAGGAGCTTCCTAAAGTTCTCAGGGAAAACACTGTTAATCAACACTTGACGGGACAAAGCTTAAACCATGGCAAAGACCTTAAACCATCCCTGTCAATACAACTGGTTCGATGATATGCAGGTGGACGTTTCATGGAACCACAATTAATCATCCCTCGGCATGTGCGCCACACAAGATTTCACAAAATGCTCTCAGATTAATGATAAGAAAAGTGAGAGAAAAGCCAGCGGTCACTTGAAAAGAGTTGCAGGACGACATGAAAGCAGCAGGAGCAACAATAACAGAGAGAACAATGAGCGCTGAACTGCTATCTGTCCTCTTCTGCATGCATGAGCTCGTGCACAGCCATGATTGGCTAGAGTCACTCTGATTGACAGGGGAGAAAGAGCATGCCATCCCTCCCACCCAGAAAGCACATCCAATTTTACTCCATTGGCTATGGGCTACAGAAGGGTGTGGCATCGTCAGGATACAAACTTGCAATCTCCTGATGATAGGACGAATGAATTTCTGTTGCACCACTCAGGAGCCTTTGTTCCTTTAAAAGAATGCAAATAATTCTGCAGAGCTTTACGCATAGGTGTGTCATAGGTGCATAGGTCTGTGTGTAAAATACATCCCTGAATATTATTTTTTAGTACTTTTTAGAGTTTGTTTGTTTGCCCGTTTTCCAACATTTATTCTAGTAAGTATGAGTGAGTGGAGAAGTAACATCAGTTTATTCACTGACATCCTTTACATTGTAAAATTGTGTCATGATGTTAGAATAAATGCTCACCTTTCAATTCATTTAGTGGAATACACGACTACAGTTAACTAAGGGATCTCTTTCAGAACCTGAGTCGATGTAAGAGGGCATTGTAAAAATTTTAAAAGAAAGCACTAGCAGCTTTATTGCCACATTTTAGTTTGGTAATGTTCAAAATATCCATTTGCTTCCAAAGCTCGAAAATACTATCTCCAAAACTTTATACCACAAACTTCATGCCCAATATTTTATTCTCTGTGCCAATATTAGTCACAGGCAATGTGGCGGCACCGAGGTACATCTCAATCCGCAGGGTACAGGTTTCTCCCAAAACCAGAAGGTAAAGTTGGCTCTTGGCTCCACACACACAGAGTGTTACTTACTGGTTATTGTGGTGGTCATACTGTGTCCCGTATGGCAGTGTATTAACGAACAGCATGCAAACACCTTCTGTTGAAACATCTGCGACAGGCACATTTTTAGGCTGTCTTCCAAATAAAAAAAAAAAAGGGAAATGTTCTTTCTCTGGCTTGCGCTCCTTGTTTGCAAGCATATAAGTCAGCCTCTTGCAAATATACTCTAACACTCTCAGCCTACTCTATCTTTTTTAACTCTCCCCTTTCATCCATTTTCCTTTTTTTTGCATTTGTTTTAAATGCAACTTTTAGCACAAGTCAAGGAGAAAGATGAGAGATATTTCTAGTTTCTCTGGGTATCTGTACAGAGCTTTCTAGATGTAATACTATCAGGGTGAACATATAACCCTTACATTAACAGTGCTTTCACAGAATAAATGTCCGTTCTTATAAATGCCAAAGTTAAATTCCTAAGAAGTTTCTCGAAGCACTCATACAGGAATAAATGATATATTTAAAAAAAAAAAAAAAAAAAAAAAAAACATTTTTCTTTATCCTGGTCAGGGTTGTAATCACTCTTGCCAACTTAGTCATATATTTGGTGATGTGTTAGACATTTTAATGACTGTTTTTTAATTTTTTTTTTTTTTTAAAGGAGCTACTGACAGATCTAGGGACTCTCTGAGCAGATGTTAGAGCCTATCCTGCACTTGATATGGCTCTTGAGCTAACATTACAGCTGCTAGTTATACAAGTTGAGACAGCAGGTTGGGTTGACTGACCACCAGTGTGTAAAGCCTGACTGCACAAGCCTAGTCACCAACAACCAATCACTGATTCCCATTGTTCCCATTGACCAACCACAGATCACGATTGTTCCAAACAACCAATCACTAATCACCATAGCTCCCAATGACCAATCACTGATCACCGTTGTTTCCCAATGACCAATCACAGATCACCGTTGTTTCCCAATGACCAATCACTGATCACCGTTGTTTCCCAATGACCAATCACTGATCACCGTTGTTTCCCAATGACCAATCACTGATCACCATTGTTTCCCAATGTTCAATCACTGATCACCGTTGTTTCCCAATGACCAATCAGTGATCACCGTTGTTTGCCCCACTTGCACACTTCTTTGTTCTTTTAGACTCTCTTCTTGGCAATATTTAAAGTACAATAATAATAATAATAATAATAGTATAAAATAATAAAAGTTATAAAAGTGAGTTTTCCATCTGTAAACATTTCTTTCATGTTAATGTCATATTCTACATTAAAATTAATTTTATTCTTTTAAAGAATACTACATATTAATTGCATTCAGACAAGCCATTTTACACCCAGGGTAGATCTGATACTTGTCTGCTTGGTTGTTACGTGACAAAATACAGACTTCTACACAACCTAATCTTTGTCCGTGTGTAAAACACTGTTTCTTAGCTAGGACGAAGTAAGAGGCGGAAAGAAATAAAGAGTAGCTAACATCTTTAATATCATATTTCTATCCTTCTGCATTTAACACCTTCTGATGAAGGTGTGAACTAAGAATATGTGAATACTTAATATTAAAAACCACTGCCCAGAGGAAGAAGAGGAAGTAAAAGAAATATGTGAAAATCAATATAACTGCTGAAAATATTCATAAATTGTGTATTTAATTTTTACAAATCTCTTCAGTGTGTCATAAACCAGGCCAAACTAGCAGTTCTCTCAGGACCCATTGCTTTAAAATCCATGTGTTTGCGCTAGTCGCTGAACTATCGCATGAAGATGTTTTTCATCCAAAAGTTACATGACCTGTTTGATGCTGTGTACACAAGCACTTGGCAGAGTGAACATAGCTGGCCAAGGAGGCGCTTGTTATAAAAATACACAGCGCAGCTCGAGTGGAGCCCTGGTCCTTCTCAAGCCATAACGTCATGCATTCCTTCTGTTTGGACTCATTTTTCCAGCGTTTTGTGTTCGCCCCCGAACAAGCCTTATAAAAGGGGTGCAGTGTCGGCCAATTATTTTTTACTTTGAAGGTCATAAATCAAAGATGACTAATAAAACGAAGACGGCCAAGTACACTTTCACGTGTGACTCCGAGTGGATTAAAATGAAACCAGATGGGTTGGGATATGACCGCTAAACATATCTGGATCTGGACAGCAAATGTCTGTGTTTTCCTTTTTGTGCAAATTACTGCAGTGCTTCATTGCTTGCCCTAAATCAAAGGCCAGGCGGGAGTGATGAGAGGCTCTCTCACTTTCTAGAACATTCTGGCAAATCTCTGGATAGGTCCATTACCAATTCTCTGGCACTTTTCATTAAGACAATTAGAAGTTTTATTTGACATTAATGATTTTTTTTTCTATCTCCGCTGCTCTTGGATTGGCAAAAATGGATTTTCATGGCCATCTAACAGTTCATTTTGGACCTGAGTAGAAGGATGAGCATCCCATCCTCATCTGGTCCTTTCCCTTTTTCCATGTCGAAGGCTGTCACAATGCCTAAACCTGATTTTCTCATTGCAGTGGTAAGATAGACTCTTGCTGAAACAAAGAGAGGGTTTTGTGGCTTTCCAGAGCCAGGAAAATTTATGGTGGATGACCATAATATTTTTGTTCCCCACTACTCTGACCCACAGATTCAGAAAAAGGCTAAAATAACACTGTGATCTGGATTTATTAAAAGCTGGGAATGACATGGGCCTTTTTGCATATGGTAGTCATGAGAGTCTGGAGGGTTCGGCCAAGCAAAACACGACTTCTCCATCTCACGGACTCGGACTACTTTGTCAGCTGATGATTAAAAAAGTCAGCAGTGGAGAATCTGCTCCATGCAAGAAATGGTTCTGTAAACTGGGGAGAAGTCTGACCTCTCAGAGTTAATATTCTGTGCAGGAAAAATGAGCATTTAGATTGGCAATGCCTGTGGTTTGGAGCAGGGCAGTTCACCGTGTCTTATGAAAGGATCTAAATCAGATGTAGTCAGAGACGTATGCCAGAGATGGAAAATACATTTCGCAGCATCCTGGCTGAATCATAACACTTCCCCACCAGAACTCTGTGTTCAGTTACTGTTATATTGCAAAAAAAGAGGCCAGATTTCACAGAATACTATATTAAATGCCTCCACCAACTGTGAAACAATTGATTAAAGCAAAAGGTTTAAGGAAAAATCAAATTTACACCAATTTTCCACTTACCTCAAGTGTTGTCAACCAGCCAAGACATAGTTTATGTCCAGTTTTTTTTTTTTTTTTCCTTTTAGTTTTGCACTGGTGCTATGAGGCTATGGTGCAGCAAGTAACGAAAACTGCATATCAGAAACACTGCAAACTCATTTTTATTTAAATTTACAAAAATTAGCAGAAAAACAGTAAAAGCTAAACAGTCAAGCGATTTGGGGTTCAAAATGATTTCTAGATTTTCTAGCTTTGCAAAGCATGTTTGTGTTTATATTTATACATAAATTGTCATGCAGTATACACATATTTGATGCACCGTATATAAATATAAGTTTGAAAATGTAGTTTTTACATCTGTTTTTTTTTTTTTTTTAAATCCCATCCACAGGAAGAGTGTTTGCGAAAATTTTTCCATCCAGACAAAAGTGGAAAAATGATTTGAAAACATGAACGCCAGACCGGTGATAGTATGTCATAAACTGTTATGCCAAACGCCTCAATAATAACATTGAAGGCAAGCATATTGAGCAGTAGAGAAGACAAAATGTGGAAAAATACTAACATGGCCAAAAATGAATGATTTTTCTAAAATGAATAATGACAAACAGAAGAATTCATATGTATGGCCTGACAATTGGGTGGAACTACTGCTAAGGTTACACTTACAATAGAAAATGTCTCAAATCTGCACACGTTGAATCACAAGAGCAGTGGATCAGGAGCAGTATGGCACATACACTACTGTATATGGCCAAAAGTTTGCAGACACCTGACCATCATGCATGTGGTCCTTCCCCAAACTGTTGCCACAAAGTTAGAAGCACACAGTTGTCTAGAATGTCTTTGTATGCTTTAAAAAAATCATTGACATGTGGATGGGGGCTGAGATTGCTTACCAGTTTGACATGGCGTCAAGCACTTGTGCCATTAGTTTGGGATACATTAACTGATAATTATTTCTAAAGCTTTCAATACTTGTCTGAAACATTTGCCTGATAACTCCAGTACAAACTACTGAAGCAAAATTTGGACACAGAACCAATCTTTGGCTTGGCTTTTTGTCTATGTTTGAAATGTTTGACACTTGTGGACATTTAATTCTTCCCTGAGCCGTTCTTTTATGGCCAAAAACCTTCATATGATTCTGCTGTATGCTATCAAAGAGCTGACATGCCCTGAGGCACAAACAGAGCAGACAGAAAGCTGTGATTAGTTAGTCAGTGGCAGAGAGGGCAGGCAAATATGGACTGAGTTTATATGCTGTATGCTGTGTCTCTGTATCAAAAGCAGACTCAGTACAGCTAGAAATATAGGGATGATAATAACATAGCTGCGTGGTACTATGTTAAGGTAGCTTACAATCTCTCCATCGTTGATGATTTGCATGCGTTCCCAAGGCGGCAGTCTTCTGACCTTTATTAATTGGCCAAATAGCATTTTGAAATATCACTTAAATTAAAATATATATATATATATATATATATATATATATATATATATATATATATTTGACCATATAATTTTGAAGGTACCTATATTTACTTTCCTAGTTAAATGAAACCTGGGTGAGTGAACATTTATGGTGCCATTTAGCATTTAATAAATATCTAAATATCTACAAAAAAAGCAACAATGTCATTTTTTTCCCACAAGATTTCTTGGCTGTAAGTGATTAAATGAGTTACAGGGTTGAGATTTTTTTTTTTTAAGAGTTATACACAAAAATGTAGTTAACAATTTTTTTTTTTAATTAATAATTTACTTTTAATCTATAATTTGGGTAAGATGTTTATACTATGAAAGTGATCTCACCATTATAATATTAAGATTACAATTTTCATATGTCAATGTTGGGATTTTCTTCTTCCCATGATCTTCGAGAAATTTGCATCATGCAACTTCCTGATGAAAATGTGACTTATGTGGAATATTCCAAATTTCACAGGGGTGAATGTGTTCAGCTAACAGTGTCGAGTGAAAGCTGTGGGCCTAACGTACATTTTTCATCAACTGTAATAGATGAGTCATGGAAAAGGATGTTTCAAGAATAACATGTTAAATGGATTGACACATTAATGTAAAAATAATATGATCTTTTGAAGTATTTTAATGATTGTATTTCAGATTAAGTATTATGTAGTATGCTGGGACAGGAAAAAAAAGTGCCATAGATTGTAGTTTTAAGTAATATTTAGTAAAGTTATATATCTGAAACATGTTCATAGATTGCTTCGAATGACACTTTACATACTTTTAAAATGCCTTTTACCTCAATCATGGAATCACCCACATACTAGAGGTGCAAAAGATGTACTTCTAACAGCACAGGCAAAGTTACAGTTTACTACCATGTTTCCTGAGAGTGCACACATCACTAAAAAGCCATGATTGTCTGCATTCTTTGTTCCTCCTCCAGAGATGTAGAAAGAATGTGAAGCATGAAGGTGTTTCCTAAAAAAACAGATCTTGGTTCAGTCCTAATCCTTCTCTTCGCTCAGGACGCCAGCCTGGCCGAAAAGTTTCCAGTGATCCCTAAGCCAGCATGAGGACACAATGTACGTCATGTGCTATTTGGGTTCAAATTGTCAACAAACAGCAGGCGTCACACTGCAGACAAATCATTTATCTTTGGCATTTTCATAGAGGCTAGGCCAGAGGGCAGAGGGACACAGAAGAGTTCATTGGGCTGAGTGGAAAGGGGGGTAAAAAAAAAAAAAAAAAGGAAGGCGAACCTGCATCTTATCACAGGGTCTGTTTAACAGAAAGCAGACCACCGAGCAGCAGCAAATTAGGATTGTGAGCTCCAGTCTCGCTGTCACAGAGCTGTGACACAGTCCAGTTGTGTTCTCAGAGCCTGCACTGGTGTGTGGACAGTGATAGGACAGGAATCTCTGAAACGTTCCCATTGTTGACCAGTATCTCAATATAAACCTCTTGGCTTGCGAATAACCACCCATTAGCTTATCATCTATTTATTTAATCCCCATTTCACTAGCTAGATACAGTCAGTGTCTCATTACTCAAAGAAATTGGACACAAATGTGACTGGAAAAAAAAAAAAAAAACACTTTGTATTTTTTTTTTACCAACAGGACCCTTACACTGTACAACATGCCTTAAAACATAGCTTGTGTTTATTATTATTATTATTATTATTATTATTATTATAGGGTGTCCAAAAAGTCTCCATACATACAGGAAATTAACACTTTTTAGCAAAATGTCTTCCAAAATTTTTCAGATTTAGTTTATAAAGAAAATTTATATATATATATGCACGGTCAGGTCTGGAAGTATTTGGACAATGACAGAGTTTTTGTGATTTTGCCTTTATACATCACCACAATAGATTTGAAATAAAACAATCAAGATGTGATTGAAGTGTAGACTTTCAGCTTTATTTTAAGCGGTTCCACAAAAACATGGCATTTACCATTTAGGAATTACAGCCATTTTCAAAAAAGTACCTCCATTTTCAGGGGCTCAAAGGTATTTTGACAAAGTGACATAATTGTAAATATAACCATAATTTTAATACTTGCCAGGCCTTCACTGCAGCCACCTTCAGTTGCTGCTTGTTTGTGGGTCTTTCTGCCTTCAGACTTTCTGCCTTCAGCTCCGTTGGGTTGAGATCAGGCGACTGACTTGGCCATTGAAGAATATTCCATTTCTTTGCCTTCAAAAAGTCTTGAGCTGCATTCGCAGTATGTTTAGGGTCATTATCCACCTGCACTGTGAAGCGGTGTCCTATCAGTTTTGTAGCATTTGGCTGAATGTGAGCAGGGAGTAAAGCCCTATACACCTCAGAATTCATCCTGCTACTTCTGTCAGCAGTCACATCATCAATAAACACCAGTGAGCCCGTTCCACTGGCAGCCATACATGCCCATGCCATAACACTGCCTCCACCATGTTTGACACATGATGTGGTATACTTTAGATCATGAGCTGTTCCTTTCTTTCACCATATTTTTCTCTTCCCATCATTCATCAGTCCAAAGAATCTTATTCCAGAACATGGGAGGGTTTTTTATAAGTTTTCTGGCAAAGTCTAATCTGGCTTTCCTGTTCTTGAATGTTACCAGCGGTTTGCACCTTGTTGTAAACCCTCTGTATTTACATTCATGAAGGCGTCTCTTGATTGTAGATTTTGACAATGTTACGCCTACCTTCTCCAGAGTATTCTTGACTTCTGTTGATGCTGTGAAGGGGTTTTTCTTCACCAAGGAAAGGATTCTGTGATCATCCACTTTAGTTGTCTTCCGTGGTCTTCCAGGACATTCTTTTTAAGAATGTACTCAACTGTTGATTTGGCCACACCTAAGGTTTTTGCTATCTCTCTTATAGATTTATGTATTTTTTATATTTATTTTTTATTTTTTCTGATAACCTTTAAGAATGGCTTTGACAAAAGAAGAACACATTGAAATCATTCTCATGGATCGGGAAGCTGTCGCAAGGTTGTGATGGATTTTAACAGGAAGACTCGACAAGATCACACACGACACTGTTGCCAAACTTATTAACAAATTCAAAAGGACTGGAAGTGTGGCAGACCAACCGAGAAGTGGACGTCCACGAACATCCACTGACGAAGGCACAACCGATGGGGTGCTGGCAAACATAGTCTGATATACCCTGGTTCTTGGTAACATGACAAGCTGCGTTTTTTTTTTTTTTTTTGTCCTATTATATCTTTTTAGAAAGAGGAAAAAAAAAACAATAAAACACTTTGGGACATTCTGTTATTGGAAAAGAATCAACTTCATAGAAACCCTGCTTCACGTCACATCACGCTGTCTTTGATTATTTTACTGTAACAGCACACCCCATTGTGTTTTAACACTTACTTATTTTGTTTGTTACTTTATCTTTTCATGTGTGCTGGAAAGAAGATCTCAAGCTGGCTCTCTGTTTCTGATCTTTAGCAAACTGCCCAAAGCTCTTACTGTCCAAACCCACCCCCCAGTTGAGCTTTCCTGACTTTTCTAAGGCTTTAACTTACAAATCACCCAGGGCAAGTGCCCAGGGAAAACTCTGAGTCACAGTGTTACTCCTGGAAGCGCTGCAGTCCTTTTCTTTCCTTCTTTCTTTCTTTCTTTCTCCTGGCTCCACTCCTGCACTCTGTTCTCTGGACTTTCTCAGAAATGGCTGCTTAATTGCTGGAGTTATTTTCATGGATATGGAACGCTATGACACTGAGGCTGAATATCAAAGAAAAAAGTGCATTAAACACAGATTTTTTTTGTCTTTCTGATCTGTTTGATCTTTTTCCCCCTCAGATGCATACTTTGAAACATGTTAGAAATAATACAATCACTAATAATTACATGGTTCATTAAGAACAGCATTTCACTGGAAATACTAACAGAACTGGAGGAACATGAAACACTACTCTGTTTCTATTCACTGTTAGGGAGCGGTACACCTTATTTTTATTTGTCAGCATGTTTCAAACTCATACATAAAACAGACTCAGTGGAACATTGGCAAGGTTGTGATAAGTGTAAGATTAAGTCAAATGGAACGCAGCAGGAAAGCACCCTATCATCAGGAGATTTTGAATCCTGATGATGCCATGTGACTGTACTTTGCTCCAAGGGAGCAAAATTTGCCATGCTATTTGGTGGAAAGGAAAGAGATGGCATACTCTCTCTCCCCTGTTAATCACAGCGATGCTAGCCAATCACGGGCATCTGTGAGCTCATGTGTGTGGAAGAGAGCAGATATCCCTTTCTGACGAGTGTGTTATGTGTTTCAAAAAGATGTGGTGGCTGGCTTGTCATGTCTCTGAGGAAGCATGTGTTAGTCATCACCCTCCCCAGTTAGTAGCTGTTGTGTGATAGGGGAGCTCGGGCTGGTGGGTGGGACTTGGCAGGTGACCAAATTGGGGAGAAAACAGACAAAAAATTTCTCAAAACGTTGAATAGGAAAGTGGGAAAAACATTTTGCATCCAGAAGTGCTATCAGTGTTGCCAACAAGAAAATCCTAGCAGGCAGAAAGACAAAAACCAACAGAATATTATCACAAAAATCCCTAAAGTATGTTGGTGGGTAAGACGGCTAAATGCTTTTCTTTTGCTTACTTTCTTTCAAGCAACAGTACGAAACAGCTGAAGAAAGACAGCACAGTCCCGCCCCCTCATTTTCTATTGGCTCACAAGACCGATGCTCATGAATTCACAAGTCAAAATTCACTTAGATCAAGTCAGTGCAAAGCAAAAGTAACTGCTACCAAATGCAAATGCGTATCCTTTACATGAAATACTCTTTCCTCTTCAGCAAATTGCTTTTTCAGTCTTTTATTCACATTTGGTCTGACCACTGCTTTAACTGAAAAAGCAGAAAAGCATATTTTCTTCCAAATCACTGTAGCAATGGATTGTTGGTGCTTCCATTGTATCATACAATATGCAATATTTTGAAAGAATTTTCACTAACATTTATAAGAATAGCAGTTTTTGGATGTAACCGGAGTCCACTATTCAGGAAATGTAATTTCATTATCCTTATCAAAACCAAATATAAAACTTTACCCTGTTGATATGGTCCATAGAATTGTGCCAAAAAACAAACAAACAAAAAAAACATCCAGTAAACAACAGTCCTGTGGTCAGAGAAGAATGACCAGACTAATTCATGTTGACAGGAAGGCTCCGATAACTCAAATAACCACTCTTTACAACCGTGGTGTGCTGAACAGCATCTCAGAATGCACAGCACAATAAACCTTGAAGCAGATGGGCTAGAACAGTAGATTATATCGGTCATGCCACAGTCAAAGTCACTCAGTTTTTTATAAACGTGGTAATTATCAGATGTAAAAAAAAAAAAAAAAAACTTATAAAACTTATAAAAAACCATACAAAAAAACTATAGAATTTCCTTTAAAACTGTCAACACACGTGTTTACACGCACAGTCCAAAAGTTAATAAACATTGTCATTTACATAACCTGTATTACTGTAGTCCATATGTAACACGTATATCCACAGTAGTTTTTTGAAGTTTGAAAGTTTGGACCACACCTGGTCAATTAACTTCTTGTCAGTCAATTGTCCAAATACCTTTGAGCCCCTGAAAATGGAGGTACTTTTTTGAAAATAGCTGTAATTCCTAAATGGTAAATGCTATATTTTTGTGGAACCTCTTAAAATAAAGCTGAAAGTCTACACTTTATTTCAAATCCATTGTGGTGGTGTATAAAGGCAAAATCACAAAAACTCTGTCATTGTCCAGATACTTCCTGACTGTATGTGTATATATATATATATATATATATATATATATATATATATATATATATATATATATATATATATATATATATATATATACACATACAAAACATAGCGTAGTAAAGTTAAAAAGTGTCTGCTTTCACCGTGGTGAGGGTCAAAATTGTATGGCTCAGTGTCTTCAAATCACAGAATTATCAGAAAGAAGGTCGACAAGGCATGAAAAAGCAGCAGTGTGTGAAGGATGTGCTCGATGAAAGAGCAGCTGAAGTGATTGCTCGTGTGGAGAGCACATGTCCAGAGCGCTGGAGTGTCAGAGCAGTGTCTCTCACGCCTCACTATCAGCTAATCGCTGGCAGCTAAAATAAACTGTCATGAGACAGGCCCCCCATGACTCTCCCTACCATATGACCCCATCTTTCCTTTCTCTCGCACACTTTCTAATCCAAAGTGCTCTCAAAAACCCCAGTAGGTGATGTTTCATGGACATCACAACATGCATCGGCATCCAGGAACCATAGGTCCAAATGCATTTTCATGAATACAGTGTTGTCTTATTAAAGTACTGAAACAGATTTCTCTTATTTACATAAAGTAAGAGGCATAAATAGGGAATAAAACACAATGCGGTGTGCTGGTATGGAAAAAATAATCAATAATAGTCTAAGCAAAATGTATTATTTTCCAATAACAGCAACACCTGAAGTTCTTTATTCCTTTTATAACACTGCAATTTGCCAATGCTTATCATTTTTCATTTATTAACTATTAACAATACTTTCTGTCAATTTATAATTATGTAAAATCTTATGGAACATCCCCAAAACTGTTCCTTTTCCTGTTAACTAGAGCCTTACCAGCCTGTCTTTTTTATCTATTTTTTGAAGTTAACAAGACAAAAACTCAGCGTGTGTTATTACCAAAAAAGTTACAACCTTGTCCTTATGAATCAGAAACATATTAGAACGAGCACATTAATATACATAAACCTTTGCAGACGGCACTGCTCTCAGAGCTGCTTTTATAGAAAATTAATCAACACCTTCCAGTCAGATTCGAGAAATTGACAGCTTTGTGGATTAATATTGCATCTCTCGTGTAGTTGGTAGCAGGTGGTTAGTTATTAAGCAATGACAGCAACTAACACCACATACTGAAAGCATATGTGTGACCATCTGAATGAAATTTATGTACGGCATCAACAAATGATACACAGGATTTTATTATTTTTTTTAATTTCAAGTTTGCTTTAATCAGGTAAAACTGTCTTAATGTTAAATAGTATAGTTTGTAATATGACGTAATATGATGAAAACAGGCAATTCACACTGTACAAACCTGTGCAAACCGATACAAGTCCATTATGAATTCTACTTCCAGACACACACACACACACACACACACACACAGGCCCTGTCAACTTGCCCTGTTCTTCATCACCCACACACTGGCCTCGTGGTGATCCCACATGCCCCCCAACGGAATTCAGTGATGGGTTGGCCTTTGTCTTCTCAGACAGCTCTGGGTCACCGTGGCATTGATGGGCACGTGGCATTGCCAGTTAGGACGCTGGCACAGTCAGCTAGTGCCATGTCACATCACCCCTCCACCCTCCACCCACTCACCACAGGCTGTTTACAGTCCACGCATGCCATCATTCTCATCATCCTCGCAGATGTACTGGCTATGAGCAGACCATGCCTTGACTCATATGAAAGGCCAGGCAAAAAAAATAAATAAATAAAATAAAATAATAATAAATTCAGCCATAAAGTGTCACGCAAATCAACCTTCAAAATAGCCAGTGGGTGCTTAGCGGCGGTGTATAAACAGAGAAAATGAGAGCGAAAAACAATTAACTGTGGGTGTACAGAGCCTGAATATCCTGAAACAATGAGCACTTAGTATGCCGACTAATGAGTTCACACACACACACACACACACACACACTTACTCTCTGACTTTTTGAAGGCCTTTTGCAACATCGCACCCAGTTTGCTTTGCTTTCAATTAGCACTCCTCTCAATCACTCTACAGCGCTCAGACAAAGTGGCCCAGGATTACATACGAAAACCCTTGACCACACACCTTTACTCTAAATAAAATCTACAATCCAAACCCACACAAATGTATCTTCTCAAAATGTATGCTAAGTAAATACTCTGACTAAAATGAACATTAAATCTGTATAACGGTAATGCTGAAAAGATTGCAGTATCAAGACTAAAAAGTTTTTTTTTAAAAAAAGAAAGAAAAAATAGATAACAAGGAGAGAAGATAAAGAGAAAGGAGAAATATGGAATATGATAATGGTCTTACTGTGGATGCTACTTAACACCCCAGTTGAGGGCAACATGAGGAAACCAATCATCCTGAATGCTACAATGTGCAATGTGCAAGATAGCACAGGCTTAGCAATAATTCCATTAAAAGTTTGTTTGTTAATGTTGAACGAAACCTTACAAAGATTTTGGCCTTTAGTCTTGTTAAGCATCCTACAGCTACTGGAGAGTTTATCCACTGTTCAGATTTAGATTTAAATTTTGATTTATTATAACATCACAGTTTACCTGTAACGTGGGGTTTGGGTTTTGTTTGTTTCTTGTTCATTGTTCTCATGTCTTTTATTTTGGAGTTTAGTCATGGTTCCTATCTTGTCATGTGTTATCCTTGTCTTTGTGTCATGTTCTGATTGGTTGCTTGGTTTCATGTGTCTTGTTCTGATTGGTTGGTTTAGTCATGTGTCTTGTTCCTCACTGGTTGGATTGTGTCATGTTACCTTGATTGTTTGGTATATATAGCCCTCATGTAGCCATTGTCTTTGGTCATGTATTGATGTTGTAACCTGCTGTCTGTCCAAGTCAAGTCTGTCCAAGTCAAGTCTGTCCAAGTCAAGTCTGTCCAAGTCAAGTCTGTCCAAGTCTTTATTGGTATTGTTGGTTTTCACTTTGTTAATAAAAGTTGCACTTGGGTTCTTCACTATGCTCGCCTCAGTGGACTGATGTTACATTACCAAGTTTACACAGGATAAAAATTATAGGCAAAGTGTGCAGCACAGTGCCTGGTCTTTAAAAGGTAGGTATTTTCTTACTACTTATTACATTGCATACTTTCTAAGTTGAATAAGTAACTCATGTGAAAAATGTCAATTTTATTTCAGCAATTATTCAGAGTTGATTTATGCATGCATGAGTTAATACAGAAAGTATTACAGTAGGTGTTCAGACCTCTGATGTGACTACAGATAAAATTCAAACTATGATGTGCTGGATCAAGTGCTATTTTAGAAGTATAAAGTGGAATAATAAAGTGGAAGCCATATTGTTAAATTAAACCAAATGTGTAGTGATTAGTGTGATGATTACAACAATTCATGCAGCAATATATTGGCCATACTGTATACTAGACTTCTATTAGGTGTTTATTTCAATCTATATTTTCATTCATATATCATCACATTTTATTTTAATTTTTCTTTAATATTGTCTCTTGTTTTTGTGTTAAATTGTATTGCATTTGACAGCAATGAATAAAACATGATCCCTTTTCTTCAGTCTGTATTTTCTATCCCAGATTTTCTCAGGCTTAAAGGAAAGTTCTTGTGTTTAAAGGTGGTGGTATAGATGCTACTGAAAACTCAGACTCCGACATTTCTATTCAAGAAATTCTGACAATCTTGAAGATGTGAACTACACATACATAATGCAGGTCATTTTACCAATCTGAATGGGCCACTGAAATAAATCAACTTCCAAAAGCTCCAGTGTAACCCAACTCTGAACACAGAGAATACAGAGAACTTTCTCCATGTAAATGTGGATGTAGCTTCTGGAGTTAAGTCGCCAGGTCTTAATGCTCAGACGTAACATAATACTGGTAAGTAGTAAGAAGTACGACCAAACTACTTCAATAACACAATCATAACAAGCATAACACAAAAGCTGCTATCAATCTAGCATGCAAAAACAAATACTGAAATTTACTTATCATTACTATGTATTTATAAATTCCAGATATTTACCAGAATTTGGTGTTTTACTCTGTATTTAAACTAGCAAAAATAAATACAAAATATTATGACCACATTGTTAAAGCTTGTCTGAGAAATCCTTGTATGGAATTGAATATCCTGTTTGCACAGTTTGCTTAATTTAAAAAAAAAAAAAAAAAATGTGGCATCATATTTCATTTAAATATATTTATACATATACTTCTAATACACAGTGTTAAATGTTTTCGTCTCTTAATGACTAACTCCTGTGTTGAAGTATAGAAGATTACGCAGTGTTCTTTGTGGCTGAGTCATACTTTTTGACCAAACGTGATTTAATATTTGATTTAACCTGTGGCTATAAAGGATCTTAGATAATACCTCAACCAGATTATCACTAGGTTTTCAATGTTAGATTGATGTGATCCTGCAAATCCTGACGCTTAACACTCTATTTCATTTTATTTAAAAAGTAATAGCCGTATAGTTGTTTTAGGCTTTAGGGTTATGATGTTATAACTGCTGTACTTTTACGATTTTAAACCACTCAGAGAACAGATATAGTATTGAAGAATTAAAGTTGGTTAACTTGGAAAAAGTGGTTTAATTGTTCAATTATTGGACTTTTATTAGTCACACACCAGGTGGTTTAGTTTTTTTTTTTTTTTTTTTTTTAACAGCCAAAACTGTTAGAACATCTGCAAACCTACTTTGAATCAGAATATTCAATCATGGAAGTTAAAGCAAATCTTGCAAGCATAAGGGAGAACTATTAGGGAGTGAATTCAAATGGCTGTATTGTTAAAGCTTCAGCAGGAGTGTGTGTGTGTGTGTGTGTGAGTGTGTGTGTGTGAATGTCTAAGTCTGGCAGGGAACCCTGCTTCGCTTTTTTAGCATGAGTAACCATGAAACCTGCGACTTGCTTGATCTTTAGCTTCGTCAAATGTCTGCAGCCATTTCGAAGACACCATGTTGGGCAACACAACAAATTCTAACAACTGTAGTTAAGAGCTAATGAGATCTTTTAGAGTGAGGGAGCGACACGGCAACAGAGCGGCCCAAACAGATGAGAGTTCTTCCTCATAGCGTCACGCTCATTCCGGAAAAATCGAGCCAGATGTCCCTGGGCCGATAAGCAGGTGGGCCAGGGCTGCTGTGCCACCCCGCGCTGGCAGCGCTTCAAACCTGCTGGGTATAACCTTTAATTTGCATGCTTTTTCCTGGCTCGAGGACCAAGTGGTGCCATCTGCCTGAGCCTGCCACGTGTGACTGTGTTTTCGTGTGTGTGTGCGTGGCAGGAGGCGCACTGGAGCGTCCCAGACCATGCTGGTGGTCTGTCAGCTCAGCCCAGGCCCCTCCACCCAGGCCCATATGTCCATCCATGCAGATGAACTCATGCTCACTTACACACAAACAAACACACACACACATGCACAAATATACTGCATATTTATAACCATCCAGACATACTGTATGGAATGCATACTCTGTAAGTATTTTCACTAATACTCTCATAGTATTTCTTCTTCCTTGTTTGCTCTGTTCTCTATATATTTATACTCTAAAATCAGTACAGTTGATATTTCTACAATTTAATATATTTTAAACTGCCTAATACATACTGTATTAATCACATTTATTAGGAATATTACAACTATGGAGGGAAATAAACATAGAAATCCCCCTTCACATGCTTGGGGATCCTCCGTATGGCACAAGTGTGTGGACAGGTGGTAGTGTAAATAGAGGATGGTGGTCATGTGTGACACAGTAAAACCGCTTCATATTGCTTTATATTTATAAACAGTAATGGGCAAAGGTCTTGGCACCCAAAAATAATTTGACACAATTTGTCTAAGATGTTTCTTTTATCTTCTGCATTAGTAAAAAGAGCAAAATTAAATATTGCAGATATTAAATATTCTATACCAAAAAAAACAAGTAATAGACCGCTTTTCAGATATAAACATTATTGATGCTGTTTGAGATTTTATATCTGCAGAGATAATGTCATGAATCAGAATTAGGTGGATGTAAGCACAAGCTTAATCTTTATTAAAATCCAAGGCAGAGCTGAGGTCATAACAGGCAGAGGTCAAACGATCAGGCAGTAGAGTAATACAGGGGGAAAAAACGGATCAATAACATGGAAAAAGCAAGAAATCAGAAAGACTCAGTTTCTACTTGAAAAGATGGCAAAACTTTGTGAAGAACAGGGAGCATAGAGTTGTTTAAGAAAACAGAATTAATTGAAGCTAAACAGGAAGCAGGTGTGTTAGTGTTCAGGTGAGTGTGATTTGACACACGGAAGCGAGAACGGAGATAAAGTGAGAACAAGACACACTGGAACAACCTACCAGCCAGTTTCCTTACAAAACTGCATAACAATGTACTTAAGAGACTTGATGCAATATAAAAATGCAGAGTCTCATAGTCAGTCCAAATATTCGAGTCCACACTCAGGGCTCGTTTGGGGAAGGGGTTTATAATCACAGGTTTGCGTTCATGTAGAGTTGATTGCACAATTCCACATACCACTTTTTTTTTTGCATGCAGGTTTGCAACATCGTAGGAAATAAATTAATGTTTGCTGTTTTTTTTCTCCTTTGGTACCAACACTCAAGCAGTAAAGAACAGTGCTTTCTGGCTGCATGGCATGTCATTATGAAGATATACCTACGAGGAGGTGATCTCATATAACAAGATTTTTAGCCATGTAGGCTGGCTCCACAATCAAAGTGCTCCAGTAATCTGAAAGCCTGCTTTTTCTATATCAATAACCATAACAAACTTTTCCGTAGCATTAATAACAGTAAGTAATGTGATAAATTGAACCAATCACGTTACTCGGCATGCGGCGCCAAGCATCACCACAGTACCTAAACCTGCTGTGTACCATGCCACTTTTTGATCCAAGCAAACCCAAGTCCACTGTTTTCAAGCGGACCAGGGATCGGCTGTCTGGACTGCTCCTAGGTTCGAAAACAGCCTTCACACTTCACCAATTGAACCAAACTTAGGGCTCGGTGAAGGTATATATGTAATATAAATACAATTCTTTAAGATGATTTTTCATGAATCAAAGTCATGAGTCATAAACATAACGATTCATGTTGATTCATGTTAGTAAAAATGTATTATGT
Organism: Pangasius djambal; assembly: GCA_022985145.1. Taxonomy (NCBI): domain Eukaryota; kingdom Metazoa; phylum Chordata; class Actinopteri; order Siluriformes; family Pangasiidae; genus Pangasius; species Pangasius djambal. The sequence continues at coordinate 8,689,066 of CM041003.1, forward strand.
TTTGACCCTGACATAAGCGCCAATATTTTCGCCAATGTCCTGACATTACGCCTCTATTTTCAGTGTTGTACAGAATAATATCAGGACGAGACGTGACATTATGAACTGGCACAATGTTCAAAACAATTTAGCTAGAATTATTAGCTGCTTGTCCTGCCTCTGGGTTTGCACTGCCTTTATGCTGTACCTCTCAAATTAAAAATAAAATCAGACAAACACTTGTGGAGCCAAATGGGACATTATTATTGGCATTTTCACAGTCAAATGAGAGAAAATATTTACGCGATATTTATGTACACTTAGGTTTTATTTGGGAACCTGCTTTTGTGGTGGTGTGTTACTCGAGTATAATGTTTCTGGAGCATCCATCCCCAGCCAAGTCATTCCAGCATCCCTTCATCACATCCAACAGCAGCATGAGGTCTGTGCTGTTTATTTGTAGACCAGACATTATTAATCAAGTCTGTAACAAACCAGTGATGATGAACGATACCTATTAACCATAATAACAGTGTTCATGTTTAAAGAGCAGAAGAATTCTGACGCTTAAATGATTAAATCATGACAGAAATTGACTTAGGGCCGCAGACGTTATTTAGACGACATGAAGGGATCATTTGTGCAGGAGTTATGGGGGGGCCAGATTTCTATGTGATTTGTGATTTGACCCAAAAAGCTCCATGCTCTCTGACAATTGGTTTGTGTGAATAGTGTTGAAATGCAGGTTTAATGAATGTAAACACGGCTGTCTGCAGGCTGGCTTTACGCGTCGAACTGGAGAAGAACAGGCTGTGGAGCGATGTTTGGGCAGCGTGCCACTACTCCAGGTGGGGAGGCAGCTTAAACGCTGAGGTGATTCCATAATAAACCCTCCCTGTTTCCAGCCTCCGGATTCGCATCTTGCTGCTTCACGACGATTTATTTTCCACACGTCATCAAACTGGTGTAAACAAGCTAAATACTGATGCTGGCTGTGCATACTAAAGGCTAGAAGATTATGTCACTGTGGTGAAATTGCAGGATGTTACAGAAAGTGAGTTATCTGGGTAGGAACTAGAATTTTTTTTTTTCGTGGAATTGGTCAGTTAGCAGGATTTATTTTTTACCATGGAATTTGAAATGTGTCCTATATAAGGAACAAAACATGACAAGGCTTGCTATAAGAGTACAATAATCAACAGCCACCCTGCTGTGATGTGGGCGGACACAAAGCAGAGTTACTATTACCACCCAGAAGTGGATTACTTCCCAATACACCTCAAAGTGTTTTATTCCTATTATAGCACAGCAAATTGGCAACACTTTTTTAAAATGTATTAATGGATGAACCCTTGTACAGGGGACAGGGTGGCTTAGTGGTTAGAATTGCAAACTCACACTGCTGGGGGTGGGGTTTCGAATCCCACCCTCGCCCTGTGAGTGTGGAGTTTGCATGTTCTCCCTTGAACTTTGGGTGGGTTTCCTCTGGGTACTCCAGTTTCCTCCCCCAGCCCATGTTGTAGGCTGACTGACATTTCCAAATTGTCCATTGTGTTTGCAGTTGTGCCCTGTGATGGGTTGGCACCCTATCCAGGGTGTCCACCGCCTTGTGCCCCAAGTCCCCTGGGATAGGTGCCAGGATCCCCGCGACCCTGTGTAGGATAAGCGGCATGGAAAATGGATCGATGGAAACCTTGTACATTTAACCAGTGTTTAAGAACAGCCACAAAACAAGTTAGTTCCTGTTATCACTTACATTATATATACATTATACTACAAAGCTTTGTACTCCATTCAAATATATACAAAATAATTTGTACGACATATAAAAATGACTTCTGTTTTTATAATCTTATTGATTCAAACTGAATCGAATTAAACTAAAACATGCATCTTGTTAGCATCAGCAATAACCATGACTTCAGACGCTTTAATAATTATAATTTAAATTATTATATTTGATTAAGTAGATCTAAACACAAACCACAATATATACAAAATATTAATAAGAAAGCAAAGGGAAAGTGTGAGATCCTGGTGGTGCATCTACAAAAGCATGAGGCTATAGTGCTGGACTTTTTGACCTCTGTTTTTATAATCTTAAAGCAAGAGATCTTATTTCAAGTGCCAGAAAAACACTGGACTTTGGTGGATTTGTAGAATTTCTGACCTCTGCATTAGGAATACGTTAAAAAAAAATCATAAATTCAGTGGAGAGGAATTAAATGCATTGCTTTGAACAGTGTAAGATCAAAATCATTGCATCTCTATCTAATATAATCAAGAAAGGATAGTGAATAGCTTTTATTTTCTTTATAGCAGAAATTCATTATCAAACTAGTGAATTAAAAGTGTAATATAATAACCTAGATATAGATCACATACACACACATTACAATTCATGGCCTCGATTTAGTATCTTGTGGCTTCATTAAGTTATGTGCACAAGTATCTATCAGAGCATGATATAAAAAAAAAAAAATTATAAAAAAAATAATAGGATGTGTTGGATCAAGTGCTATTTTGGAAGCTATATTGTTACATTAAACCAAATTTGCAGTGATTAATGTGATGATTACAACTGGGACTGTTAATGCAGCAATATATACAACACACTTCACTCATATTAGGTGTTTATTTCAATTCTTGCCATCCTCTTATACATATATTATACATATACGTATACTTCTTATTCATATATCATGATATTAGTCTTTTTTATTTTTCATTTTTAAACTGTCTTTTGCTTTTGTTACATTGCACTACATTTGACAGTCTGCATTTTCTATCCCTGATTTTTTTTTCTTCCCCCCAGGCTTAATGCCAAGTGATTCTGGTCGAGATGCTATTGAAATCTGAGTCTCGTGAAAAAGCTGGCAAATGCAGAGGCGTGGACTACATACAGATCATCTTAATAATCTCAATAGAGTGCCCAGAAAATCAACTTAAGCATGTGTGTAACCTGACTCTGAATACTAAGAGCTTACTCCACTTTTATATCTTGAAGTAACTTTTGGACTTGAGTCACCAACTCTAAATACGGCCTTAGAAAAACACACAATCTTGCTAAATTTGATGGGTTTCTTTGAAAGAGGAGATATAAAAGCAGACAACAATGTCTAGTCAAAATCTCCTCCTATTTCTCTTTTTAATGATGAAAGGAGAAAGAGAGACGCTCGGTGCCCCGCTACAAGAATCATTAAAAAAAATACAATGTTTTTTTATTTTTATGTGGAGCACTTTTCTGAAAAATTACATTCTCTGAAAGGAAGTAGTGGCTTCTCAGACAACAATGTCTAGTCAAAAAACAGTCGCCTCCCTCCCTGGAGCAGAGAGAAAGTGGGAGATCCAAGCGATGCATTTTAAGAACTAAAAACACATAGGTGTCATGAATTTATTGGATTAATTTTTATATCTTCATTTGTTACTAAATTCACACTGCAAAAAATGACAGCAAGTGCCAATATCTTGAACATTCAAATTTATCTAGAATTTCCTTTACAAAAACCTAGTATAAGATTATTAAACCTATTTCTAGATTTTTTTTTAACTAATTTCAAGTCCTCCTATGGGGCAGATACCTGTCTTAATTTTATTATTATTTTTTTGTTTGTTTTGTTTTTTTTTTGTTGAAAAAGCTAGATTGTCTGCCAACACACTAGGAAAGGGCTACGCTTGAAATGTGGAAACACACCTAAAAACAGGCTGAATAATATTTTATTTACCCATATTCAAGATCATTTCTCTTGCTAAGACACAGACACAAGTGTGCAGTAAATGTTAAAGCCCCCTCCATCCTTTCTTTAGTAATGAAGAAATAACGGAGAAAGTAGTGCACAATAAGGATTCAGAAAAACATGTGGTGGAGCTGCAGGATTTTTGTCCTCTCTTTGCCCTCTGTATTTGTAACATATTATAAACCTGTTTTTAAATTCAGTGGAAAAGCTAAATCTCAGACAGACAGCAGCATCTAGTCAAAATCACCCCTCCCATCTCTCTCCTTAGTAATGAAGAAAGGAAAGAGAGAGAGAGAAAGAGAGAGAGAGAGAGAGAGAGCCTGCTGTGCAGTACATCATAGGGCTTCATCATTGGGCTAATTATGATGAGTATTCTCCCTGCAGGCTCATGGCTGTGGAAATGTACCGGCTTTGTTCTCCCTGAGCCTGATGGAGCTGATGGGGCATGGCACGATGCAGATGAGCAGGCCTCCAAATGTGTACCGCCACCAGGCTCCACACGAACACACACACCACGGGACATATGTGTGGTGCGCACACACACTTTCAGACACAAACATCTAAGCACGGATATTATCTGTCCTTCTTTTACACACAAGGAATTGAACATGAATTTACAAATACAAATATAATAGTGAACAAATACTGAGACACAATAAAAATGTGGCGTAAACAAAGCAACAGTCCATATCAGGGGTGGACAAATTACTAGCATGGGCACCTGGGAAAGAAGATTTAGTATCTGGGCTATTAGTTTTTATTCACAGTTTCCCTTGCAGACAAGTAGGTTCAACAAGCAGAAAAACACTCCTTATTGACTTTTGCAAAACAAACGTTTTCATTTGGCATGCAGCTACGTTTAAAGCTTGTGGCATGCAGCTACGTGGTGGTGCAATGCACATCAATGCTGTAACTATAGTGCATGCTTCTAAATCCCACCATCGGCTGCACTACACAAATCAGCCACCATGCGATCTGGTTGACGGTAGAACGGTTTTCACTTTTTTTTTTTTCTGAATCAGGAAAGATAAGTAAAGTTCGATCTAAAGACAAGTAAAGTTTGGCCCAAATCCATCATATAACTCTCCTGCCAGCACAACACGGCATCACCTCACGGTTAAAACATTTCGAGAGAACATAAAGACGCTAACATGACTTTCAGTGATAACTTTCACATGCGATGTGAGGACCGAACCCCACAGCTCACTGCCAAACACTGGCCAACGACTTGCTGAGGTCACAAACATATCGTGCTACATTTCAAACTTTGTTTGAAGAAGATAATGATATATCCATAAGTTTCTCTTACTCTGTATTAAGCACTTATGTAGCTAACTAGCTCATCGTGTGTTGTTACATTATGGTAGTTATTGCGCAACCAAAACATCGGACTGGGCAACACTTTGGAGCTTTTACTAGTCCATCTGTGCACATGGTAAGGAAAAGCATCCTTTTTACACTAATGCACTGCATACATTGTAAATATTATTGAGTATCACATGAAGAATTGAATGAAAGCATTACTGACATGCCACTCTAATAATAGACATAATCAGACGACCAGTGATTACTCCTGTTGCATGTAATGCATAAATACTCGTTGTCTCAGAGGACCAAGTTTCCAGACATTACAGCCCTCTGAAGCCACAGTCATGCCAGCAATAACAATATATTTTTATATTAACAATTTCTCACTCGTAGCTTGCGGAAACAAGCAGGAAAGCACAGACTCCAGACTTTCACTCTGTACCACATTCATTATTATGATTTGAATGTGGTGAAACTATATTGTGGTATTGTATTATGGCCCTGTTAATGTTTGTCTTTCTGGCATTATCTTTTTACTCCAACTATATCGCAGCATTAATACAAACCTTCTCTTTAAGTTGGCCTTTGTTTACTCTAGTCATAACTCTTCTCATGCCTAAGTGTCTTATTTAAAGTCTCTGATGTAGCCCTGAAGGGGTCACTCCTTCCTTTCACTGTGCAACGTAGTTGACTTTCCATTTTTTCATCTTTTTGTTTTTGACATTAAAACAAACAAAATAAACAGGTAAAAACTCAAACTTGTCATTATAGTCACATCTAAAATGACATTGCATTAGAGTCTGAGGCTGCATCCCAAACTGCATAGTATTCAAAAAAGGCTTTAAATGGAGAATTGCCACTGACATTATATAATATTTAGTTACAGCCTTAGTCCCATGGCAGTTCCATGAATTTTAGAGTTTTATCCATGCATGATATCTGACCTGACTTGACATATGTAAGTGAAGCAACCTAGGTTACCATCACAGGAGAATGATGATGTATGACAAACAAATAGATGTAAATGATTCAACTGAAGCATTTATGGATGGTGTGAATGAGAGACAAACAGGTGTTCCAGGTAGCAAATCTATGCTCTGTTCTTGAGAACAGAGTCTATAAACCTGGCACAGAAATCCACAGGTGTGAGTGTGATCCTGCTTTAATATCCTGCTTTAATATCCTGCTTTAGTTATACACTTCAGTAAGTTCCTGAGGAACTATCCCACATGAAGGGTAAACGGGTAAACCTCTTTTTCACTTAACAACCTGTATGAATTCTAGGACAAAGCATCAAATGATATCAATGACCAATTGTAGGGCTATCAAAGGCCCATATGCTCCAAATCAACTGCAGGTGTAAAAGGGTTTTGTTACTGCACCAAATGCTGACAAAGCACTGCCAGTGATCCTTTGTCCCCCTGCGGCATATTGAGTTCAAGCGACAGCTTTCGCATAATGACAGAGCCAAAAGCACATTCAAGGGTGACGCTATGAAGTTAAGTGTCTTTTTCGGACTCAAAGGGACTGAAGCCCTGGCTGTCTGGAGTTCTCTCACGACGGGAGCGAGAGGATTAGGCTGCTCCTGAATAGGACAGGCAGCTCTTTGAGTGTGTGTATGTGTGTTGGTGTGTTTTTTGTGCACTCTCCATCTCCAGCAACAGCTGCTCGAGTGCAGCGGGTCAGGAACGCCAGTTTTTGCGACCTGCAGCCTTGCCAATTCCCAGCACACAGTCCGGCTAATTGTTTACAGGTCTTTTCATAGCCCAGTGAATAAGCAGCTATTTTCTTCCCATCTCCCTCCACTACTTGGACTGGTCAAGCATAATAAAGTGGTCCTGGGAAGCCATAATTATTCTTGACAAAGTGCCTATGTGATCCTCTTCCCACAAAGTACACACACAAACAAATGTACAGTAAATTTTTAGCGCCTTAATTTGAGTATAGGTTTGAGTACTGGTAGGATCCATCTAGCATCAGAACTGCTGTATCACCAATGCTTTAATCAGGAGCTTGGGATGAATCAAACATGGTCTTCAAAATGTATGGAATAGGATTGTTGTGTCCCAAGTTTTAGGGCATCCTTTATTTCTTACGTGATATTAGTAATACACTCACCAGCCACTATACACCTGCACATTCATGCAATTAACCAATTAGCAAATCATGTGGCAGCATGCAATGCACAAAGGTCAATAGCTTCAGTTAACGCTCATGCCAAATATCAGATTGGGGGGAAAAATGTGATCGCAGTAACTTTGACTTTGACTGTGGCATGGTTGTTGGTGCCAAATGGGCTTTTTTTTTTTAGTATTTCAGAAACTGCTGAGCTGAGAATTTCATGCCCAACATTTCTAGAGTTTATACAGAATGGTGCAGGAAACAAAAACATCCAGTGAGTGCCAGTTCTGCGGGTGGAAATGCCTTGTTGATGAGAGAGCTTAGAAGAGAATGGCTAGACTGGTTCGACCTGACAGGAAGGCTATGGATATTCAAATTAGCACTCTTTACAACCATGCTGAGCAGAAAAGCATGTCAGAATGCACAGCATGTCAAACCTTGAGGCTGATGCTCTACAACATCAGAGGACCACATCGGATTCCACTCCTGTCAACCAAGAACAGGAATCTGAGGCTACAGTGGGCACAGGATCACCGAAACGGAGTGATTGCCTGTTTCCAGTGCCCAGTTTCAGTGAGCCTGTTCTCATATTTTTGTATTCGATTTGTTTGTCTGGCCGATTGGTGAGTGTAGTGTGACAGGTTAATCTGTACCTTTTGGCCATGACTGTAGGACAGCTATGGTGATTGAAACAATAGTATATTAGAATGAGTGCATTAATATAAACCTTTCATATGAATTACAGCCAGCGCTACTGTTAGCAGATTTTTGGAAGATACATTAAGCCTGTTTGACCACAGCATTTCTGAATCGGCAAGAATCATCCTTTAGAGAAACTTGGTCTGCAATACGGCTACAGGACTGCCTTGCTTATTCCACAACCTCTTGGAGCCATCTTAAGTGTCTTTGTGTCTGCAAACCTCTTACAAATGCCCATAATCCAGTTTCCCTGAAAGACGCAATTTGGCCCTTCGCAGTAACAGCATTAGTGGAGATGAATAGGACATCAATTGTGCGCTCAGTGCTCATTCAGTTGAAATTGCTTTGCAGACTCAATTGGGTAAACTTAGATTTTTGTTTTCTTTCTCTTACCCGCTGCAACTCTGCTTCAAAAGGGCGGGCCGACTGGTAAGCGGAAATAGATGCATCATGACTGAAACAAATTCAGCAAATGTTTCCCGTGAAGCCGGGGCGTTTTTGGTGAAATTGCAGCCGTAGGAGCTGAATGAGGCTGGAGGCTGGTTCAGTGGGGCATTCAGCGTCACTACAGGAGAGCTCTCATACGAAGCTGTGATGATGAGACCGTAGCGATTGTCTCCCAATGACAGATATATTTAACTGCGTGTAAGCAAATATACTCAAAAATCAACACTTCTCAGTGTTGCTTGGAAAGAGTACTAGTGATATTCATCGTCTGTTGTGGCTCCGTGACTAAGGCTCCCGGCTTGGGATGGAAAGGTTTTGACATCAAATCCCAAGACTGCCCGAAAGCCTCTTTTGATTTCTGATCAAGGCCCTTAACCCAGAGCTCCACAGCTGTGTGCTTTCATTAAATTCTGCCTTGCATAAAAGTCACTCGGAATAAAAGCATCTGTCAAATGAATAACTGTAATCTGAATGTGACAGTGAATATCAAATTTGCTTCAAATACATATCTATTCGCATTTTCTCCAACCACTATTTACTACCGTTGCTTGCATTTAACAGCATTATGCACTAATACATTTGCTAATGTTCATCATCACGCCTCTCAGTTTGATCCCAAATGAACAAGGATTTTATTTGTACCATAGCAGAAAACAAAGAAACTGGTGTTCTAAGTTTTAAAGAATTTCATATGAAGGAGTATTTTCTTTATAGACAGTCAAAGCAGCATATGCTGTTGTTTTTTTCCCCCCCTTTAAGTGTTACTTAAGGAGACCTGCAAGTAAAAAATGTGACAAGCTAGTAAATTATCAGCTCATAGTAATCAGGGTGAAGCACCATATGTTTCAACCTTTATGGAAATACAATCTTTCAGCTGAGCTCTGCTAAACACCAACTAGCCACCACCCCCACACTCGCTGACAGCTGATCAAATGACTAATAAATAAGATCATTATAGTAATGCAGCATTCGATTCAAGAATCACACACTGCACAAATACAAGCATTACATGATGGACAGAAAATAAAAAAAACATTTGATGTTACCTTTCCCTGGGTCTCTTTGCACATTTATTCCACTACCAACAAAATACACTAGGTCATTTTTATCAATCAGGCTCAACATGGCTAGTAATTTAGTTGGGTTTTAACAATATTAATGCCACAACGCTGCTGAATGCTTGATCCTGATTGGTCCAAAAGTGTCATTTCTATAATAACCACTTTAATAGACTCTTGTATGGAGTATGATTCACATAAATAGATGTGAAAGTTAGGCTTTTTTTGTCTGTGATTGTTTATAGCTGTTATAATGGAAGTGATAACATGAACTAACGGGTTTCACGGACATTCCACACCATTAAATGCAGCTATAAACAGATAAATAAAGTATGACATGTCATTCTTTAGTAAATAATACTTGTTAGAGTTGGCAAATTGCTGCGAAATAAGAGGAATAAAACACAACAGGGCATGCTGGTATTGTATTGTAAAATAATCAACTTCAGGGTGAGAACAGTAACTCTTCTTCTTATCAGGCTGGATCAATCCATCCTGTCAATGATTATTTTCCTGTAACAACATCTTACTTATACCAGAGTGCTGTTAAATACTCAATTCTGATTGGTCAAAAGGTGTTTATTAATCTTCTATAGCAGCATGGGTGGGACAGTAGTTCCGACTGCACGGTTTATATATGTAAATGCACTCATTCTAATATGTTATTGTTTCTATAGTAACAGCTGGAACAAGGATTAAAATGATATAAGCTCTTTTAGCACTTCCAGTCTGCTTGGGTCGATTAACCTATTGAATATTTTTCCTAAAAGTGGAAACATACTTAATATGACACTTTATGTGCTCTCAGTGCTTGCGGGTGTGTTTCCATAAATACTGCTTATATGACTAACAACTTCACAAGAGTTACATCAAACATTTAAAAATCTATTTTATTGTAATCATAATACTCATAGCTATAAATGTATAAAATATACATATATATAAAATATTGTCACACATTAAGAAGGGTGAAGCGAGTGAAGCTCAACCTTATAGCCCTCGTGTGTGTGAGTCAGGGGGTAAGAATGCAGAGGGATGGTTGTCTGTACCAGTGTGTGACAAGACCCGAGGTCTTTCTCCCCTACACTCAGAATGTCTCAGGGGGCCAACGCAAGGCATGAGGTGCAACTTCAGCGTTTCTGGTCTAACCACAAGCTTCTGTTCTCATGTATCACAGGTGGGAAGACTGGGGGGGGAAAAAGGAGGCGTTTATCTCTCCCACGCCTCACACCCCATCCACAGAGATAAGCCCTCTCAGTGTAATGATTTAAAGCACTATTATTCATCTTCTGCACATGAACACATGTGGGAAGGCTACAGATGCAACTTCGTCATCCCTTTTTTATGTCAACTCTTCTGTTCACTACGTAGAAATGGCTGTCGCATCTAACCAGGTAAAATGTATTGTAAAATATTATCTCAGGTGTTAGGGGGATAATATGATCGCAGTGCCATTAAGCCCTTTAACTAATAGAATGTAACTTTTTTAATCATTAAAATCTAAATACTAAATGCTAAATAAATTATGCTAATACTAAAGCCTAAAGTTTTTTGGGGGGGCATTGAATTAGCAAATACCAAAAATGTTAACTAACATCAAGGACATTAAGAACATTCTAATGTTTTAATTAAAATTATTTTTTAAATGCATAATTTACTTTCAATCTATAATTTGAGGAACAGGTTTGTACGTTCAAAGTGACCTTGTCAGTCAAAATCACAGTAATAACAAATAAAGAAAATAAGAAAGAGAGCTTTTCTTCTTCCCATGATCTTCAAGAAATTTACAGTATATAATACAACTTCCTGTTGACCCTGACTTCTGGGGTGAATATGTTTCATAGGGGTGAATGTGGTCAGGAAATAACACTAAAACGTAAATTTTTTTCATAACCTGTACCAAACTAATTGAAAATAATGTTTTGAGCTTGATAATCACACATTAATGCAAAGAATGATATGATTTTAGAAGTGCTTAAATAATTATATTTCAAGGTTGTTCTAATGAGCTGAGACAGGCAGAAATGGCGTTTTCTACATGATAGAAAATCTAGAAAATAGGTTTTATTATTATTATTATTATTGAAACATGCAAATAGATTGTCGTGAAGGACACTCACTTTACCTATGTTTAAAACGTGTTTACCTTTACACAGAAATTATACAGAATTTACCCTGTAACAAAAGAGTCATTTTTACGCTTCCATTGCTCCTGTCAATTCATAAAACCTTAATTGTATTTTTCCAAATTAAAAAACAAAAACATTTTGAACAGAGCCTAAAGGTTATATTCATCATTGTGGGCCAGCAAACTTGTTGATGCCATCTCAGCTAAAGAGAAAATCCGAAATGGAGATAATAACCATAACGTAGCCACATATGATGATCATTCTGTTCATATAGCTATTAGAGAGGCTCGTTTGAATCCAAATGCAGGAGGCTGAATGGGCCCATGAGGAGTGGAGTGTGTGCCAGCGCCACACCAGTGCCAAGTGTAGCATGTGATTGGGGGGCCACAGGTGTTCTGTTCACATTCCCATCATTAAGCAGGAGCTGGGCACCAATAGCCAATCAGGGCCCAGCTGTCAAAACATATTATGTGTGTGACTTCCACACTGTCTCTGCTTTCCATAAAGCATACAGTAATTACTCAGGTGGACAATAAACACTGCCCGTCGCTCAGATTAAAAAAAGAGCCCATCTCTACTCTTTGGCCTTTGAGTCCATATAAGTCCGTGGTGTGTAAATATCTCTGTATATACCTCTCCCATGCTGTCTCAAGCTTACAGTCTACCCGACCCATAACCTCCATCTTCAATCTTCTACTTATGCTCAAGTGTGTCATATGTAATATTTGTACTCATTGTACATGTCTCTGAATTATTATGAAGTACTGAATAAATAAAATATATAATTATTATAATTAAACTGCCTGATCTTTTATTGTCTCTTTCATTTATTATATTATCATATTATTTCCCCATCTTTTATTGTGTATTGTGCTATGTACTGTATACCCTTTATAGTAGCTGTGTTACTGTGATTACTGTATATTGTGCTTCTATATATTTTATAATGCTTTAGCTTTTATTTTCCTTTAACTCTCAGAGGTCTATGCCTATTTCTACCTGTCTCTGATACATAGGTTTAACGGTCAAGTTTTAAATCGATACTGTATGTGGTGTTTAACGCTTAATAACTAGACTTATGACTGGTGTATGGACAGAATAATAAAGCGTTTGATTGTCTGTTATAGTTATAGTAACTAGCAGACACACGTAGTAACTATAGTAACTAACATCCAGCTTGAAATTGGAACAGAAAAAAAAAAAAGCAAAATACAAAATCTTTGCAGAGTGCTGGTTTATAATACGAACAAAATAACGTCTTTTTTATTGCTGTAAGTGGATTTGCAATCATGTTTTTTTTTTTCTGTGACAAGATGTGATTTATAGTAAGTATATACCAAATAATTCCAAAATTATGAAACAATATGTAAAACATATGTTTCATCTTTCAGTGTGGGTGCCATCACGGACTTTTAGAACTAACTAACTAAGGTTTTGCTTTTATAGTAGACTTAAATTGAACTTACTGTACAGCTCTTTGGTCAACTTCTTTGGTTTTTAAATCAGCTCTGTGAACAACCTTGACTTGTTTCTTTCATGTTCTTTCATAATTCAATATCCACAAATGTTGGAATTCAAGCTTTGGCAGATAATGGAGCCAAGCACCTACGCTTTCATGCTGGAAAAATCATTTGTAGTCTTGTTCCAATTTTACAATGGGACATTTTGACATATTTCATATGGCTTTATGCTGCACTCCCTCTTACATTGTTAGGGTGTGAACTTGTTAATGGCATCTCAGATCAACAACAGAACAGTATAATAGAGATACCAGACATAACAGGGTCACGTATGATGATCTCTCAGTAAAGCTATTAGACATGGAAGCCAGATACGGGGGCAGATTTGGGAATGGATGATAGACCAACCTTAATTCAGTATGAATTGTCCCAAACAACATTCTGAGCTCATTTTAATCAGCTTAAATCATGTTAAATGTTGATGGTTGTATTGTTTGTGCCTCTCAATAATGAACTCATTTAATTAGCTTGTAGAACAGCTCTCATAAACAACTTCATCTGGCATTTGTTTACATAATCAGGCTGCAAGGTCTACTAAGTGAATCTGATTTATACATGTAGCTAAAGTAATATTAGCTAGAATGGTCAGTTATACCTAGCTAAGCTACAATTGTAGCTACCTTGTGAGCTAGATAGTGCTAGGCTATGCTATCTCCACTGCCTAAACATAATGATTTTGTCAACTCTTCCAAAAATGTCTTTCCAAAGGCCAAAACATGGACATCAGAATATTTTCACAAATCAGCCCCGTGAGTGAGCAAGTAAGACATTAGCTAGCTAAGTTCTCACTAAAAGACTGCTAGCAGAGACTAGTAGCTAGATAGCTAACGCTAGTTACACTAGCATACCGCTAGTTAGTCATTTAACATTAGCAAACATGTATTTCCTGTCATTTAATATTACCAGTCTCTTCCCAGCAGTGAATTAATAGAAACCAGGACTGAAAGAAAAGAAAAAGGAGCTTCACTGTCCCAGGTGAGGTTTTATTCAGTTTAGCGATTAGTCAAATGTAGCTAACTGGAAACTTTACGTATTAATTGCAAAATACTGTAACGTAGGAAGCGGTCTTGGTTTAGGTGTGTATGTGGTATAATATCTCAGTATTGGGCAGTTATTATACACATTTTTTGCTATAATTATATTAACATTTTGTGTAAATATTAGCTGTGACAGTTTCAAGCATTATTTTATCAAGAGATAAATTTTTTTTTTTAAAAATCCCATATGCACCCAAAGGAATTCTGACCAAATTACTCATTTAAATCACTCTGATCCTGACTAGGTTAAAGCAGTTTCTGAAGATGTATGAATAAATGCAGTAAACACGTCAGTCACACAGTGCGCTCCCACGTTAATGAACGTGGCCTTTCTTTGAGAAAAATTTGAACAGAGAGAGAGAAAGAGAAGAGTTCATAGGAAGGCCTATATATAATTATACACTATATTTAATTAGATGTATAAATATATTACTTTACTACAGTGTGAGAAAGAATGAGAGAATGGTAATGCTTTATATCCTGTGTGTGTATGTGTACCTTTTAAAGGGAAGGGCTGTTTGGAAGTCAGATGCAAATATAAGAGATGCTGCTTTCGCTGATGGTGGGATGAGACACCTGTACAAACTGCCATGTCACTGATGCAGAGTGTTGACTGGGGCCACACACACACACACACAAGCAACCGCACATGCATGAAGATACAAAGCAGTCCCCAAGCAACCTTCTACTGTTAATGTACCCTTATACACAAAACATGAACTCATTCATTCATATACTCTTGGAAAAAATAGAAACATCTAGAAATTTTAAGGGTTCTTTGTTTGTCCCTCTGGGGGAACGCTTAAAGGTTCTGTGTATAACTCTACACTATCAGAAATGGTACCAGATGGAAGCACTTTATGAAGCTAAGAACCCCCCGAACTTTTCTACAATTTGTAGTGCTACAATCTGGAACTGAAATGGACTTGAGATTATATGTCATGAAGCTACACAGAATACCCCCATAATATTGAAGTCAAGAGTAAAACTATGGTTAGCAAATTGATTTACAAATAAAAATGGTAAAAGTTGTGATTACATAAGTATTCCTCTCTGTTCCTGTGCAACCCCTGAATTAGTTCTTGTGCAGTGTGTTATTTATTTATTTTTCTAACCACTTCAATATTGTGGACTTTGGTGTAGTTTCACGACATATAATCCCAATTCAGTCCATTTCAGTTCCACTACAAAATGTGGAAAAATTCAAGGGGTGTGAATACTTATGCAAGGGACTATATCTAAAGCGTTTTTTTTTTTTTTTGAATAATGCTTAAAAGACCCTTTTTCTTAGAGTGTATAATTGGTTGTGGAGTTTGACGTCTTGATGTTTGATCTGATTGACACCTGGCATTTGACATTTCAGCCCAGCACATTGCAGAGCTTATATGTTTAAAAAAATCATCAGAAGAATAGTTTTCATTCGAAACAACAAAGAGCAAATGTTGTACTACCGAAGGTCACAGCAATATGACTTGAGCCGCAATGCTAACTGTTTTATCCATTCAAACCTGCGGCCTTCTTTACATGATCCCAATGAAAGAGCCTTCTCATACAGCCAGTCTCTTGGCATTGCTACTGTGACCCACATCTAGAATGACCACTGAGAAGAAAAGAATGGCAGAAACTGAAGGATGAAAAGTGGCCCTTTCATTCTTTGAATGTCCTTGAGAGAATATCTCTCCCTTTTGACCCCTGGTGACCCTCCAGACTCGCTGGACTCTGGCAAGGACAGTGGCGTCTATGTGAGAGCGGCGGTCACTCCCTCTCTCTGGATCGCCCCAAGGGGACAGCTATGGAGCTCATAGAATCTGAGTAGCGGCAGCAGACGTGTTTAGCGCCGTCAATTACATCCTCGGGCCCTCGTCATGGGGTGGCAGCCCACTTTCATGATGGAGGTCGTTCTCATGCCCCTCGCCCTTTTTTTTTCTTTGTCTTTCCCCCCAGGACCACACAGAGATGTGGCTGTAAATGGGAAAGAGGCAGCCACCCCCATTCTCCAGGTGGAATAGGGACCTGTGACTTGAGGGCAAGAAGGGGAAAGAGACAGGAAGGACGTAGGGCTGTGTGTTTTGTTCCCAGGCTTGTTTCAGTGATTACATACTCTGTGTTGTGAGTGTGTTTGCTCGCTTAGAAGGAGTGAGAGAGACACAGAGAGAGGGAGGAGGTGATGGGATTCCAGGCTTAGAGTCTTGATAGCCTTCTCCTCTTGGTCATCCATCTCTGTCCTTCAGCACTGTTGCCAAAATGAAGATGCTATGATATGTCAGGTCTGAAAGGTCAAAATGGCACAAACTCATAGAATGATATGAGACATTCAGTGAACCGCTGCTCTTATTGCATTACTGAGATCAATGATTGCGATCACAAAAAGCAATCCTGTGATACAGAAGCTCTGAACTGCAAAAATGTTGAAGGGCTATGGCATTATTTAGACTCATTATTTCAAGATAGAATGTCATTATTGTAACTTATTATCTCATTGTTTTTACTTATAATTTCAAGATATTAAGTAGTTATTTCAAGATATCTTATTATTTCAAGATATTAATTAGTTATTTTGAGTAATTCATTCAAGATAGTATGCCATTATTTGGGATTATGTAATGATTTCAAGCTAGAATGTCATTATTTCAATATAGTATTTACTTATTATGGGTAATCTTGATATTTCAAGATAGTATGTCATTAGCCAAAGTTATTTTTATTATTTCAAGATAGTATATTGTTATTTCAAGTTATCTTGTTATTTAAAGATAGTATGTCATTATTTCAAGATGTCTCATTATTAGAAGATACTTATATACTACTCCTTTATACTAGCTATGATGTACCATTACAAAAAGCCTATGTCTCTTGACATCTCGCCCTCCAGACCTAGAGCTCTTGCGCTTGTGACTCATCTTCTACTACTGTAGATGATCGTACATGGATACCTTAAAGATTTGCACTTCTCAAAAACATTTTATGCCCAAATTCCAGCCTTGGTTCAGTGGATAATTTCACCTGGATACTATAGACTTGTACCTAAGAACTGCTGTTGTAATCATAAAGACTGTCCTGTGCTCATCCTAGGACTCTTGTTCACAATATGATCATACTGACCATCATTTCAACACACTTTTGTGCAAATGAAAGTTTGTTTGTCTTTACCTTTCCACACTTGTACACTGTACTGATTTATAATCAGATTATCCAGTGTCACCCTGTTGAGTCTGGCTCCTCTCCAGGTTTCTGTAACGTTTTCTGTAATGCTTCTTTGTGACAATGTCTATTGCTAACAAATAAAACTGAATTGCATTCAATGTAATATGGGAAACTTGGACTAGTCTAGAAAATACAGGAACAAAAGTATAGCTGGATATGATTTAACCTGTTTAAAAATGTGTTTAAAAATGAGTTTTAGATTAATTTTACAACAAAAAAGCAATCAAAATGCTATATTAAAGAAAGAAAACATTAAGCTTCGTTGAGCAGACGTGATTGGGGTGAAGGGTAGGGGGCGATTCTATACTCACGTGCCGTTTCCCATCAATCACTGCTATTTCCAGCCTGTATTTTAGTGCATGGCCAGAAAGCTATTAAACACATAGTGCTTTTTAAGCAGTGCAGTATTTGAGTGTTAATTTCCATTAAAGCTACAAAATATTCCAGTACCACTCATCAAACCATAAATTTGACTGCATAAATAAATAAATTATCTTCTTTCAATTCTGGAGCACACATATTGCCAAAGAAAATGCCAACCTGACTTCAGGGATAGTTTAATACAACCTGAGATGCTGTTACAAAATGTTATGGCCAGATAACAGTGAAAAACTAATGTAAAACAGTACATTCCCAGACTGGCTTATCAAGCTATATTGCTATATTTTGTCAGCTACACTTTTCCTCTGGAAACTCCCTGCCTATCCTAATCACCTTTGGGTGGAGTGTAATGCAGGACTGTGTCTTCTCTTCCATAGCATTAATTCCTGTTTTGACAGTACAGCGTTGACCATAATGTTCTGGGGAACATCTTCAGATACACACTACAGGGTGCAAAATTCCGAGTCCATTACCAAGAACTACACTACTAGACAAAAGTTTGGATATAGCTTCTCACAGAAACATTCTTTATGTTCCTACTTGTTTAGAATAATAATGAAGACAGTAAGAGTATGAAATAACATATATGGAATTGTGCAGTGACCAAGAAAAGTGTTAAATGAAGACTATTTCATATTTGACATTCTTACTAGTATTCCTAATGAAGTTTTGCACACTTCTTGGTATCTTCTCAACTATCTTCATTAGGGAGCTTAGGAAACTTTTATTAAAGTTCCCAAATATGCAGACGTTTTCGGTTTCTCTAAACGACACGAAGTTGTGATTTTTTTTTAAAATTAACTTCAAAAGAGAGAAACAAAATGAGGTGAACAGCTGTTTACAGCTGCTATATGTAAGAGTAAGTGATAACTTGAACCAGCCTGTTTTATGGATGTTTCCACAACATTAAATATACAGTACATGCTATAAATATATAACTATATTACTGTAAATGGTTAAATTGTATGATGTTGTTGATAAATACATTTTTTAAACATTGTCAGCAAATTGCTGTGGTATAAGAGGAATAAAAGCCTTTGGATGTGTCCGGCATGTTGTTCTTACACAACTAAGTAAAAGCAATGTTGGTTTTTTGTTTTTGTTTGTTTTGTTTTTAAGTAAAAATACAAAAGTACATTTTGATTCGGAAATAACTGTATACATGGGCATTAACATCCCTATTTAAATTAGCCTTAGAAACAGATTTCAACCATAAGCCTTTATCAAAATATTTTCAGGACAATGAAAAATATATATTCAGTCTAGTATATTCAAACGTTTGACTGACTTTTGTGCATTTTTCTCACATCTGTCTTGTAAAATGTTTGACTCAAGATCTATTTTTAGTCACTAATATGAACAGAAAAAGGTTTGTTTCCAGAGGGATAAGTAATGGCAACTTATACTAATGATTTAATATGTTTATTTAAAACTGTGTGTTGGAGCAAATGTGTGTCCATCCATCCATTCATCCATTTTACATACCACTTATCCTGCACAGAATTGCAGGGAAGCCTGGAACCTACCCCAGGGAGCTCGGGGCACAAGGCAGAGGACAACCAATTGCACACACCCATTCACACACTAAGGACAATTTGGAAATGCCAATTGGCCTACAACGCATGTCTTTAGACTGGGGGAGGAAACCAGAGTACCTGAAGGAAACCCCTGAAGCACGGAGAGAACCTGTAAGCTCTGCACACACAGGAGAGAGGCAGGAGTCGAACCCCTAACCCCAGAGGGGCAAGGCAGATGTGCTAACCACTAAGCCACTAAGCCCCTCCAATGTGTGACCATCTGAATTAAATTTATAATTTTATATGAGGATTTCTAAAACAGGAAAAAAAAAATTATTTGGGTCAGGTTTAGATAATATATTCTTGATGAGTATTTAGCAATGGATTAAATAAAATGATGTATTATGATCTAAAATTATGGTGCTGAAATACTGCTAAATAAAGTATGGCTGACAGTTGCCTGTTAGAGAGAGCTGTGTGTGTGTGTTGTGTGTGTGTGTGTGTGTGTGTGTGGTTCCTGGTCCGGACAGGAACTGGCGCTATGCCATTATCTGGCAGCCAGCAGGCCCAGGTGCACCAAGCCCAGGTGTGTGTCTATGAATAACACAATGAGCTAGTGCAAACACACACACACACACACACACACAGAGAGAGAAAAAGAGAGAGAGTATGAGAACAAATGCAAATGCACAGGGCCTGGTGTCATGGCTCACCTGTTGAACACCTGCAATATTCAGTGCAGCACAAAAGCACGCTGCACAGCCACTTATCACATTTTAAGGACGCCGAGCTCTTTGTTCTTTCTCCGACCCTGTTTACATCCTGATTTGCATTCAAGGACGATTTCTTATTAGTCATGTCTCTCTGTGTCCTTTGCATTACTCATTCTGTCTCTGTTTCACCTTCAGCCAATAAAAAAAAAAAAAAAGACATGACTGGGATTGGATTAGGGAGGCAATCAAAGTGTATAGAGCAAAATCCTTTAAGTCAGCCATTACAACACACCTCACAGAATGCAGAGGTGCTCTAATCCACACACACACACACACACACACACACACACACACACACCAGTCTCATTAATACATTCAGAGCATATTCAAACGTGCTACTAGCAGCTCACATTTTGATTCTTGCTATGAGCCAGGTCTTAATATTCTATATGAATCCTCACGGGTGGGTTACATGTTGATGAGCACAAATCCAATATTACATTTTATACTTCATCCTCTTCTCCTTCATCCATTTACCCTCAAGTTCTGTTCGTTACTCTGCAATGGATGCCTTATTAATCCAGGATCATTGTTTCATTCATTTTAAAACATCTAATAAATCTCCTTTTCAGTGCTTAGCTGTTCAATGCTGTTACAGGAAAATAATCAGAAAGACTAGACGTGTCTTATTCCTCCTTCACTACAACAATTTGCTTATAGTTTTACATTTATTACTGAATTGTGCTTTTTAGGTCTGTATTTATAGTTAGATTTCATGTTATGGAAAGTTCACTTTTTCTCACATCAGCCTCTCCCTTTTTTTTCATTCTCTTTAAGTCGATAAGACAAAAGCTTGTCATTTTATTGAGAAAAAGCTCAGAAAGCACAAAATCCCCCGTCCTGAAGACTCTCCTGTTACAAAGCACTAACACTGGAGACTCCTTCCTTAAGTGTTAAATAAACATCTCCCTGCAGGAAATGCAACCTTATCAACAATTTATTTTTTATCTTTGCTAAATAATAACACATTTCATTTATCCATTCATCATTAGCCTTAGATTATATATATATAGCATCCACCATACAAGTCCCTGTTACTATAGAAACGTATTAGAACAATCGCATATAAGAGCCGCACTTGTTATAGAAAATTAATCAGCACCTTCTGAACAGCATTTCAGTGCTACATGACTGGATATCACCTATGAAGAATGGATTTTATAGACGTGTGAAATTAAAGACATAGCTATGTGTATGTGTGGACTGTGGTGTTGAGAACCTTTGAACCCTGACACCCTTTTTATATCATTGCTAATGGTGTATATGATTTGTGGGCACTTTGGTATGCAAATTCTCGCTAGGCAGCCACTCATAATAAAAGATGTCACTCATTATAAAATTCTGTACATGAAGGGAAAAAAACTAAAAAGGGAGAAAACAGAAAAAAAGCCAGAAATTAAGGCAGAAACCTAGCAGCAAAAATGGAATGAATCACCGGTTAAGGTAAACTAACAGTTTAATGAATAAGTTGTACACTTTTACTGAGACGTGTATTATAAATAAGGATTGTTTTATGTGATTTGCATTGTATATATGATAGAAGGATAAGCAGGAAGAGAAAAAGAGAGAGGGGGAGAGAGATGGATGAATGGTGTCTCACCGGTCAGCCATTGTAGCAGGTACATTTCCACAAAGAGTGTAAAAATATACAATAAAGTCTTACAGTCTGAGATTTATTTCAGTATTTTTCAAACACGAATGCAAAAAATTGCATTTGTGACATATATATGTAAGGAATAAAACACAACTGAATATGGTGTTATAGGCAAATCATCATTAAATCAATGTTACCACCCTGAAGTTAAGATTCAACTTTATTGTCATAGTGTGGAGTATGAGTACAGAGCCAATGAAATGTAGTTTTTCGCATATCCCAGCTGGTTAGGAAGCTGGGTTCAGAGCGCAGGGTCAGCCATGATACGGTGCCCCTGGAGCAGATGTGGTTAAGGGCCTTGCTCAAGTGCCCAACAGCAGCAGCTTGACAGTGCTGGGGCTTGAACCCCCCGATCTTCCGATCAGTAACTCGGAGCCTTAACCATCCATCCACCACTGCGCCTGTTTACCAATAACATCACACCCGGGAGTGTTTTATTACTCTTAACCTCAGCAATTTGCCAAAGCTGACAATTTTGCATTTATTAAAGAACGACATATCATACATTTTATCCACCCACCAACAGCCACAATCAAGTTATTACTCACATTATAACGGC
Source organism: Pangasius djambal (assembly GCA_022985145.1). NCBI lineage: Eukaryota > Metazoa > Chordata > Actinopteri > Siluriformes > Pangasiidae > Pangasius > Pangasius djambal. The sequence goes on from CM041003.1 coordinate 8,711,189, forward strand.
CAGAAACAGGTGCTCCTTCACAAGCCTCTCTTTCTTCCTCTCTCTTGAAGTTAATATGACAAAAAAAATTGCAGCTTGTCAGATTACAGAGAAACCGCAAAGCACTCCGTCCTGAAGATAAAGTTATAGCTTCAGCTCTGATTGGCTGACACTGGAGACTTCATCCAAAATGTTAAATAAACATCTCCTGACAGAAAACATCAACAATTATGCATTAAGTGCCTGTGTAGATTAGAATAGAACAGAGGCCTTTATTTATCACATATACATTACAGTGCAGTGAAATCATTTCTTCGGTTATCTCAGCTTGTTAGGAAGTTGGAGTCAGAGCGCAGGGGCAGCCATGATACAGCACCCTGGAGCAGAGAGGGTTAAGCCTTTGCTCAAGGGCTCAACAGTGGCAGCTTGGTGGTGCGGGGGCTTAAATCCCCGACCTTCTGATCAGCAACCCAGAGCCTTTAACCACTGAGCCATCATGGTTAGAGATGCCATGAAGTAGGTAGCAGTGCCTTAACCATATATTGTATGCATTCCAGGCCTCTTCTGTCCTTGTCAAGTGACAAAGGAGTGATAAGCTCTCTCCTTTCATACAACACTGTAACGACATGCCAAGCTTTGTAAGCCCTGGTATGCGCCTATCTTGGTAGGAGAGACCACTTTGCACGGCCCTAATCAAACACCAAAGTTGTTTATTATAGAAATAATAAAATGTATATAAGAATGAGCACATTCATATAAATCTGTGATTTGTCTTGCAGCCGGCACTACTGTCACACCCGGGCTGTTATAGAAAATAAATCCACACATTCTTTAATTAATAAAAACTGCAATTGTTGGCAAAAAAAATGCTGTGGTAAAACAGGAACAAGACACTTCATGATGTGCTTTTATCGGAAATGAATCAACTTCGCTTCATGTTGGGACGTATAACACCACCCTACTGTGGATTAGTTTCATATAACAGCACGTACCCCAGTGTTTTATTTCTTACATTAAGCCATACAGGCCTGACTGAGAAGATCACTCTGCTGCATATGTGGTCAGAGAGGCTGGCTTGTTTTTCTGATGTGAGCTGTCACAAGTATGAATCCACTCTAATGAACAGTACGCCAACTGTTTAATGAGACAATTAGATTACAGTTTCATGAGATTACTAGGGGAAAAAAATACAACAGATTCATTTGTATACTTTAGTACTCACAAACAGAGGAAATGGTATTAGCTTTTTTTTAATAGATTAAATAAAATAGCTGGTAATGGACTCAGACCTTTGAAGTCTAGTACAAATGCAATTTCAGTAAATTGAATAAATAGATTAAATTAGATTGACCAGACCCTGAAATCATTTTGAATTAAAAAAAAAAAATTAATTGAAAAACCTATTTTTGAAACCGTTATTGAAACTCTTGTTCATGGCTATTAGTATAATATTATTAATACTCATGATATACAGTACTTAACCTGTAGCAACAGTTGGCTGTACATTTTTTAAAAAAAAAAAAAGGATGACAGGCCAAGTGAAAACACTGCACCAATGCAAATGAGGAGCCAAAAGTGCAAATATTTAGGATTTTTAAATAGGCAGTAATTCCTATAGAGGCTGTTCTGGAGGGGTTCATGATGTGAAGTAATTTGTCCATGTTAGTCCATGTTCCATGTTAGTGTTAGAGTTTGATTTAAAGCATTATTACACTACCTAAATACAATTACCAGATACTCAAGTACATAATGTATAGTCTAAAAAAAAAATAGTGTGTAGTGCACAATTTGAGGCATAGCTGAAGTCATGGAAGTCTGAGCTCGAAGGTTATCATGCATTGGTTGTTTTCGCAATACTGTACTACCTCAGCCAATCACTTACTGGGGAGTGCACAGCTTAATTAATGTTCTATGGTTTGGAATTTTACCATCCATTCAAGCATAGCTGTCATATTAAAAAATATTCCATGTTTTGTAATAAATGGAACAATACAAATGATTCAAAATTGCTTGGAATAAAACCTCCTAGATCCACGATCGCTGCTTAAGCATCATGATTTCACAGCTACTGAGCACAGGAAGTTTATATTAAAATTTTGTTTATAAAAGAGAAATAAGAAGAAAATCTAGTAACCTGAAACATTTTTGTTTGTTGAAACGTTTCAGTTTATTTTTGTTTATGACAGGTTGCTTTAAACGACACATAACTGACAATTATCTATTAGATACATGATTTTACCAACATTTAATGTAGTTGGTTATTTATAGTTTTCGAGGGTAATCATGATGAACAACTGTGGTATCAGTAACACGTATCAGTTTTGTGACCGTAGCACACACACACACACACACACACACACACACACACACACACAAGCTGTCGCTCGAGTTAATTTGATCCCCTGTTCGGAAGTCACATTCATTTACGTTCTGCTGTCATCCAGTTATAGTGATGGCAAAAACATATCACATGGTGATCAACTACTCAAGAAGAAAGTTTGTTCAATCGAGCAGCAGGAACAGATTTATTATACAGATTTTCCACATGACTACTTCGACATAACAGGGGACATGAGAGAGAAAAATTTGTGAGACATACAGTACCTAGCACCCTATTGTTTTTTAGTACAAGCTTTGTTATAGATTTGTATTTTATGACTTCTACATTATTGATTCAGTACAAAAACCTTTTAGATTCCAAACATTAGTTTTCCAGCACAAAGTTAAATGTTACAGAAAAATGTTTGTATGTCAGTAATGAATACAGTAATGTATGGCAGATTACATAAGAGACGCTTTTCAGACAAAAATACATAATGAAGGCTGCTGAGTTTCCCTGCAAAAATAAGAAGCGAGTTGACAGTCAAAGTCTCCAGAAGAGCTGAGGCTGGTTCTGTAAGATGCTCAGTAACACTTACAGCTCATTTCCTTATAAAACTGCACACACTGTACCTGAGAATACTATTTTTTTTTTAAAGCGAAGGGTCATCACACCACATATTGACTTTGTTTCATTTATTACTGTTTACAGTTATTTTTTTAATGTAGAAACATTTAGTTTCATTATTTTTGAAGGCATCTTTGCTCTACAGCATTTCTTTGCATGTGCCTAAGACTTTTGCACAGTACTGTAAATGCCTGAATGTGTCGGATACTTACTGATCTGTGCATTTAGCGAGCGATTAGGAGTTGGCCATCGGTTATGATTACAATCCGGCCCAAAAAAACTCGTGTTTTAATATAATCAATTATGAAAGACTAACGTAGTTTTTCCTTATTACATTTATCAAACAGGATTCCATCATACTCGTTCACATAAGAAAAAAACACATGAGCACTCGTTTATTAAGGCAATAACAACAACAACATATAGTGAAGTGAAGTGAAGTGACGTGTGGCCAAGTATGGTGACCCATATTCGGAATTTGTGCTCTGCATTTAACCCATCCAAGTGCACACACACAGTAGTGAGCACATACACACCGTGAACACACACCCGGAGCAGTGGGCAGCCTTTTTTGCTGCGGCGCCCGGGGAGCAGTTGGGGGTTCGGTGCCTTGCTCAAGGGTCTCACCTCAGTTGTGGTATTGAGGGTGGAAGAGAGCGCTGGTCATTCACTCCCCCCCACCTACAATCCCTGCTGGCCTGAGATTCGAACCCACAACCTTCAGGTTCAGTCAGCACCTGGGGTTTCTCATTAGGGGCAATCAACACTATGTGTAAGAAGTGTACACGTCACTGGTTCATGTAAATATCATGTTACAATGGTGTGTAAAAAGGATAAATCATATATATGTGGGGGTCTGTGAAAATCCATCAGTGTCACTGTGACTGAATTCTGGAAAACAGGCAAAAATGAAAAAAAATGGTTTTGACAAAAAAGTGAGTCTATAATATACTTAGGCACCTTGACTTGATGAAAACATAAATATAATTTACCAAAATGACAAGGAAATTTTTAGGCTTTGCTTGGCATCCGCCAATTTTTAAATCCATAATTTATAAGGAGCCAGCTTAACAAACACAGCAGTGAAACCAATCAGTCTGCCTAAACATGTCTAAACCTTGCTTGCTAGTGTGATTTCCGCACACAGCGAGTGTCAGATTGTCAGATCGGGGTCCACTGCTGTCACCTAAGAACAGGAATCTGAGGCTACAATGAGCACAGGTGAAACTGGACATCTTGAAAAAACATCATCTTGATTTCTGCTGAAACCTGCAGATGGTAGAGACAGAATTTTGGCATCAGCATAAGAATTCCATGGACCAAACTTGCCACGTGTCAATCATTCAGGCTGGTGGTGGTGGCACAATGGCGTGGGGAGTGTTTTCTTGGCACTCATTGGGCCCTTTAATACCAATTGAGAATTATTTAAATGCCAAAGCTCTTATCTGAAAATCGTTGCTGACCACACGCCTCCATTTATGTGCACAATTTACAAATCTTATAATTGCTACTTCCAGCATGCTAATTCGCCCAAGTCATCACAAGCACAAGCCATTTCAAACTGGTTTCATGAACATGACAATAAGGTGAGTGTATTTCAGTGGCCTCCACAGTCACCAGATCTGAATCTAATAGAGCTTCTTTGGGATGTGGTAGAACAGGAGATTCGCAGCATGAAGGTTCTGCAGCAATTATGTCATGCACTCACATCTCAAAGGAATGTTTCTAAGACCTTGTGGAGTCCATGCCATGAAGAATTGAGGCTGTTCTGAGAGCAAAGTGGGGTCTTACCCAGTATTAGTATGGATTTCCCAACAAAGTGGTCAGTGGGTGGATATTTTCAAATTAATGTGAGAATTTCTCAATCTGATCATTCTAGTTTTTGCTAAATGATTAAATAAAACCTTACTTACTGTAGATTACGTGAAGTCTGAATGCTGTGTGTAGTCCTTCCACTGCAAATATCTCCCATTTGCACCAGTTCTATGCCATGATTATGATTCATTACAAGACAAACGCAGGAATATTTTCTTGTGGGAGGCGTAGTCTTGTACATGTTTGTGGGAAGGAGGTAGCCCCAACCAGCTGTAATTACTCTGCTTGACATACTTCACATGACTAATGAGACAATCGCAGGCCACCACAACCAGTCCATTTGTCATCTCGGAGCTATGTTGCCTCAGAACACGTCTCTTAGTAGTGCAGCTAAGGTCAAGTTAAACAGTACCTTGGTAGTGCCTGATTAATTCTAATGTAAAGACGCAGGGATAAAATCTAATAGATCATTTCTAATTAGCCATTTCGAATTAGTTCTATGGCTGCCAAAATCACAGACGCTTCTGTGTTAATTGATGTCCGTGGTACAGACAATGTGCAGTTACTGTGCTTAAGAATGTACTGAACTGCACTAAAGGCTCTACAGACAGACAGGCAAGGAGGCTTGTGATAGAAGACGAGAAAGAAGAGATGGAGGGAATCTGATTGAAGAAAAGTGGAAACAGAAATGGAAACAAAATGGAAATAATGCATTTACATGATGTTTTTACATTCTAATTTGTGTGGCAGCTTGGAAAAATCCTTAACATGGTGAAATCTTGACATTTTCTATTTTATATATATAGTTCTGAAAACTACAGGCTTTCCTGAACACAGCAGCATAACAGACATTTTGACAGCCGTTGTCTGATTAATTAATATTTAGGCTTATGTCATTTTCGCTGTGGCACATAATTACATATCCAACAACTTGGTCAAAGCCTGACATTCACTATGTGAGGAAATCACACTTGCTTGCAAGGTTTTGTGCATCTTTAGGTTGACTGCATAACAGCTGGCAGATAGCCTAGTCATACAATTCAGCAAAATAGTAAATAAACTTTTGTTTTATTAAAAAATTTCAGCCAAAACCTGATCTCTCTCTCTCTTTTCTTTTTTCCATTTGCCAGAAATCAGCCACAACAATATCCAGTGGCGTGTCCCAAACCAACACACATTTAGTGTAAGAAAAGTGGTCTTGGAATTGTCTTTTTTTTTGGTATTAAACCTGTAAAATGGTCAAAATCATGCATCTGTTAAAATTACTCAACAGTTTTGCATTATTACTTATACCTATTTATTCTTATTTTATTATACTTCATTTGTAATTATTTTATGCTTTGTATAATTTATTTCTAATAATTATAATTTCTTATAGGAATTCAAAGGTGAGCCGAAATTATTATTATTATTATTATTATTATTATTATTATTATTATTATTATTATTATTATTATTATTATTTCCACAGTGGTTTGTGAAAGCTTGCCTGGTGTAGATAGTCATGTCTACATTGAACACGAAATGTGGCACATGTCAAGCTTGGCCAACTCATTTGCCATTTAAAACACTCAACAAGTCAATAGCACATTAATATTCATGGTGCAACTCAAGTCCATTGTTAACATAAAGCTCCAGTGACCCTACGACAATGGTGTCACATTCATAAATGCATGGGCTTGGCTATAGAAGTGATTATGAATGGCGTGCCGCTTTCCTCCACTAAGTCGGGTTCCCGCCGCTGCACTCTATTTGCCACCTGTTGCTCCTAATGAGTGTGTGAATTTGAATCGTGCCCAGCTGCAGCGCGGGGTTCGTGAACTAACACGGCCCCACTGGCTTGAATTGACATCAGTGGCACTGGGCACAGGCAGGGCACGCTCCTGTGCTTTAGATGCCAGCGGCATTAACACCCTTCCAGCACAGACAGACCCTCAACCAGCCAACACGGGCAAAGGTGGCACCCCAGGAGAGCTAACAACGTGAGTTGCCACGGTAGCAGCTGAGGCTCTCTAATCACACGCAAACACACACAAACACCATGCACACAAACAAACTAGTTATAAAGGTAAAACTAGATACACAGAAGGGTCCAAATCTCAGGTTGCACTAACAAGATCTGCTTTTATGTTTATCAAAAATGATTCATTTCCTACTTTGAATATCAGTGTATCATAATTCGAATATCTGTGGCAGTCTGGGAAAACTATTCGGGTGTTGCAGCACCTGAATTTTACCAAACAGCCAAAAATGCTGAAAAAATTCAGGTTGTGTTTGTTGCTTCTTACAAGCAACAAACCTCTTTGACACCTCTAATTTAATAACCAATAAATACAATGATGTAGAAATGTTTTTATTTACTTTATAACCTTTCCAAGGCTTTCTGCAGAGACCATATTAGGTAAATTAAAGCCAGTTTAACAACCATGGCTGTAAAAAGAGGTGTTTTAATTGCTAGCTTGCTAGCTAAGTGTGCTTTTGTCACACGGTGAACGTCACACTTTGATCAAGTTGTTGGATATGTGCCATAAGCCTAATAAATTCAGTTTGTAAATGGTTTAAATACCAGCTGTCAAATTCTCTGCAACACACACACACACCGTCACTGACGCTGTAGATACGGCAGTGGACAACGTTTGAATGCTAAACAAGAATATTTGAAATTTAGCCAACAAACTCACTGAAATAATCAGTGCCTATTTCATCACTGACATAAGCGCAAACCTGAGTCAAGAGCAACGCTGTCGTTCCTGTTTGTCAAATGACTGACGTTTGTGATTAAAGTAATTACTCGTTTTCCATCCTAAATTGTCATATTCGCCGTTTCTTTTCTATATTTGTTGTGACATATTAAATGAAATACAAATTAAATAAATATATAGTAGTTGCTGTATACAGTTCATACATATATGTATGGTTTCTTAGTTGAGATGTCTACTACTGAAATATCCGGTAAAACTGGAGAGAATGTTGATGTGATGTTAAAATAAATAATGTGGGATACTGTTATTAGCTATGACTTAGCACTCTGTTAACTAGCTAGCTAAGCGAGCGGTGTTATTGCTAGTCAGCTGGAGGGTAGCTTGTTGCTAAAAACGAATGCCAGGAGAGAGAGAGAGGATTTTTTTCTATTTATCATTTACAATTTTCCATTTAGTTGACACTTTATAATTGAGATGAATATAAATGAGCAGTTGATGGGCTTTGATGGGATGGGATTTGACCTAACATACTGATACTGGTAATGTATGCCTTTAACCACTGAGCCATCACTGTTGAGCACCACCAGTGCTCAAAGATTTGTGCACTCCCCACAAAAATGTTTTCACACTGTAAATGTAGAGTAAGGAAGGTTATGTACAGCAATAAGAGTAATACGAGTGTCTTGTATCACATGCAGTCATATTTCATAATACAATTCCATTCACTCGTGTCATTTGTAGTTTATTTTTTGTGGCATACACTGTCCAGCGTTTTGTTTTTGGGTTGTTGTTGTTTTTTTTGTTTTTTTTTAAAGTTCTAATGAAAAAGTAGTAGTAAGTAGTAGACAAAATATATAGCCTACAGCCCATGAAACTGTTTGTACACATCCCTTTTGTTTAAAATGTATTTAAACTCAATTTACAAGTTACTTGCTCGGCTTTGTACTAGCTTTATTGGCCGATTACCAAAGCGAGCCAGCTGTAGTAGCGAAGTACACTCATGAGGCAATGATCTCTGCTACTTCCCTCTTCTTCATAATGTCTCTATACACATTTAATGAGAATGTGCAATGAGAAACCATGTTTTTATATGTTATATGTTTTTCTTCCAATTGGTAGGAAGTGAAAAAATAAGTCAGGAACTGAAAAAACATTGGAAGGCACATGGCAAAGGATTGGTCCAAAGAAACATTTGAGGCAATTGTTTGGATTTGTCTCTGTATCATAACATACCTAATTTGAACATAACTGAGAAAATCTAACGTTCATAAGCATATGCTGCTGGTTGCGCTGTCGCTTTGCCGCTGAAATCGTTGCTCCATATGGTACACATACAGTACACACAAAACAAACAGTCGCCTATTGCTTCGCTTGCTAGTGTGAATGTAAGGTGAGACAGCTAGCGTTTATCAGACAATTTACAATTTCAGAAGAAGCAAGGAGGAAGAAAGAACATTATACGTAGTACATTCTTAAACAGTTCATGTTTTATTGTGGTCCATCAAAATCCTTCAAAACAAATGGAGTACAAAAACGTTTCTTTGAATTGAACATCCACTGATGAAAACAGCGATCCTTCCCAGCAAAATGTGCTGAACACTAATCCTGAGCAAAAGAAGTTTCACACAGGCAATAATACCGTAAACCAACTTCCAGACTCTGGACTAAAACAAGTCAGTTCTGAATGTTTGCATGAGTTCTAATATGCAAAAAAATTCATCTGGAATGTCAAGCTTTATATTTCCCACATGCATACACATGAACCATGCAGGTTCTTAAGTAACAGAGAGCTCACTAAGATCTTCATGACAAAATTATGTCTTTTATTGCTAGCGATTCATAGACAGTGATTAATTAAGGTTCTAATAAGACGGGCAATGCCTCTACACACACTCAGTATTCTTCAGACACACAGTCGGCTTTATGTCTTTAATATCCTGAGCTGTGGGGGGAAAAAAAACACTGAAAGATTTCCATAAATCCCAGAAGATATAAAAACAAAGAAAGCACTGGAACAGAATAAAATTGCGTTAAGCAAGGAAAGACTTAATCGTGGTTCACTCCTTGGACTCCAAAAAGCCACATATGGTAACCTGGATTTTGAGTAAAAACCCTCAATTAATTAACCTTTAATCCCACAGGAAAGTATTACCATTCATAACATGTGCAAAAGCAGATGGTCAGCATCTTCAAAGACAAAACCTAGGGTCCAATCGCTGGGTTCTTAGCAGGCAAGAAGGGCACGGAGAGGTTCTGTTGGAGTAGAACGCGATCTGATTGTAACACAGCCTCGATCCTCGCAGATTCCTTTGTGCTCTTTCGGCTTCTTTAGTCCAGGTCCGTGTCCAGGTTCAGTTCGGTGCTCAGGTTGAGGTAGAAGAAGGCGTAAACCCCCAGCAGGAAGACCAGCACGGCCATGATCACCAAGATGGTGTCCTGAAAACATGGTACAAATCAAAATCCATAGCCAAACTGGAACATTCTTTTAAAGCAGATGAATACATGCACTTCAGTCATAACCAAATTACTATGATAAACCACTGATATGATATGAAGCACTCAGATTTGAACTGCAGCCAGTCACAGGTTCCTATATATACATTCTAGACCACAGCCATGGAGGCTGTAAGTGCACTTAATGTGCTTTAAAATGTGCAGGTGTGTGTCATATGCCAAAAATAAACGCTTTTGTGCAAAGAGCTCTATCAATGTCCTGACCTCAAAACACCCTAGCAACTGCAGTGTGCTACCTTTTATGTGAATGAAACACTCTCCAGACCAGGTTTGCAAAGCTTTTCAAACAAACAAAACTATTTTGATGAGGCAAAGTGCAGGAAAATTCAACCTGCAAAGCTCTCATCACTGAAAACTGCGTATACTTTACTGTTTATACAAGCAGCTCTAAAAGCAAATATGGCATGCATATATAAATGTTGACATACTGCAGTGTTCAAGCCTACCGCTACCATAAAATATTATTTCATCACTTAGAAAATCTCAGTATGGTCTGTTAACTGTAGTATTTCTCAAATAAGGAATAAAACACGACAAGCTTCATTATTTTCCAATAACAACACGTCCTGAAGTGTTTTATTCCTCTTACGCCACAGCCATTGATCAATGCAAATATTATTTTATTTATTAAAGAATAACACATCATACATTTTATCCATTAATTGTTATAGTTAGTGTTGGGGAAAATCTGAGAGTAAACATTAGCATAGGAATGAAATATATAGCATCACAATAAAAAAAAAAATTAACACAGTGAGGGAAAATCTGTATTTGGACTCTTTTGTTTTTTTTTTTATTTAATATACTACCAGTGTATACATCTACTTATAATTTACACACACACACACACACACACACACACACACACACACACACACACACACACACACACACACAATGTCGTTTGACTTTGTACTTATAATTGTACTTATAATTGTTTTGAAAAAATAGGTGTCCATAAGCATAAACAAAGATAAAAAAAAAAAGTATTCAGACATGACAAATTACCAACATTAGTACTCTGTTGCAAAGCTGTTGTTGGAAATTACAGCTTCGATACATCTGTGGTTAAATTTGGCCCATTCCTCTTTGCGAATCATCTCCAATTCATCAGTCTCCCACTGATGGATGCGCATTTCATAGTCCTCCATAAATTTTCAAAGGGATTCAATTCAGGAGATTGGCTAAGCCATGCAAGTTATTTTGGCTGTATGTTTGGGGATATTGTCTTGTCGAAAAATGTCCATCTTCTCCACAGATTCAGTTTCATGGCTGATGAGATTAAATTCTCCTCTATTATGTCCCCGTACATCGCTCCATTCATGCTTCCTTTGACGACGTGTAATGCCCCAGTACTTTTTGCAGAATAGCAGCCCCACATCATGATGCTCCCACCTCCATACTTCACCGTGGGTATGATACGTGTATCCCTGCTTTCTCCAAACATGACAAGCTGAATTATTGCCAAAGAGTTAAATATATATTTTGTTTTGTCTGACCAGAGTGTATTGTCCAAAAGAGATCTGAAATGCCTAAATGCTTTTACATTTCTGTGTTTCTTTCTAAGCATAAGAGATTTGTGTGAGCCGTAAGGAATGGAGACAATTGTGGTGCAGTTCGTTGCTTATTGTTCGTTGCGCAACTGCTGTTCCTGCTGCTTTCAGGTTATCCTGCAACTCTTTTGGAATGACTGCTGGACTCTCGCCTTACCTTCTTCATCATTAGTCTGAGAGTACGTGGTAAAGTCTTGCATTTCTCACCTGTTCGGGGCCATTATTTCTGGTTCCATGCACTTTCCACTTGCGTATTATCAAACCACCTGTGCCGACAGAGATACTTGAGGTCTTTGCTATGGCTGTGTAACTTTTTCTACGTGAATGTTGTTTAAAAATCTTGTCCCTGAGACCCTTGTCTCTGGTTCACATCCACCATGATTGCTACTTGTTGTGTGAAATCTTCCCAAACAGCAACAGTGTCTTTTATAATGACACCAGGTGCAATTTGCTGAGAGCATTTTTTTGCAGCATTTATATCTATGCTGCAAAATAAATAAAAATAAAAATAAAAATAGGGTTAGGGTTAGCTCTTCTGCAAAAATGTTCTCATGCAAATATATATATATATATATACACTGCCCTCCAAAAGTTTGGAAACG
>CM041003.1:8728266-8826510 GCA_022985145.1 Pangasius djambal
CAGGCCAAAAAAAAAAAAAAAAAAGTAGACAGAGCTGAGGAGTTCATTACTCACCACTCAGACAAATTCCAACCCAAACTGCAGAACACGTTCCTCAAAAAATCTTCCACACAAGCTAAACAAGTGCTAAAATTCACAGAGGATGCAAACAAAACGGGGAAATGACAGGAACAATGGGATTCAGTCTCATGTTCACCTTCGTCTGCATAAAGAAGCATATTTTTACATTTATTTATTTGGCAGCCTCTTACCAGTACAACAGAATCCAATTCCTTTCCAAGGACAGAGTTGAGCAGGGGCTCTCTTGAAATCCTGAGAATCCTAGCTTTCTATTCATTAGCACGCAAACGTCATTGCTAAACCCCCACAACCACCTGGCAAGAATGGCCAGACTGGCTCGAGCTGACAGGAAACCGACAGTAACTCAAATAACCACTCTTTACAACCGTGGTGAGCAGAAAAGCATCTCAGAACACACAATATGTCGAGCCTTGAGATGGACGCTCAACAACAGCAGAAGATCACATCGGATTCCACTCCTGTCAGCCAAGAACATGAATCTGAGACTAAATGGTCACTCTATGACTAAGTAAAACATGCGTGATCATCCTGTTTCTACCAAAATCCTGCAAAATCCTTTCTGCCTCTACTTTGATTCCTACAGCAATGTGGAAAATAAAGTTGCATTTAAAATAAAAAATACATGACAGGAGTTGCCAGGGTATTGCGTTCTTCATCATTTATGCATTAAAGGGAAAGAGAGCAAGAAAAAGAGAGACTCTGAGAAGAAAGTTCGAGATCAGTATGATGTTTGTGTATGTTAAACAAGTATCAGTCAGGACAACAAAGAAAGTCTCACCCTGATTCCCGGAGCGCTCCTCTTTGCCTCGGCCTTCAGTCGTGTGGCTCGCAGAGCCGGCTTGGTTTTCTTATAATCCTGCTTTCCTGAAAGAGAACACACACACACACACACACACACACACATATTACTTCTGTTGCCTCGATGTCCAAATATGAGCATCCAATCAAGCATTTTTTTTATATTTTCAAGTGCTATTTTAAATGCCAATTTAGCAGTAATTATTAAGTGAGAAAATGTTCCACTTTGTACAAGACTTTGTAAATTCTTTATTAAACACTTAAATAAAACAACATACATTTGCTATTGTCTTCATTAATGCTTCATTAGGAATCATTAAACTAATGGATTTTGTTAACGCATAGTCAGATGCACTAAGTGCACGTCTGCATTTACTTATTAATAAATGCATTAATATATCTGTTTTATTCCAGTCAGGTGGGTATGTGTGTTTTTTTTCTGGAATATATTAAATAATTCACATTATTCACAAGAAGCTCATAATATTAATAACTAATCCATAAATGTACTGACAGTTTCTGCTGCATGCACAGAGCGTTGATTACTCACACAAGCAGCAGGTTTTTTAGACCGTTTTGTGCAGTGAACCCATAGGGCACATAAACCACCTGGTTGTGTGCGTGTGTGTGTGTGTGTGTGTGTGTGCGCGTGTGTGTGTGTTCTGTATCAGCTTGGAAACAACAAGATGAAGGAAGAATAAATAAAAGCAGAAAAGTGAACAGCTGGGTGAGGAGGGACAGCGAGTTTGTACGTGTGTGTGTGTAGGTTAGCACTGAATGTGCTGAAGTTGATACACACTTGGGCCAGTTTAAGTGCAACTCTTAAGACTTAAGACTTATTTACATGAAGAGGAGGAGGATACAGAGTGAGCAGGTGACCTTAAAGCATCTAAAGCAGTTTGCTGAGGTACTGTGGGATCCCAGTGCCCAGAGCCCCACCCCCAGACACCACTAGAGGTGTTTATCATGTGACTTTGTCACTATTTTGTTCAGAAACAAGTATAAAAGAAATTAGATAAAGTTTTTTTTTTTGAGAAAATATTGGTTAGGGAGATGTAGCAATGGAGGCTTGTCTGTTCTGCAAAGAGAACTGTAGGTACTATATAGTGAAATGTAGCTATTTCTATACTATTCGCTGCCAGGTATCATATTGTGTTTGTGTTTATTTTTCCTGTTCCTAACTATTTGGGTATGACATACCAAACTTCTGATACAAGCAATAGTATTTGCCCTTGCACATCAACACAAACAGATAGATTATAAACTGGAATCAGGGATCTGCTGCACAGGATCATATTCTCATTGTCTCACTGTTCTTCCTACTAGTCGCAGAGGGGATCACACTACACATTTCATCACCCAGAATATAAAATATGCCAACACGAGCCCTACAAGTCTCTGGAATGGTATTGGACACCATTCTTCCAAAAGATATTCCATCAGTTGGTTTTTTTACTGATGGTGGTAGAGAACGCTGTTGCAAGGGTTGCACGATGACAAAACCTCCTTCACAAGCTTACACGTATCAGTACTGGGAGTGGGGTATGAATGTTCCCACCTTTTTTACTTTTTGCTCACAGGCTTTTTTGCATAGAGAGCGAAGCCTCTGTACGACAACCTTTTGCTCAGCAATAACGTCACATTTTCCGCAGTAGCTAGCCGAATGTCATTTCCGCAAGACATATGCCGAGGCCTGAACACGTCACTCCAAATTCTACCATATGTGCTCAATATGCTTGAGATCTGGTGACTGTGGAGGCCACAGTATATACGTTTTACTCATTTTCATCCCCATCAAACCATTCAGTGAGCCCTTGAGCCCTGTGAATGTGGGTGGGGGTCATACTGGAAGAGACCATTAGGATACAAATGTTTGGCCATAGGATAAAGGTGATCATTCAGAATACCTTTGTACCGATTTGCAGTGAATCTTCACTCTAAGTCGACCTAAACCATGGCATCAAAAATACAGCATAGCAAGCCACCTTTTTTTCCCCTTCAATTTGTTACCCATGTGTACATAGTTATGAGGGAGATATTGGGATCTCTTGTGATATTTTTCCATCCTAATTTTCAGAAAAAAAAATCAGCAAGAGAAAACAAAATCACCGTGTGCTTTGATCAAAGTAACCTAATCCAGAGAGCGCAAGCCAAGCGCACACAGAGACAGAGAATCTGGGACTCATTTGTCAAAACAGTCCAGGGCTGCCTAATAACAGCTAAACATGATAATCAGGACTATTTTGCTCAATGGTGAAATCATAATTATTCAACCGATTTAGCAAAACTATTCTTTCAATCATAATTTATTTTAACTCAGCAGAAAACTTGTATAGTATAGGCCACGCTTGTTTCTGTATGAATCTTTGAATGGAAATTGAGCAAATGGAGCAAATGTCTATTTTAATCAGTTGCTCATTTTATCGCAGCTCCAACAACTTTGATGAAAACACATCGTGTCGAGTAAAACTTTCTCAACATCATGGAGCCGTGATGCATTAACTATTTCACTTAACGATTTCATTTTTCACATTACTCATATGTCATTCAGTTATTTCACTCTTGCCATGACATCATTCATTCATTCATTCATTCATCCGTTGAAGCCTGGAATTTCATTTAGATGCTTTCTCACCATGAGTAAGTAAATATATCATGTAAATTGTGTGCATTGGACTGTCAGATTATTGTAAACATATGTTCCCACAGTATATGATCAAATAAAATTTACTAGCTCAAAGAAAGAAGCTTAGACGGGTTAAAACGAGCATGTATTAAACTGGCGACGTTTTTTAATGCTTCACTGTGCTTTTAACTTCTTTTCAGCACTGTATCACTTCGCATTTAAACACATGCAGAGCGAAAACAACACCCTGATAGAGAACAAAACAGGCTGGGTTACAGAACAGCCAAAGCCTTTCTGCCATTAAGGTTTATCAATCACAAAACACAATATTTTAAAAGTCATGAGCAACTCACGAGAATTAATGGACTCGTCCATTTTGTCTGTGAAAATGGCCGAAATACTGGGAAATAAATAATAACCGCTGCTACTTCACAGCTTCAGGGTCCCTAGTTAGATTCTAAGCTCAGGTTATTGTCTGTGTAGAGTTTTTGCGTGTTCTCCCTGTGTCCATGTCAACCACACACACACACACACACACACACACACCAGCAGTGATTATGTCAGGTTGGCCAGAGGCTCGTGATGCAGATGGTGACAATGGGAAAAAATGCCGTTAAGAGTCGGTCTTTTCATTTCTGAGGTCGCCGATCATGCCCACATGATTACATTGCGTCATTCTTTTTTTTTGCCAAGTTATGTTGAAAGAGCTAGCTTGAAAGAGGCGAGGCTTTTGCTTGCTGTTGATATACTACATATAAATGGCTTTATATAGTAAGTTAAATTTAATATAAAAATGATATCAGGCACGTTTTCAGTCAAACTGACACAGGACAGTCAGTGCATTTATTGGAATATAAATTAGAACAAATTGGTCAGCTTTTGTCATATATTTTTGTCTTTTGTGGTTTTGAATAAAGAAAAATCATAATTTTATAAATTAGATTTTCTGGGGGGTGGGGGGGAGTTCTGTGATTTTGGGTTCAGTATGTTATATATGATATAGTATTCTTAAGTTAAAAAAAAAAAATTAACAGGTCATACTGGCTAGGCTGTGCTGAAAAAGTAAAGACATCAGACGCTTGGATTGTAAGCATTTTGTACATACCAAAATCAAAAGCATACAAAAACAGCTAATATACTGTATATAACCATTTTGTTCTGTCAGTCAGATTTCAAAGTTTAGCCAAAAACCAGTTGGATGGAAACTCCACACAATGAGTTTCTAAAGCTGAGGTCAGGGAAGCAGAGTTTGTTCTTTACCACACTTTGGCAGAATCCTGCTGGTAGAAAACATTTATCCCTCAATTATGGTTAAACCTGTCAGCCAAAATGAAGAAATATAAGATAACATCATGTGTTGCTCTAACACATCCTGTATTACTCCCAATGCAGTATTTCACGTGTGACATTTGAAATACTGCGCATTGGCAAACTAAACACATCCATCTATCCAGTCACTCATTCCACAGATCCATAAAAAAGCAATTACTCCATGTTCGGAGCACTTAGCCTACACCTTCAGTGATATGCGCTCGTACACAAGCACTACAGCGTTCACTCCTGCATCTGCACTGATTCTACTCCTTGTGGAAAGCAAACCTTGTTTTGTTCAAAAGCAGCAGGGAGCGATTAGGTGTGTGTCTTATTTTTGCAGAAAACTCCTGTCATGGGGCAAAATGTGCACAGCAAACAGACTCGACCATCTGTTCCAAATGAATAGTTAATTGTGACCAAATCAAAGTAATTGCTCTGAGAAATGTGAATAAATTGTGTATATAGTGAGAGGCCTTGCTGGTGCACACTGACTTTGTCATTTATGCACTCGATGCATGTTAATGCATATTACGCTATGTGTTCCGATACTTAATAATTTAACACGCCTGCCAGTTGCTCTTGGGATAATCCTCATCACCTCATCATCTTAAGCTGGTAAGGGATTTCAGCAGTATTGTAAGATTATTACATTTCACACTGTACAAGATGATCCCAGTAAAATCTTGGCCGAATTCGCGAACAGTCTGTGCAGTAACGTGTTCTCCATGTCACGTTATATGATGTAGACCCTTATCTGCATTTAAAGAAACAGATCTGCAATTAAAGAAAATGAGTATGTTCTGTTTATGTCATCGATCAGCATGACCCGGGCTCGTGAAGAAAATGGCAACTCATAAACAGAAACTACTTCGAAGTGAGCTTGCGGTAATAAGAACTTTTTCTGTCTATTATAATGTTTCGTTTACGTTTCGCCATTGCCGCTACCATATTCCCAGCTATCCCACGAGTTTTGCGTAATCCTATGCTGTCCTGCTAGTGATGACTTTTAGATGAGAGATTTTAATCTAAAATTTCGGACACTGACAGAACTTTGACGACGATCTCAACTCACCACCAAAGAATACTTTTACGATGTGTGAAAATCATACAGTATAAATTCGGCGTTAAGGGTCATTCCAAAACGACTACAGATTTCAGAAGGAGCAGGCGTTACGATCTGAAATAACAGCAAAAATGGCAGCGCATGTCAATAAATTTATAGAAGCAATAGCTACCTAATATTCAAATGATTTTGTACATTCAAAATGCCACCAACTACTCTATCTATACGTGTGAAATGATGTATTACTCTACTCTGCTAGCGCTGTAGCTAATGACCATGACAAGTAGTTACCGCTAGTGAAGGACACGAGTTGCTAACTAATCAACTGATTACTTGAAATTGAATAATTTTCAGTTAAAACATAAATCCATGATTTGTACTTCTGCTAGTCTACCTCACTAACAGTGTGCCATTATTTTTATCAGCGGGAAAACACAGAGAAGATCTCAGACAACATTATAATTCAACAAAAATACATTTTACGCTATGAGTCACTATTTATGTCTGTGACACGAGTCTCAAATAGTGTTCTACTGGGCAAATGGTGCACAGTGTAACTTCTACAACATCATGAACCTCTTCCAGAGCCTCCACAAGAAACAGCTTTGTTGCACTGACTCAGATTCAGCAGTGTTGCATCAAGTGTTGCAGTCTATCTGCAACTTCATGTAACAAAGTTGTGTGTGTAGATTTAACAAGTAAAAGAATAATGCTATTTAACACCCATCCAAACCCTGCATATCATTAAAAAACAAATCAAGACGCTATTTGCATTCATATACATGTACATGTTCTTAAAAATATTAAATCTATATTTTATGTGCATTCTTGATTCACTTCCTATGTATAAAAAAAATAAAAATAAAAGGGTTCCACTAATGAGACTTGAATTTGGTAAGACAGCATTTACTTATGGAGACCAACCATCATGGAATGACCGACAGAAACTTGATACTCGTACTATTTGAAACTTAATTGAAATCTGCAATTCATCTGCAATATTATCAGATTTTAAGCTATTTATAAAGGAAATTGTTTCAGGGTTCACCTGCAAAAAATAAATCTCAATGCAACTACCCTGGTTAAATAACGGGAAGGAAATGATGTCATATATATAAAATCTGCTTGGTCAAAAAAAAATTAGCTTGACTACATACAACTGATTGTTTACAAACTACTATGTACTAAAAAAGTAATAGCTACTGCCCAACACTGATCGAAGCTATGTGTAGTTTATAAGTAAATGTTCACACGCTAATTAAATTTATAGGCACTAATTCATTAGATTTGTTTGTGGTTCCAATCTCAGTTAAACCTGTTACTTTGATAAATAGTAGTTAATTGAATCCACTAAGCTGCTGACTACTAGCTAATGTTACCATCACTGATTGGTCACACTTCAATCCTCCACACCACCACCCAAGTCAAAAAGGGACAAACCTCATTCATTTTTTTTCAGTAGCCAGTCAGGGGTGTGGTGGATCCAGGCGTGAGGTGGGAATACACTCTGTATGGGATACCAGTCCAGAGCTGCATGTACACAACTATTCACACGCTCATTTAACCTTAGGTACAATTTAGAGTAAGTTCTGGGAGTTACGAGGAAAATGGTGGACCCCAAGGACAACCCACACAGGCACTGGGAAGAAACCTACACAGACATTAATCCAAGCTCAGGATCAAACCAGAAAGACAAAACTGAAGTGCTAATATAAAAGAGAGATGAAAGTGAAAAATAGTATTGAAAAAAACATTGCCAAATAACTGTTGCAAAATCAGTCCAGTGACCAGTCAGACTCAGTATCTTAAAATCCCAATCATGTCAGAAAGGAGCTTTTAATTCCAAGATCCAGATGTTGAATACCAGATGTTGACTGGTCTCAGATGAAGGGGTTGTGCAATGTTCTTTCTCAGAATGGTGAACTGCAGCAAGGAGTAGTTGTAAAACTACGATAGAATAATCTTTATTTACATGTAACTTTGGTTCTTTGAACCCTTAATAACCGCCAGGGGCAGTGAGAATTACCAGGATACCTTCTTGTATGCATGCCAAGACCTTCCAACAAAGTCAAGAAGTAACATATGACGCAGTACTTGCAATAAATACTTTCCCTGGAACCTTCTCGCCAAGCTCTTGCTGTGTCGGCGTTGGTTCCAAATGACATCTGGGGTTATCTGACGTCCATAGAACCACATTTACATATGTAACCAGAGTACAATTTCACACTTTCTACTTGACAGGGGTGGTGAGAATCACCTGGGTAATGTACACCACAGCGTCATTAGGAACCAAACTACCACAGGAAATGTGTTTGGAGCTGACCGCTGCACTAACACCACTAAGAGCAGTGATGTTAACTTTGAAGAACATAGAGATGACACACAATGATGTCAAGGTACAGAAATGCAAACATCCTGGAATGGCAAGCCTCTAAGTATGTCACGGCTGGGCATCCTGCCCACTTATAGGCCATGGTGACGATGTCTACCACTCAGTGGGCCAGGCTCTGTTTAAACAAGGGAGCCCCTCGTGTCTTCCCTCCATGACAGACGAACAGCTGGTCTAAGGATCGGATTGCTGCCATTCAGTCTAAGTAGCAAGGTAGTGTGCACTATGGCAAACTGACACTGCAAAGTCAATCAACTGGTTTACAAAATTGTGATGAATGGCCTTGGGCAGAACCCCCAAGTTTAAAGGTCATACCACATTCACCTAGCTACTAACGCATGCAAGACAACCTGTATATTGGAGTGTTTGTTCCAATGCTATCAGGTGAACAACTAACTTATTGCCATTGCATGCCATACCCAATAAAATATCATAAGCATTCAATGCTCTGGAAGTGCACATTTGGGTGTAGAGCTTTTTTCTGTTGAGACCACCAGAGACACAATGCAGATATCAACAGTAGGCATGTGGCTCAGGTTAATCTGCTCGGGGTCTGTCAAACTAGCCCAGGTGTTGTTGAGTTGCCATTCTAAAAGCTATCAATAAAATCCTTGCATGATGGCATAGTGAATTTCATTGTGTTCAGTACCACCAGTATCACTATCCAATCGCACTTGAGCAAACTCTCAATTTGAGGGTGACTGTCAACAGCACATGCAAGCTTTCGATGGCTAATTCAGACTCATTTTTACCCCCCATCCCAGAATTTGCCCCAGTGGTGATATCCACACAAACATTCTGATTTGGTCTATAGTTGTAGAATTACTTTTTAGATATGACTAAATATTTTTGGAATATTCAAATATTCAACAATGTGAGTACATCAAACATTTTCCAATTTAAGAACCTTATAGTGTGTCAGAGCCTTATAATCTCAGTGGCCAGTATAATTATAGGCTGTAACTCTCAACAGCCAGTATTTGATGTATCTGAAAAATTTACCAAATGTGTAATAATAATAATAACAACATAGCCCATTATGTTAACAGATACTGCAGCTGTTTAAAATATGTCCAGCTAAAAACTATTTTTACTTTTACTACTCTTTGGTACATTTTACTTAACATGTTTTATGTTATATAATGTTTTCAGGAGAATAATATGTTTTGTGCCATAAATGTGCAGTTTTTTTTGTTTGTTTGTTTGTTTTGAGGTTGGGCTATTCAAATACTATTCAAATAATGCCCTGAAATTTTGTGGTATCACTTCCTTACCACCCAGGTGCTTAGATTGGATAAAGACATCTACCAGAGTAATAAATGTAAATGTACACATAATGACTTACTAAATTGATTCCATGAAGACCAGAAGACCCATCTACACATTACACTTCTAAGAGTACAAGATGCTTCCTGTGCTATGCAATTATTGTAATTTTCCAATTATCATATAATTCTTGAAGACAGAAACACTTTTACATGTTCATACATAGCAGAATGGGTGTACAGTTTGTCGGAACAATTAGAGCCTCAACCAGAGTGGAGGACAGGAACAAAAAACAAGCAATCACGGAATCAGAAAAGCGACAGGTTTTGAGAGAAAAAAAAAGGGGCAGGTGCATGAATCAGGAAGCTGCCATGGTGCGCGCACACACACTGCTCCAAGAAAGAAAAAAACGCAGTAACAGCTTTTGTGACAAGGCTATAGGCAATGTTGTTCGGAATTAAAGTTAAAGGCAGTGTGATGCCTGATTGGAGAGGACAGTCTCGAATCCTAGCTAGAGGGCCAGGAACAGTGATGGCCTGGCGACAGGCCTCTGTTTTAGAGTGAGAGAGAGAGGCGAAGCACTGCCATCATTCATCAGCAGGAGCAGTGCTACAGGCTGACTCCCACCACATGAGAGCCATTTGGCCCTTGTCTCTCACATCACATCACAACGACAGAGTAGATAAAAAAAAAAAATACCACACACACACACAAGCCAAGCTGCCTCAAGTAAACACATAAGCACACAAAGAAAGAACCAGTCTGATATGACAAAGGCAGAGAAAGTAGAAAGAAGCCCTGAGAACTGGACTCAAGTAGATGAGTGAAAAAATGAAGAGTGAAAGCTGGTTGCAAATCCAGAAAAAAGGAGTGAGGTTATTGTATTGCCGCTCCTGGAAATTAGTGTCCTTCTTCTACTACTGAGGATGATAATTACACAAAGCTCTGACACTGCCCTGTATGGAGGATGAGAATCATTCAAACTCACCACAGAGCACAGGGGATCCAATGAAGCAACATTCAATCTGTAAAATCACCTTGTTGCCGCTTCACAATTACAAGTTAAGTCCTCCACTAAGTCCTCCTCTTAGTGTTGCCCATGAGGTATCCATTTCACTTCCTTTACCCAAGGGGCTACTCTGGTTTTAGACAGCTGGCCGTACCATCCAAAAGATGCTTGAGAGCCCTTTACACAGGGCTGGTCTGGCCACATACTCATGCAAGAGTAAATAGATTGATATTAATATGCTGCAATGCCAATACACTTGGCAAGAATCCTGGGTCTAGCCACAGTTGATATGTATTTCATTCTCAAAGTAAACACTGCTTGATCACCAATAATGCATGTAATTTATTAACTCATCTCCTCCTTTGTTGGTTCAGTTGACATGTTAAGCACAAACTGCTTAACAAAAATCGAGATTTACTGGACCATTGCTATGTACCCTGTGAGAAAAGTTCTGACTAGTTTGTGTGCTCACAGTGATCAAGTGCCAACCACAAGCCTCATTGTGGACATATTAGTCCCAGGGGCAAGAACCATATTTTCAAGATGTGTGGACTGCTGTGCCACAGTGACCTCTTAATCTGGGACTACAGGTCCTGTCTGATGGGAGCCACCACTGGGCCATCAACAGACTGGTTGCATAGTCTGTTTAATAATCTGATACGTGCTGTGTCGTCAACATCTGTGGTACTGACACTATCTTATTTGCCTAATGCTTTTATCTAAAGTGACTTGCAAATGAGATCAACTGAGCAGTTGAGGGTTAAGGGTTTTGCTCAAGAACCCAACAGTGTCAGCTTGGTGGTGCTGGAATTTAAACTCACAACCTTCTGACCTGTAGCCCAAAGCCTTACCACTCTGCCAACATGCCCCACGCCTAGATTTTGTGCCAATGTATCTTGACAATGCATGCTAAAGTCTAAGGGTACTAACAAGGGTACCTACACGATGTTACACTGACACAAATGCCCAATGACCTTTGCTCCGATTGTAATATATTAGCAGCTCTACCAACCTTTATTCATTTTGCATAGGAGATCCGTGACTTAATATCGGAGTACGCTAGTATGAGTTTTCACTCAGAAACATGCCGTAAGAGCCAAAAGCCAAGTCTTTCTCTCCCCAGTGAAATGAGAGATGAGCCAATTAATCTAGAATGACTGACTGTTTTGAACTCTCTGATAATTAACCAACACTGGCTAGAAGCCCCAAAGAATCTCATATGTTCTCGACTGGACTTTCAATTTCTGTCAAGGTAAATGGAGATTATTATTAGTTCATCAATATGAAAATGGATAAATTGTATGTTCGAGTTGACTTGCATTAGACAAGTATATAGTTAACGTGCTTCGGGTGCCCGGCTAGCTGATTTGGTAGAGCATGGGACTCTTGATCTCACGATCATGGGTTTGAGCCCCATGCTAGGTGCCAACCCCAGCAACTAGAGGTGCACATGCTAGAGCACTCTCAGTGCCAGTCCCAAGCCTGGATAAATGGGGAGGGTTGCATCAGGAAGGGCATCCAGCGTAAAACCTGTGCCAAAACAATATGCGGACAATGGGAGCAGCCGAAAGAGCAACGATAACGTAGTTAATGTGCTTTGAGCAGCAGCAGATCAAAAGTGAAAATATCGGCCATGTGGACATTAGACAACTGATTTGTAAAAATATTTTCCTGAAAATGTGCTGTAATGTTTTTTCACTGTTTACTGTCTTATACTATATTGCAGATCACCTTAAAAACCTCCATCCAGCTAAGTTTCTGCGATTGCCACTGCCAGCAAGCAGTTCCTGACTGCACTGCTGTTAATATCATTATGCCCTGCCCTACTCTCCTTAAACCTGGAATGGTGGAAATGCTCATTTTCCTGTGTTTTTTGGGGAATTTTATTTGTTTTTTTATTATATGGTGGTTAGCCTAGCTAAAGGCACATTGTATAGATAATTGTATTAATCTTTTTTGACTCAAAAATTACACATTTATTTTGCATAAATCTTTACTGTTTCAGTTTTTAAAGCATTACAACATTTTTGAGGTAATTCAGTGAACAGTGAACAGGACTAAACACCCAAGGACTTCTACTACATGTTTGATATACCATCAAAAAAACCACTATCAATTCTGATGTGTACAGTCATGCTGACCCAATGCCTCAAACCTGCAAGGGGTCATCAACAAAACAACTTCAGCTGATAAAGTAGTTGGAAAGATTGCGACAGGGGACATAGAAAAGGGAAGTTGTCATGGGTGTGTGCAAAACACTAGTGGAATGAAGTCCAGCTCATGATAAAGATTAATCATGGTCGTGTGATTTAGGAGACTTACAGTATATGATGCCATGGCTGTAACGTTCAAACTTAACTGAGAACACAAGCCTGTTGCATCAACACTGACTTAGCAAAGATCTACAAGTAATGCAAGACAAAGGCAAAATCCAAGAGCCAACAACAACACCACCACCCATAAACACACACACACACACACACACGATCATGAAAACTCTCACTACATTATAAGAAGTAATAACAGCATTTAAGGACAATGTATCAATGCCGAAACACCACAAAAGCTCACTGGCCAGAAAAAAAAAAAAAAAACCTGACAGGATATAAATTACCTCCTCATTACGATTTCAAATTGTGCTGCGTATTCTTTCTTTTGTGTTTCTTTGTGCCATATCAGGTGACACTTCCTTTTTTTTCCGTTAAACAGAGATTAGTTGAAATTGGCCGATGGAGGCTCTTTTCAAAGCAAACTGAGACGGGAGGAGGGATTCTTATTGTCCATTACCTGCTGTTATGTCTTTGAACAGACGAGATGGAAAAAAATATGAAACAAAATCGAATATGGCTGAGATGCTGAGGTTTCAGCAGGGGTTCAGCTTGTTATGTTTCTTCCAAGACATGAAAGAGAGGTGTGATGAGATGGGGTGACGGCGCACAACAAGCTAAATAACCCTACTAAGGGGTTCAAAATGAGCTCACATAAAATAAAGCATGTGGGTAATGGCGGAGATGACAGACTGTGTTACTATGTACACAATATCAAGACTATGTCAACACAAAGCAAAGTCGCTGCGCCTAGTGAAACAACATCATGGAGTTAAACCTTACCAATTTGCATTTTCACAATTAGAACTTTAGAACAAAGCGTGTATTTATAATTCATAACTCTGCTTAAAATACCTTCCAGTGGAAGCATTTTATATAAACGCTATTATACCACAGAGCTGTTGAATTTCCAAATCTGATTAACTGGCAGCTGTAATTTAAACCACAGGTTCATATTAATGCGGTCCTTCTAGTACATAATCTAAGCCTAATAAAACTGATTACAAAATTTGTTTGTTAACACAGAAAAATGTATAATCATGGATATGGTGGAAGGAGACATTTATTGAGCATTTATGGAAGGAGTCTCCAGTGTCAGCGCTTTGTAACAATCAGAGGTAACATTGTTCCAACATGGCAAAGTCTTCAAGACTGAGGACATTCGAAGTAACAAGCTTTATTTCTTCTGCCTTATTAACTTCAGAGAAAATGACTGTTTATAGCTGCTATAATGTAAGTGATAACAAGGACTACCTTGTTTCATGGACATTCTTCATCATTAAATACAACTATAGACGGTTTAAAAAAAAGGATGACGTGTCATTATTTAATGAATACAAAATTGTAATCATTGGTGAACTGTGATGGTTTAAGAGGAATAAAACACGTTGGGATGTGCCGTTCTTGGAAAATAATCAACTTCAGGGTGGTAAAAGTAACTCCCTTTACTTATTGACTTCTGAAGTGTTACATTTTTAATGTAGAAACTGCAATTTTCCTATGGTATTTTTTTAATTAAAACTGCAATATGTATGTGTAATGTACACAAATTTTGAAAAATTTGGTCTAATGTGTTTTTTTCAATGTATATACTTTTGAGAAATAAAGCTTATAGCACTTACAATTAATAATGAAGAAAAACTCAAAGATATCAAAAATGACTTTTCAAAAGATACTATAATTCTTAAGAAATATTTTATGGCCTCTAATAGGTATACAATACAATTTTACATAACAATTACACAGTACTCTACATGAATACATCATGTACACTGACACGTTAAAAAACTCTGCAAACCCTGAACAAAATGAAGAAGACCAAGTAATTTACTTTATACCTACCGTTTAGTGTTAGTGTCACTTTATTATCATAGAAACATCATCAAAATGATCGGATATTGTCTGTTAAGATATTAAGTTTAAAAGACAAAACATCATATCATCTTAAAGGTTTGTTGCCCTTTCTCAGTGTAATTTTAATATTCTCTAACAATGTGTCTGTCCAGCCACTGACTCTATAATTGCCTCCAACCTCTTTTCTATCTGAAAAGCTTAACTGAAAAGCTTTTTTTTCCTGACATGTTTGTCAGGAATTTGTTCTTCAGAGACCCTTTGCTCATTTCCCTTCATATATTTGTAACATGTATAATGCCATCCCATCTCATTACAATTTCTTAGCAGTAGAAATGAATTAGGAAAAGCTGGAAGTACCCGGTGAATATCTGATAACGGTTACAAGCTCACCGATCTGTTTGCGGTACTGGTCGACCGGTAACTTTGCAGTGCTCGCATCTTTCTTCGCCATTTTTCCCTGTAGAAAAAAATAAAAATGGAATATATGAGGTGGCATGAAGAGAACTGCAGAAGTGCTCTCCACATTTCAAAGTCTTTCAAACATCCAATCAATGTTGAGGTATATTTAGCAGAAATAAGTGCATTTACTTGACCCAATTCAGAAATGAGCAAAGCAAGCTAACAAGGGAAGCATTTTAAAACATCTCACATGAAAAAAAAAAAAATCAATGATGAGAAAGCTAAGCAAAGTGATCATAAGCAAATCTCTCTTTGGACTACACTGCAACTGAATAACCTTGAATTTCACAAGTGTATTCATGTGTTTTAAAAGCAGGACGTTAAGTAAGGAAAGCAGTCACTCGTACATTTTTACACATCAACATTATCTTCCTTGTTTACGTCATTGTCTTTAATCTTTAATTTAATTTGCTATCTCACTTCATAGCATAAATGTTCCATACCTTTATTGTATTGTAATAGTAATTGAAGTTGAAGTGCCTTTATCAAGGATCCAACAATGGCTTTCCTGAAATCCTGGGACTTGGACTCACAAAGTTCTGCTTATTAGCACTGAATCACATCCACTGAACTACCATTAGCCCTGATGCTTGGTATAAAGAACCAAATCTTTATTTCCAGGTAGTCTGCATTAGACAGCCTGCTTGAGTGCTATCCTGAAAGACTCCCAGGTATTTTTAGCCTTCAGTTTACACCACACAGCGCTCTGATTTATTCCCATAGCAACTGAGGAGAGGACGAAATAGCCTTCCATGCTTATTTACCTTGGTGTGGTTGGATTTTTAATTAGGCTATAGATGGGTTAAGCACATACGAACATTCTGTAGAGCCTTTTATAACACAGCGCTGTTGAATTCACGAAACTGATTGGTCCGAACGTCTTGATTAATTTTCTGTAACAGCACGGCTCTGACAATAGTGTTGCCCGTGAGTGCAAAATAATGCATCGTTCTAATACATTATAATTTGTAAAGCAACATCTCATTAACCGGGATGTATGGCAGTTGTATGGCAGATGATATTAATTGTAGAGTAATAATAAATAGATTTTAAAAACATGTTATATGACAAAGAAAACGTATCATCGTTGATGGGGTGAAGCGTTGTGTGGGGAATTTATGTAACATTTATGGAAGGAGTCTCCAATGTCAGTGTTTTGTAACAAGGGAGTCTTCCCTCATAAGGAAGTGTTCAGGAGAGAGGATGTTGTACTTCGCAGTGTCTCAGTAACATGACAAGTGCATTTTCTTTATCTCATTAACAGCAAGAGAGAGAAAAAAAAAGAGAGACTGGTCAGGAAACAGCAGTTTATAGCTGTTATGTCGTAACTGATAACAGTAACTTTCTTGTTTCATGGACTTCCTACAAAAAGTAATTGAACTATAAACATAAAATGTATAAAACATAAGATGTGCTGTCTTTAATAAATAAAAAAATTGGAATCATTAGTAAATTTCTGTGGTATAAGAGGAATAAAACACATTATGAAACTAGAGGAGAATAATGACTTCAGGGAGGGTGTCAAGCACGTCTTGTTATGTTTTATTCCTTATTCCTTATTATTGCTAAACCCTCTGACCAATTCTCAGAGAAATCAAGCAGCAGACCTGACTTTTGACTCATAAATCATAAATCAGAGAGCCCGATTTACTCAAGGGTGGCATGACTTCCTACATGCCATGCAGCTGAAGACATCTGGACATTAAGTGCTGAGTCATTGTATTTGGAGAAACGTAACCCTGGATTCATGGTCATACATCAGAATGAAGGGAAAGATCATCATTAGATAGTAAACAGAAGTAAACCCATAATTATACACAAAACATAACCTGCATCTTAGGACCTAAACCAGAAATGCAGACAGATTAAACTGGCTATAATCACCACAGACAGACTACAAAGCCTTATTTTATCTAAGAAATGAAACCCAAAGGGGCATGCTGTTACAGGAAAATAATCAATGATGGGGTGTTGTGATGCAGCCTGACATAAAGTGGAGTTACTATTACCAAACCAAAGTTGATTATTTTCCAACAATAGCACTTCCCAAAGTACTTTATTCCTCTCATACCACAGCAATTTGCCGATGCTAACTATTTTTTATATTGATCAAAGAATGTTGTCCATTTTAGGTAAAAGCTGCTGGATGCTGTACTCCTGCGTCCTGCATTTAGTCATACGAGCATGAATAGGAGCGTAATAAGCTTTATCAAGAAGAAGTCATGCACATATTTTATTACAGACACCCTCACAGACCAGTACACATCCACGAAACCTTACAAACCAATCAGATCTGGAGAAAGTTGTCTGTAGTCCTTGGGAAATATATTATAATAATAATAATAATAATAAAAAAACAATACTTTAAGCATTAACCATTATTTAAAAAAGTTCTCACCACTGATAAGTAAACAGTATTATGAATATTCAGGACTCACTGTGAAAGTTGGTATTTTGTGAGAAAAGAGAAAAATGCATGAAGATATTCAGTGCTGAGCTGTCTTTCCTAAATATCTACATCATTCATTCTGATGTTTTCAATATTGTAACTTTATACAATTTCAGTAGCAGTGAGCACATTTTTTTTTTGTTAAATGTTTGTTAAACCCAACCTCTACATGACCACCAAACTTTTACCATTGTTCCTCTCGATATGCTTGGAGACCTAGGAACCCTGTGTATTACCCATAATGCAATGCAAGCATGTGTCAGCTATATTACGGAGAACTGGCTGTGAGCTGTGACATTTAAATCATTGTGTAATGTAATAATGTGTTAGAGGGCATTTTTGTGCCTCTTTGTCAGTCTTTTGCCGAGTGTGTTGACGTATTTAGAGCATCGACTCAATAACCATGAATTTACTTCCACATACACACGATAGAAATGCTTTAAGGACAAAGGAATATTTTACCTACTAAACTACTAAACAGTGCAAAGTTTTTCTTTCCCAACAGTGATGCAATATACAGTATATGTACACTGTCTTAACATACATGTAAGGGATAAAACACAACTCGGTGTGCTGTTATAGGAAACTAATCAGTAACGGAGTGGTGTGAAGTGGCCTGATGCAAAGTGGAGTTACCGTTCACCCTAAAGTTGATCCGCAATCCTGAAGTGTTTTATTCCTCTTCTTCCAGAGCAATTACTATTTCTAATCAAAGACATGTCGTACTACTGTATGTATCCATTTATAATCATATTTAATGATCCACAACGGCTCAAGACAAGTCACTTACGTTATAGCGGCTATTAGTTGTTCCCTTACCAGCCTCTCCTTTTTATTAATTAAATTATTAATTTAAAAAATGCAGCTTGTCATGTTACAGTGGTACCGGAAAAATGCCCCTGTCCTGAAGACTCTCCCATGGTGGAAAACCTCCTGACCGTTACAAAGCACTGACACCCGAGATTCCGTCCATAAAATGTT
Source organism: Pangasius djambal (assembly GCA_022985145.1). Classification (NCBI taxonomy): domain Eukaryota; kingdom Metazoa; phylum Chordata; class Actinopteri; order Siluriformes; family Pangasiidae; genus Pangasius; species Pangasius djambal. The sequence goes on from CM041003.1 coordinate 8,746,883, forward strand.
AGGCTAAATTACAGAAAGCTTCACCATACACTCTTCTTTGTTAAATAGCAACATGTTATTTATTTATTTATTTATTTATTTATTTATTTATTAGCCTCAGATAATCGTTTTCTTATATTTTACCGTAACTTTGGGGATGCAACCTATATACACACACAAAGAGAAAGATGAGGAGCAGGAGGGAACCATGTTCAAGAGGAGGTCAGTTGGAGCAGCTAACAATCCATGCGTAATTCAAGCTGTGTGAATTTTTACTCTCTAACTCAAAGTGATGTCATTACAGAGTGTCGGCACGCCACATACGCGGAAATGACATGAATGGCTTTCTTGACGACAATGGAGGAAGATGGCAATTATAACGTTTACACAACAAAGTGCAAACCCCCTAGGGCTTTAAAATCTTGTGAACAAGTGACCGTGACCACTAAAGGAAGTAAACAAGGGGATGTGAATTTCCCTACGCCTTCAGGCACTTTTTCCTTTGAAGACTCAGCTAGGGGTAACGGAAGTGAAGAGGGTCACAGATCATGAATATTGGATAATAGCTTCCCAAATCTCCATGCATGACTAAACAAAACTAAATAGTCTGACAGAGTTTAGCCATAAGCATGACCCATTTGTTAATACTGCTAATAATATTTTTTGTTTGCACATTGAAAACCTTTGTGAAATGCAATGGAGAAGCTCTGCACAATCCATAAAGAAGGCTGAAGGTAGCCACGGGCAGTGTGCACTCCTGCTCTGGGGACTTCAATTAAGCACAGGATCTCTCTAATGCTGCCTCACCACAAAGACTTTCAAGTGAAAGAGACTAAAGGGTAAAATTATCACCTCAGGCACCTTCTAAAATAAACATGACGACCAGATATTCTCCACTACCCATGAAAGATAAAAAGAGAAGGTGAGTGTATATTTCTATACCGAGACCTTCTGTGTATGCAGGCAAAAATAACATTTTACAGACTGTTGTAAATGAAAAGATCAATGAATATCTGAAAAACTGACTGACAGAATGGATGAATGAATGAATGAATGGATGGATGAATGAATGAATGAATGAATGAATGAATGAATGAATGAAACAAAGAAATGTTTGTTTATTGGAGCTGCTGTGGACAGATACAATTTCATATTTTATTGTATCATACCATTAAATGAACAAATAAACAAACAAACAAATACTAGTGAATAGAGAAGGGGAGGCAATGAATAAGTGAATAGCTGAATAAAACCAAAGATAGATAGATAGATAGATAGATAGATAGATAGAGTAGGGGCTGCACTGGCCTACTGAATTTAAAGATGATTGTAAATGAAAGAATCAATTAATGGCTGAACAACTGAATGAATGAATGAATGAATTAATGAATTGTTTATGATTAGAGCTGCTGTGAGGCAAGGTGAATTTCAGAGGCATCTGACATGCACGTTATCTTTCAGCTGAATGAACGAATGAGAACAAGTAGGATATGTATATAGCGTATGGGAAATCTACACTACTCATTTAAAATGACTGCAAATGAATCAATCAATGTATCAATGAATGGCTGAGAGGCTGAATGAATGAATGAATGAATTTTTTATATATAGGAGCTGCTTTGAGGCAGTGTGTATTTCAAAGACATCTAACATTAAGGGCTTTTATCACTGAGGACTTTAATGATGAATGGTAGAGATAGATAGATAGATAGATAGATAGATAGATAGATAGATAGATAGATAGATAACACACATCAGCAAGCAAACTATAAAGGTTTTACACCACAAAATTATGGCATTTTTAACGTATGCCACCATCTTTATATGAATTAGAAATGAAACTTTATATGAAAATATGAATTACATGAGGACGTAGAAAAACTGAACTCTATAAACACACACACTACATACATATACATATATACATTATATATATATATATATATATATATATATATATATATATATATATATATATATATATATAAAACATAGGATAATAAGAATATAATGTGTTAATTTTTTTATTTTAATTAATTTATTTAATTTAAATTAATTCATTACTTTAAAAAGACTAGCTCTTTCCCTACTACACAAAGCGCCACGTACACAACAATACTCTACAAGCCGTTACACTGAGGGTACATCCCAAATGAATCCCTACTCCCTATTCATGTGCACTACATAACGTATGATTATAATGGCCGCTGTAGCCTATGTAGTACATAATTTACGCAAAAAGCCCATTTGGGATTCAGCCTGTTCTTTCTGGACTTTGGTCAGTGTTGCCACTAGTTTCCTGTAGGAGGGTCTAATAGAACGACAGGCATCAAATCTATCCAATCACAGCGTAGCAGTCACAAAACCGACCAATGAAATGACGCCAAAGAGACACGTACTAAAAAACGAAAACATTTGCTAAGCATTCTAAGGAGCGCTGCAAGTGTACGGCCCAAACACAAGAAAATAACTGATTAGTTGAACATTTATCTTCTATACACGGGTCATTTCAGATAAGTGTGATAAATGTAGGGGTTTGTTTGAAGATTTTTGTCTTACCAGATAGAGAAATCTTTTCTACATCCAGTTCCTGGTTCAGTCTACGCAAGCTCAGCGGGAATGCTGCTGCAGCCTATCAGCGTCGTTTCCCCGCCCACTCAGTTCTTCAAGCTGCAGTACTCCCATAAAATGAAATAAAATGAAGTGAAAAAATAAAATACAGAAATAAAATCGTAATAGTAAAAGAGTAACGTGTAAACCAAACAGAAAATATTTTTTAATGAAATATCATAAGCAGGAATATAAATGTGATCAATTATTCATTCATGCATGCCCTCTGGATGATGCACTGTAATTATGTATCCATGAGGGAAGATCATATTAGCATACCTGCAGCTACATGAATGGCTTTCACTCACAACCCAATTGTGCCAGCAAGACAAAGAGAGCAACACTTTATTCCTGTCTCTTTCTTTTACCGGCTTCATCATTTAGCACTTATTTACATTTCACTTGTTTTTTTTTCACAATTTTGTCTGCACAATTGCATGCAGGCTTATTGCCTTATTATGCCTGAGGCCACATGGTTTGCAAAGTGGCTGCCACTGTTTGGTGCTTTTTGCATTTAAAAAAAAATATTTTCTTCTTTCCAGTGGGCAGCTAATTTGCAAACAGTGCAGTAGCAACTAATAATCTATTTATAATGTGTCTGTAGCAGTGCCGCTTCTCCTATAGATGTGAGGACATGTGGATCAGTGATATCTGTACGAGAATTGCCTTGCTGTCCTCTGAAATTTGCCTGAAGCAATTTAATCTAAGTCTGAATGGCTGGTGATACCTTATAACTCCAAGGTCCCTGGTTCAAGCCTAACCTTTGGTTGATGGTTATGCAGAGTTTCTGTACAGTTGTCTGCTGGGGTTTCCTCTGGGTTCTCCAGTTCCCTCCCACTTCCAAAAAAACATGTCAGTCAGTGAATTGTCTATGCTAAATTGCCCCTAGGTGTGAATGTGTGCATGCACGGTGACCTGCCTCTGCCTCACACACAGACTTCCTGGGATAGGTTCCGGATCCACCAGGAATCAGTATAAAACAGTTACTGATGAATGAATGGCTGGTAAGATCAGTGCAGGACAGCAGCAAATGATATTTCTCTAAAAAGCAATTAACAACGACTGTGTTTTGTTATACAGTATACAAAGTTAAATGTAGCTAAAGTGTTTATTTATAACATATGTTTTTCATAAATGCACAAAAGTGTAGAAAAATTATGTACATGTACAAGGTCTCTGGGCGACCTCTTTCACACGTTCAGATAAATCATGGCAACTGTATAAAATTATGACTTGCAACGCAATCTTATCATTTGTTTTGCATAATTAATTTTCTCTCATTTGCATGCAGCATCCAAATGCACTGTCAAACTGATAAATGCAGAGCGCTTAAGGCTCAATACATTCATTTGATGGGGAGAAAAATCATTCACCAGTGCTTTTACACATTAATGCAGTATTTGAATACACTATACCAAGGCAATGCAAGATAATTCAAAACAAAATATCTCCCACAAGACCATAATTACTAAATGAAAAACTGAACTTGTCAAGGAATCCATTATTTACGTCAAGTGACAAATGAATTCTCATCAGCGTTTATGGTGTTGCACCATTGTGTCACATTAGTGTGAGGAAAAAATTAAACATCTTATACAAAGAGCATGCTTTTTACTGAATTTAGTAAATATTCGCAATGGACACACATTGTTAAGAAGAAAGAACATGGAGGAGAAGAAATATAATGACTTTTATTCAGTAAGAATTGCTAACATTTTGGTTCTTGACCTGGGTTCTGTCAGGGTTTTTGACTATACAATATACAGCAGAAACCACACCAAACCACTAAATGTATAATATATATATGTGTGTGTGTGTGTGTGTGTGTGTGTGTGTATGTATATATATATATATATATATATATATATATATATATATATATATATATATATATAAATATATATAAATACACAGTAAGTTCAAAGTTCAAAGTACAACAAAAAAAGGCCTTGTGATTCCAATAGTTTTGGTGGGGACTGTATATAAACATTGTTTTTTTCCCCAATCTTCCACTGTCCAGTTCTGGTGAACTTGTGCCCACTATAGCCTCAAGAACTCTATTATAACCATGACACATGATTATCTACCCACAGCCACATTTACACATTTAATTTTTGTGGTACATAAATGTTGGGTTATAAAAAAAAATAAATAAATTAAAAAAAAAAAACACAACCCTCTTTTTGCTTTACAACTTTACCTCACCTACATAAAATATACTGCTGGGTTTAAAATTGCTGTTCTTTTTCTATTTCAAGTTAAAATAGGTACATCACAATTACCCTTTGGCTTGTTCAGTTTCATGCCACCTACAGTGAATCTGCAGCTCAGACTCAGAAATAATTGGAACCTGCATTTTTTTTTCTTAAAACTTTTTTCCTATTGAAATGTTCAACAGACACAATTGAAAGCAGCATCTATTTTCTATATCCTGTATCCAGTATTCAGTGACAGCATTTATACTCACTCACTTTATCCTGGTCAAGGACAGGGTATATGGGTATGCGTGTGGTCAAGCAGCTCTGATGATGCTCCCCTGCAGAAAAAAATTAAATCGCAAAAATGTTAGCCCATTGAAGTAACTGACAGATGATTGCAGTGCAGTTCGGACCAGCCAGAGTTGTAAAGTGTGGTTATTTGAGTTACTGTAGCTCAAACCAGTCTGGTGGTTCTACACCGAACTCTCATCAAGCCGTTTCCACCCACAGAACTGCTGCTTACTGGATTTTTTATGTGTTTATTTGGAAATCAGCAGTTTCCGAAATACTCAAAACAGCCCATCTAGTGCCAGCAACCATGCCAAGTCCAAATTAAATGCTTTGTTTCCTCTTTAAATCATGATTTTTGCTAGTATGGCAAAAATGCATTGCTGTGACTTTAGTATCCTGATATTTCCTCTAACTGTAGTCCTGAAGTGTTTTTTATAGGTCTTTCATCTGTTCAGGGAATTCAATGCTCCTTCACACTAATGTGAGTTTCACTCTTATTCCCAGCCCAAAGTTATTGGTTTGGGGAGTGATGTACTAACACATTCAACTGTTTAATATTCTTATCTTTCCTCAACGGCATGCCTTAAGCCTGTAGTGAATTTCTCTGCTCTATCGTTGCGCTACAGAGGTCCCACACTGACAAAGCCGTGTAAGCAGCGATAGCTGTAAAATGAATTTGGGCCTGTGAGATGCCTGGATTTATAAACTGCCTTTCCACTGATAAATGCTTATCTGAGCATAAAATTTGTCCATTTCAAGTATTATCAGCTCACTGTGGTTGAAATGCATGACTCTGAGTGCAACTGTAGCATAAACCAGTCGCATAGCTAATTCATTGTATATGAGGCCCACATTTGGTCTGTTATCGTTCTGGCATTTTAAGAGTCTACATTCAAACTCAATCAATTTTTCCAGTTGTGGTCCAGCAATCGTAGAATGAACTGTTTGCTTTGCAATTTCCCTCACAGCTTTCGAGAAACATCTGAGTAAAAACTCAGCTCTTCTGAGAACACATGAACATTGGTGTTGATGGTGTGTGTGTGTGTGTGTGTTGTGTAAATGTTAGATCTGTGTGGCTATGCAGTTAACTGTTAAGGTAATAAATGGCCCATCTTCCCTGAGGTTATGGCTATTACTCTATTATTGTTATTATTGTCTATTACTTGTCTGACTTCTTTTTGTGATAAGTTTTGCGCACTAGCACTTACTCTGGCTGTCAGTGAAAACTTCAGTCAATCTTGTGGCACTTTAGCACTGAAGGGTCCATAACAACTCTCTTTTACCATACTTGTAAGTTGGATTGGCTAAAAATCTTTGCGTTTTTATTACAGTAAATCCTGCAAAATAAAATAATAATTGGTAGCACTTTACGCTAAGTGATAACTAACATTAGACCACAGCACTGTTGAATGCTTGAATCTGATTGATCAGAAGGTGTTGATTAATTCTAATGCGCTAATTCACAGGGACTTATAACAAAATTCAGAAATCATAAAAACTTAATTTCTGATATGGTGAAGCTTTTCATAAGGAGTTGCTTTTTAACAGTTATGGAAGGAGTCTCCAGTGTCAGCACTTTCTAATAAAGTAAAGCTGTTTCTGTTGTGTTCCTCCATGGGAATTTCTCCATTCTTCAGGATGGGAATCTTTGTTTTTTGTGGCTCCTCAGTAACATGAAAAGCTGCTTTTTTGCCTTAACTTCAATATGACAAAAAAAATGTGCTACAGTAATGAAAGTGATAGCAGGAACTAACTTGCTTTGTGGATTTTTCTCAATATTAAATGCAACTATAACTGGTTCAGTAATAAATTTTAAAAAATTGTAATAGTTGGCAAATTGCTGTGGTATAAGTAACTCCGCTTCGCATCAAGCTGCATCACACAAAACTGTCAGTGATTACTCGCCTATAAAAGCATACTCCATCATGTTTTATTTTTTTTTACTTAAGCAATGCATTTGTTAACATGAACACCACATGAACTGTAGCATTAACATCTTATATCCTGGAAGCTGTTTTTGGTTTGTTGCTTAAAAACCTAAAAAAAAAAAACCTAAAAAAAAATTTTTTTAATGCTGAATAATAAGCTTTAAAATGAATAACTCAATAATAAGCTTTGATTTTAAGCGGTTGCTATTTCAAGTAAACAAGTACTGGTTAAGTATTAGTTAAGGTTGTATTTACTCTTTTGTACAAATATGTTTACATTATGATTCAGTAATATTTCATTCATTGTATAAATTGCATTTCTTTTTGGAAGTTAATTAAGTAATCCTCCTAAAACCTACCGTATATAAGTTTACCACATTGTAATGATTTTATTAAAATATGATTTGATTGCTGATTCATTATTTCAGGCATGTAAAATAGTCGGAATTTAATAGATTGAATCATGGTGGCCCAAAGACTCCACTGACATACAGAATAGAGCAATTTGATCAAATTATGTTGGTCAAAAACATATGTCAAACATGATCTGCCTGCTAGCAACAGTAAGTGTCTCTAAATTATGCTAGTGTTTTAGAGTTGTACAATTTGCTGCTCTATTTTCTGTAAAGCAAGTTCAGGGAGTGTGCTGGTTCTGCTACAGCTGTGTAAGCCAGTTTCTCAGAGTCTATTTATCCAGGTGCGGCTGCTGGCCTTCTATCAAGCCCACTGTTTATGCTGGCAAACCCAGCTATAATGCAGCAGGCTCTTCAGCATGCAAACATGGATACTCGTGATGTACATCAACATAGCAATAGTATTAAGAAGGATATCAAATAGATGCTATGCTTGAGAAAAAAGAGCCTGAGTTGCACATTCTTATACAGAGTTATCTTCAAGCATGTAATTTAGATTTTGAAATCTTAAACTTGACCTATATCCACTGACACCCTCAGTTCTCCAGGGTCAGGAGACCGCAACAACATAGCAATGTGTGTCAGACCAAAGCATGTCCTTGACACACTAATTTTTGACTTCTGACAATTTTTTTAAAAGTCTATAAACAGTAGTAACACAAATTATCACCAATCCTAGGGCTGTAATCATATCCAGATGCTGTGGTGTGAGTTTTTCACAACCGCACACAACCTTTTTATACCACGTTTCATAAATATAGAACCCATAAAATACAAGTCTATGTCCTGTTAGAGTGGTATTTTGTAAGAGGCTTTACAAAGAGGGTTCTGCTTAGCTTAAATGTTCTGACACACAAATCACTCCCAATCTGTTTTTGTGCCATTTATATCACTTTTATATCAACTGCACGTTCTGCCAACTGTTCAGTTGGCAAAGGCAAGTGGGTGAGCATCAGCAGCTGCGTCGCATATGCTCAATCTATAGAAACAAACATGGTCGCCTCCGCATGAGCCGCGATTGACAGGTATGATTCATCTCGCGCTACCGGAGGGCACAAGAATAATAAGCACAGATAGATCATTTCCTATTGAGGAGCAAAGCATGAAGGCTAGCAGGGGATAGAGGCAAGATCATTGGCCTCCCACGGCAGCACGCGTGACTCCCCACACACGCCAGCGCGACGGGGGAAGATTAAAGCCGCATGATCCCATCACTCCTTTAATTCAAAAAAGTTCTGCGCTGTCTGGCTCGGCCTGACATGAATCAACGCACCAGGCTCATCAGTGCTCCGGGTTTACCGTCGAGAATATTCAGCAGAGTCAGTGGGGAGGATTAGTCTAGTGTCAAGAGCATTGTGAATGCCTAAAAAGCAGTTCATTTCTTAAATCCAAGGACAGTGGCTTCTCAGTTCTGCAGACAGTGCAATGGGGAGAGCCATTTCAGCCATGATGAGGAGTAATGGCTTGAAACAATATTCCCTTGGGGCCTCAAATTGAAATCCGCAACTGTGAGATTGTTTCATCGCTGTTCAATTTGAGATGTCAAAACGACTTTGCCAGGGTTGACCCACTGCAATTCTGCAGACGGTTCAGAAGGAGAAGCTCCATTCATTTGCAGGGATAGAAGCATGCTTCATTTGCACAAACAGCTTCCCAGAGATGACTGGGTGACAGTTCCGTTACAGATTATACACTACAGTCATCACTGCTGTTGCGCTCCAGCCTTGACGTTTAGTTGTGTTTCCCTCTGTCTGTCCTTTGGCTAATTTGTACTTTCTTCTGGCCATTTGTTAAAAGTCTATCCTTTGTTTCTTATAGTTTTAAGCACGGCTTCACTGACATGCCCTCGTCACATCATCTTAAAGTACTGTATATGGGGCAGCGGTAGCTTAGTGGTTAAGATGTTGAACTACTGACAGGAAGGTTGAGTTCAAGCTGCCACTGCTGGGCCCTTGAGCAAGGCCCTTAACCTTCAGCTGCTCAGTTGTATAAATGAGATAAAAATGTAAGTTGGTCTGGAAAAGGGGCATCTGCCAAATGCCGTAAAATAATACTGTATATTATTCATTAACTATGAACTGAAACACTACAGTAAATAGGAAAGATATATAGTCATGAGAGTGAGGACCGTTAAATAACAAGTTTAAGTAAGTCCATCACATCACAGTGTTTTCTGGGTACGTTCTTCTTCTGAAGTCTACAGCCATCCCTCAAGCCTCCGAGGCCTTATCCGATTATAACAAGGCATCAGAACAACCCTGAAGATGGAGACAGGTTTTCCCTGAAGGGATTATTGAAAGATTTGAATAAAAACAAGCCTAACATTGGAGAACAATTTTGCAGCATTAGTATCATTATTTAGACAAAAGCATATTCCAAATGAGTGAACAGGAATGTGGATATCAAATAATGTAAATATATTCATACTGTATATGTATTTTCGAACACACTTTAGTTTCCATTATATATTTCCATAATATGTAACTGCTTCATCCCAGTCAGGGTCATGGTGGATACGGAGCCTGTCCCGGGAACCCTGGGCTCAAGGCTGGAACATATTATTATTATTATTATTATTATTATTACTTTTATAATATTTATTTATTAGGATCTGCCATTTAAACATACAGTACTGCAAAAAGGCACCTTTTTTACTATACAATTTGTCTTAGATGTTTATTTTATTTTTATGTCTTCTGCATTAGCATGTCAGTGCAAAAATTCCATTTTCATTTTCATTTTCCAAAAACATTAAATGTTACAGAAAAATGTTTGTATATTGTTAAAGAAAGTAACATATTAGGTAATATGGTGATGCATGTGAGACAAGCAAAATCTGCAGAAGTACTATAGTAGGTCCTCTAAGATGTTTGGAAAAATGTACCATTATTTTTTTATGTATATAAAATATGTTATTTAGCAAAATTTAAGGCACCTTTGCTTTGCACAATTTCCCTACATGTTTTTCCTTACAGAATTCCTTACATGACTTTTGCAGAGTATTGTATACAGTATGTACAATTCCCTTTGATAAATATAATTTGTTAAATTGACTGAGTATTCCACTTAATCACAGTGAATATAAACATTTGGAATGCATGTTTTTTTATGTGAAATTAAATGTTAAGTGCATTCTTACTATTACTGTTCAAACTGACTGGAGGAAGCCTGAGACATACTGCGAGCTGAGACTCTGTTCCAGCAGGCAGGCAGATGAAGTTGACTTTAAGCTCTGGATTATGCAACACATGTTACATTTTGCAATAAATTACAAAAGAGCACATTTGAAATATGGAAGTCCACCCAAATGAACAGGACCACTGCACACAGACATACACAATATACACACACACACACATACACACACAAACAAGCTGTCAATTGTATCATAAAATCCTGAGCAGTGGACGGTTTCATCAGAAACCTTATAATCTCTGAACGCATCCGGATGCAATGTCTCTGCATAGTTATGAAGTCTGTCATCACCTGCGGTCTTGAAGAAATTGTAAATCTCACATACACACACACACACCTGCACGTTAGAATGAGGGAAGCAGAGTAGAACTCTGAGCAATAACTACTGCAGGGATCTCTCTCTCTTCACTCTTTCTCATTCTTTCTCTCTGTTTCACTCGTGGCACAGAAATAAATACACAAATATCCTAATATACTGTTCCTTAAAATCACATTAACGTCACGTGTGAATAATCATGTGGTCTCTCTACATGTTGTTTCACACCTTTTACATATAGTGGATTTCCACATGTGATTTTTACATGAGGTCTTTTGTTTTCCATGTTAATTTTTCCACATGTAGGGTATGTGGCTTTAGTTTTTAGATGTATTTCATTTTTCACATGTGATCACATCGTTGGCATGGTGTCACACGTTTGCTTGTGCAATTCACAAGTGCAATTTCATGTGCAGTTTTAGTTTTGTTCTGCAAGACTCTGGCAATGTACTAGGTTTATCTATTTCAGACACTATATGTCAAATGTTACACATAATGTTTACTTACAGTGAACATTAATTTGTCAGTTCTTAGTTAATGTTGTTAGTAGATTGCTGATTATAAACATATTTGTGAACCAATGAAACAATATTATTGCTCTGCAAATTACTATTCGCATGAATTGGCATCATCAAATCACTTAGCACTTAAAATGGACCCATAGCGTTCTTAATTTCTGTTCTGTAAAAGCCTAGAACCATAATTTATTTGTTTACTTTATTCACCAATCATTGTCTAACAAAAGCAGTAAATTATAGTTTAATGGCACTTAATGCACATAGTCGGTCTGGAAGACAGCATCCATAATGGGCGTAATATACATATTAAGACAGTTTAATTAGATGGCAGTTTGTCTACATGCAGACCTCCATTAACCAGCCTAAGCTCCGGTGCCATGCTGCAGAAAGCCATGGTCACTTCCTGTAGTGGAAAGATTGGCCAAAGTCCAATTTAAACGCTCTGGAAATGCAACCTGTAGAGAGAGACAGAATGGAGCAGTAGGTTCAGGAGACCTTGTTACATTTGCATTATGTTGCCATGGTTATTTTTTATATGTTTCTTTTTCTACCTCTGGTCATGTTTTGCTTTTAGAAACAGAAGCACTGAGCTAGATGCAAAGCTGCTAAGGACTATCCACTGAGCTGTTCCTTTATTACTAGCAACATGAAATAAGCGGCAATTATTAAATGTATAAATTTATAATTTGCAAATATATTTAGATTCCCTATTATAACATCTAATCCAGAGATCACTGCTAAGAAATATTTATATTTAATCAACTATCTATCTAAAACTTACCAACTAAACAACTAATTAAGGCAATTTCATTTTAATTACATTTTTCAAAAATCGTGCCTTCTTCACCAATTAAGTCGAGATTTTCTGTTCTTATTTACTAAAAGCACAAGCATTAACATGCAGTAACTTAGTCAACATCAGGTCATTAAGAGACAGCAAGTAAATTGTTACTTGTTAATTCCCAGAGTATTAGACTGTATGTATAGTTTGATGGTGATTGTGTGCAGTTTCAGTTATACTATGTGTATTAGGAAAATGCAGTGTTATAACAAATCGGAAAGAAAAACGGTGTGTGAACAGAACATTCAGATACACACACACACACACACACACACACACACACACACATATATATATATATATATATATGTACTGTGTATAAATTATATTAATATTATATATATCAATTTCTTACCAGGCTTTATTGTTTTGTTAGCAAAAACAATTTGTTTCTCTCAGTTTTAAATAATATATTAGTACAACTCTATCCAAGATGGTGCCATGTTCATAGAGCTCTGCTGCAGTAGCTAAATTTCTGGGTGTTGTTTTTCATCATCTAGCATTTTACACTCACTTTAAAAGTGAGTCCTTTTTCATGCAATTATCCAATCATGTGGCAGCAGCAGAGCAATGCATAAAATCATGCAGATACAGGTCAAGACCTTCAATTAATGTTCACATCCAACATCCAAATGTGGCATGGTTGCTGGTATTCCAGAAACTGCTGATCTCCTTGGATTTTCACACAAAACAGTCTATAGAGTTTACACAGAATGGTGCAAAATACATGCAGCGAGCAGCAGCTCTGTGGGCAGAAATGCTTTGTTGATAAGAGAGGTCAGAGGAGAAGGGTCACCCTGGTTTCGAGCTGGCAGGAAGCCGAGAGTAACTTAAATAGCCACTCTTTACAACCATGGTGAGCAGAAAAGGAGCAAAAGTCAGCCAAGAACAGGAATCTAAAGCTACACTGGGCACAGGATCACCAAAATTTGACAGTTGATGATTGGAAAAAACATCGCTTGGTCTTCTTCCAGTCTTTTAAAAATTATGGAATGCCATTTGAGGCTTTTTTTTTTTTTCCAGATGGAGGACATTGGAGAAGGCAGCATTGAAGGAGACATTGTATGTCTTGAGGACTGAATTTTACTATGGGTAAAGTTATGAATAAATTTAAAGTTAAATAAATTAACATCAGGGTCATAAACAGCAGAAGTTGCCATCTGGGCTTGATAGCTCATAGAGAAAAACCTGCACACTCCTGGCTACACAGCTGCACTGACTATACATGGCTACTAAACTAATAGTGAACTGCCCTTACAGTCATCCTCTACACACAGCCACACATGATGTATAATTCTGATATTCCTTTTTTTGTTCTGAAAACAAAAAGAAATCTGTTAGCTGTTACCAAGGTTTGCTAGTCTCTGAATAGTTTCATTATTATTCCAGCATCAGAGATGGCACGATCCAGGCTCAGGGAATAATTAAACTGACATTTACAAGTGCACACATACTATCATTAATTAATATAGAGATATGGAGAGAAGGACACATACCCAACCATTGCATTCATTAAATCTTTTGAAAACTGAAAGTTATTATAACATATAAACATCCAAAATTATTCAGGTGTTTTATTCCCACCATGAAATGAAAATTTTAGGATTCTTTTTTCTACCTTTTCCATTTTGGTCCCAATTTCAAAACACGGAACTTTGATTTTGGTTTATTTCAGCATGATATAAGATGTATGATAGGGTTTGTTATTAATGAAAACAGAGGCCAGCATGGACAGCCTCTTTGATAAAAATCCATTCGTCCACAAAACATAGAAGACATCAAGCATAAAAATGTCCTTGACATCAGAGATGGCAAATTGGCCCTGAGCTGAAAGGATTGGTTCAATCATCCTCTGACCGTATAATTAGTAATTAGGCTGGGATTAAAGTCAACTCATGAAGGAAGAGTGTGGCCAATTTAAATCAGCATATGAAATTTGATTAAATTAATGGGAAAAATTGAAATATTAATGTTCAGATTTGCAGCCAGGTCCCAGGTCACAGGCATCAGTCCTGAGCTGTTTGAACTTTGCTTAACTACAGACTCGAAGGGATTCAAGAGGAAAGGAACATTGATCCCCTGACATTTCATTTGACTTTCTTTCTTTCTTTCCTTCTTTCTCTGTCTGTCTGTCTCTCTTGCTCTGTCTCTCACTCTGGAAAAACCTCCAGGATCTAACCTTAATGATTTAGTATATTATAAGTAATATTAATTAAACATCACTAAATATAGTTGCAGTACCTTTCAACAAATTAAATGAATCAAATGGAGCCCTGTAAAGTTTAATATGACTATGATGCATACAGAAAACACAACAGAATTAACACAAATATATTGAGTACATATTTAGGAGATACCACTAATCATATGTAGTATTTACTTTGTTAACATTTTCCAATGAAATTTTAATTTCATTCATTAATTTATCCGTCTTCAGTAACTGCTTTATCCTTGTCAGGTTTGTGGTGGATCCAGAGCCTAAAATGGACAAACCTAATAAAAAGGCAATATTATTATTTAAAACATTATTGAAAAGGGAAATATTGTATCAATTCTGTTGTTGAATGATACCCACGTTGTTTGCAGGCTACAGTTCCCATGATCCTCCACTCATTACCTTGTCACATGATCATTGTCACAAAATCTCCAGATTACTTTTTGGACTCATCTCTTCAGAATCACCCACACTCCCGTAAATAATCCAAATAAACAAACGGATTCAGCGATGTCTCACTCCAGTATTGCACCTGTGACAATTCTAATCCTTCGGTCTCTGGTTTTTTTTTTGTTGTTGTTGTTGTTTTTTGTCTCTTTGTTTGATTTTGCTTGTTTATCATTATCTCATTAGCCTTGTCTAGGTTATGTCTGTTTGCCAATTCCCTGCCCCTTCACTTAATTGTCTCTTAATTTGAGCAATGTCTAGCCCTTTTTTTGTTTGCCTGTCTGGTTTTAAATAAATCCTATAAACCTACACCTGTGTCCAACTGTCCATCTCCATGACACTGATAGCCATTTCTATATTACTTCTGTGTTTCCTGGCCTTATTATTGTCTTTTTGTCACTATCTATACTACTATAGCACTTCAGTTATTCTCATGTTTTTTTCAGGTTATGAATCCTTGCAGACTTTCCAGGTGCTTTGTATGGCTGCCTCTTCAGTTGTACATTTTGATAGTTACTCTGGATAAGAGCATTTGATAAATATTTAAATGTAACCCTCAAATTAGACATTTGAGTGACACACGCAAGTAAAGTCTCACTCGCCTGTGAAAACTAAAGGTGCCTTATGTCACATTTTATTAAGAGAGAAAATTCTAGACAAGATTGAAGGTCTAAAATATGACCTTGAGCTCAACATACAAGTTGATGCATCACAAACAAATGTTAGTATATTCATAATTACAAACATAACCATATTTCATCCATTGCAAGGAGAAGATATTATCTCAATGAATATGAAACCTGAAAGCTGAAATCTGATTTTCACCTTGAGCTCAAAATACAGCCCAATACATCACAGACACAAATACAAATATAATTATATCATATTATATATTTCCTCTTTTGAATCCTTTCTAAAGAGCTATAGAATAAGAGAGGCAGGAGTTCTGCCACCTATTCAGGTTGATCTGAAATTAGATTTTTACCTTCAGCTCCAAATTAAAAAGTTAGAATGGCAAAACAAGTAGACTGGAAATAACTCAAGTGTACTTCAGCTTCCTGGAAACATGTCCTGTGCTTTTGTTACGACTGTCTTCCATAAACGAGCTTTACAATAGACAGTCATTACAGCTGTACAAGACTGTACAATAGACAGTCATTACAGATGCATAATAAAAAGAGGGACAGCTTGAGGCATTGCTAGTTATTAGGTTCTGACATATGAGCGATCACATACATTTTGATCCTTAATATTTTCAACATATGTGTTATCTACTTCTTTCTTGTGTATCTGTTTTTAGAGAGATTTTTTCTTTCTTTCTTTCTTTCTTTCTTTCTTTTTTTTTTTTTTTTTTTACACATGTAAGGTTTAATCCTAGGACTAACTCCTACTCTTTACTAAGAGTTGCTCTGAGAACTTTTAAAACACATTTTTACCTCATTTTTCTGTCTTAAGTAGACTTCTAAAACTATTTTTTAACAGTAATTCTCTAACGCTTTATACATACATTACCAGCCCAATGAGAGTACTCCTCTAATCCTTTTTTGAGACAATGTCTTCTACATATTGAGATTGTAGGTCTAAAGGCTGAAATTTGAACCTTGGTCCTTAACAGCTAGCCATTTCAATGAATCTAGCACAATCACATAAATGACCAGAGGCTATTTAGCTGAGACTGATATTGAATGTGCATAAAGGAACAAGGCATTGAGACTCTTTGATTCAATCAGTAGGGAACCTTGCGAATGTACAATCAACCTCTCAATGACTATTTCACTCTCATATCAAGCTTATGTCAAACACTGGCTCAAGGCTCAAGTTGAAAGTTTCAGTTCCCGTCAAATGTGCAATTGGATTAATTCTTAACTTTATGACTATCATTAACATATGCAGCCTGAATTGAATTAATACGTGGCTTTGATACGTGGAACTCTTCAAAGCTCAACTGACAACCATAAATTTTCAAAATTGCTGAGAGAGATATTGGGATATTAAAATAACATTTTTATTTCATTAAGGCATTGACATAAAACCTTGACTGTACCTTGCCTTTTTACCATAAAGAATTCAGAGCTAAAAGAAGACAAGAAGCGTGAAACATTATGCAAAATATTTTTCCACACTTGTTAATCTTTTATTAATCGTAGTTTGACTGAAGTTTAATTTTGGACCTAAAATACAGTAACCTCTCAGAAATATTAATAGTGTTCTAAGAGCTAAAATTCAGTGTGCTTATGCTGGTATACAGTCAGGGATTGATTATATGCACAGACAGGCAACATTTGTAAGAATATTAACAACTAGGAGAGATTTGTATTTTTCTTTTTTGGATTTCATATGTTAATAATAATAATAATAATAATAATAATAATAATAATAATAACAACAAGGCCACCATGTGCTAACTATTCTTGCATATGTGTGTACATACTGTATGTGTGCAAGCAGTGTTGCCAGATCTTTTCATAGGAATGTAACTAACTCATGCTCAAAAGTCATTAGAAGTCACCAAAAACGTCATAGGCTAATTTACATATTCATTGAACCATTGCGATCATTTGCATATCAAAACATGTTACATGAAGACGGAAGATTTTATGAAGACACTGAAGGAGCAGCATAGACTAGAAGCAGTAGTAGTGAGTAGTTTGGAAATAGAGATAAAGAAAATTATAATGGCGTTCCCTTTTATTACTTGTAAATGTAGCCAAGAAGATATAGCCAGTAATATAGCCTATGAAGAAAAAAGCGCACAAGAGCAATGGTGATTAGTGATTGGTCTTTGAGAAACAATGGTGATCACTAATTGGGTGCTGGTAAACAATGGTGATCAGTGATTGGTCTTTGGGAAAGACTTGGGTTGATTCTTCATTAGGATAATGGTGATCAGTGAGTGGTATTTGGGAAACAATGGTGATCAGTGATTCGTCATTAGGAACAACGGTGATCAGTGAGTGGTCATTGGGAATAATGGTGATCAGTGATTGGTCATTGAGAATAATGGTGATCAGTGATTCGTCTTTAGGAGCAACGGTGATCAGTGAGTGGTCATTGGGAATAATGGTGATCAGTGATTGGTCATTGAGAATAATGGTGATCAGTGATTCGTCGTTAGGAACAACGGTGATCAGTGAGTGGTCATTGAGAATAATGGTGATCAGTGATTCGTCGTTAGGAACAACAGTGATCAGTGAGTGGTCACTGGGAATAATGGTGATCAGTGATTGGTCATTGAGAATAATGGTGATCAGTGATTCGTCGTTAGGAACAACGGTGATCAGTGAGTGGTCTTTGGGAATAATGGTGATCAGTGAGTGGTCATTGGGAATAATGGTGATCAGTGATTCGTCGTTAGGAACAACGGTGATCAGTGAGTGGTCATTGGGAATAATGGTGATCAGTGATTGATCATTGGGAACAACGATGATCAGTGATTAGTTGGGAACATAGGCTTGTGCAAGCGCAACTCAATCAGACTTTACACACTAGTGATGAGTCTGAACCTGCTTTCGCAGCTTGTGTAACCAGCAGCAGTGATGTAAGCTGGAGAGCCATATCGAGTGCAGGGCAGGCTCTAACACCTGCCCAAAAAGTCGCTAGATTTGTTGCTAGGTCTTTTTTGAAACAAAGTGTCTTGAAGTCAAAGGGTCTTAAACATCACTAAGTTGTCAGTACTTTGTGTAAGGCTGCCACAGTTTGACACTGTAAATAAAATTAGTAATATACTACATGTGTGAAGCATCATAAACAAAAGCTACCTAATCACACTGAATACAATATAGATGGAAAAGATTTCCACCATGGTCTTACAAATTTATGCTAATTTGTAAAAGTTCACATGATCTAACTCATCCAAAACGTAATGAATGGTAAAGCTTAGTAACTTGGTTAGCACTTGTAACTCTCCTTATTGAGATTTAGGAAATAGGAAATCCAAAAGATTCACTCACACTCAGAGTCCCTGAGAGTTTAACGGATGATCAGGTCGACATTTCAGCTAGAGATCCTCAGCACACAGGTTTGAATGGTCTCAGTAGGGAGTGTATGTCTGCTGTCTGACTCAGAACGGCTACACAAACTGCATTTTGATCATCTCATCTTTTTTTTCCCCTGTACGTTTTAGTTTATCCATAGTTTGTGTCACACTAACAATTTACTCAGTCCAAAAACAACAGGTTCACAACATTCCTGCAAAGTTTCACACTGTGTCTGCAATGACTTCATTATACTCCAGGTCTGAAGTGTCCTTAAAAGTTGTTTGTGACAATTTGGTGTTTAAGGTTAAAATAACAGATTTCAGCTCACTTAAAAGAAAATAAAAACATGTACACATAAAGTAGTCCATACATCTGTGCTTTACCAAGATATGGTTAATAGTTAATGGCCATCAGACCCAGATGTGGTTCTTACCCAAACTGTTGCCACAAAATTAGAAGCACAGAATTGTACAGCATTATAGCAGATTTCTTAGCATTACAATTTGCCTTCAGAGAGGCAGGTGAGAGAACGATTGCTATAACCTGAATGATAACAGGACCTAACTCATTTTGGGGACATTCCACAATTTTAAATGCAACTATAAACAGATGAAAATTTTTACGAGTTGTTCTTTAATAAATGTAAAAAAATAGTATTTATTGCCAAATGGTATAGCTGAGGAACAAAAGGAATAAAACACTTTGAGCCACAACAGCATGCCCAGTTGTGTTGTATTCCTTACAGAATATAGTTTGTTTAAAACAAAGATTTAATAGATTCCATATTTATATGTGAATACATAATTCTTACACTATTTATTAAAATTCTTGAATCCATATATTTAATTAATATTTACACAGATACAAAGTGCAAAGGTTTGGTTGTGCTAACTCTTACTTATATATATAAAATGTTTGTCCTTCACTCCTAACACACAGTATTAATTAGGGGTACAAGCACTACTACTACTACTATTATTATTATTATTATTATTATTATTATTATTATTATTATTATTATTATGCACTAACGCAAAAGCAAAGTCTGTAAGACATAGAAACACCAAATTTCCCCAGCTGGTACAGAATCCCCTCGGATATGAAACTACTCATGAGAGTGTGAATCTCAAAAATGATCAAAAACATGTTGATATTTATAAACAATATGGCCTCCTCATGTCAATCAACTCTAAGGAGGTGGAACCTAATTTACTCAATCAGCTGTAACTCATGATTGCTTGCATAGATTTGTGCAAAACTTGAAAGGCATACACAGGACAAGATTCTGAGGTCATATTACAGTCTTTCTTGATTGCTAAGACATGCTTAATGAAACAGCAGAGGTCTTTTCTTGCAAATGTGTTAACACTTTCATTGGTTTCAAACATTTTTCACACCCTTTTTTAGAAACAGTTAACACACATCTCATCCAAAGACCAAATGCTCTATTGGATTAATTGTGTCAAACATAAAGAGAGCATTTATTGACAGCTAATAGCAATTACTTGCATAATTATGATTCTCCAATGCACCTGTATGAGACTCCTTTGCATTATTATTCAATCAGCAATCTTATCCATCTATGTTCTTATCCATCTATGAAAGATGACACCTTAGAGTTGCTATTTGCATGTATGGATCAAAGAGGCCAAAGGCATGTATTTGTAAAGAGAGGCCATGGCAGAAGGGGTGCCAGTATCAACAGGTGTGCTGCCATCTCCAATGATGGTGCCCTTTGCCAAATATCAACTGTCAGCCCATACATTACAGAACGCCTCATCATATTTCTGCATGCACTAAATGAAAGACTGGTTCCACCTGACATGGCCTGACATGTTATCATTTGGGAGAATGTTGCATTCCACCACTCTCGCCCTGTGAATGAATGGTTTGCAGCACACCCCTGTGGGATGATGCAATTCCTCCCTGCATATTCTCCTTTTCTTAACCCAATTGAAGAGTTCATCTCTGCTTGGAGATGGAAGGTGTATGATAACCTACCTTATGACCAGATGTCCCTCCTGGAGGCAATGAATGCTGGTTGCCTGGCAATAGGTGCAGAGGTCTGCCATGGATGGATACATCATGCAAGGTAGTTTTCCCTCGGTGTATTGCAAGGGAAAACATCAAATGCGATGTAGATGAGAACTTGTGGCCTAATCATCAGAAACAAGTGGACTAAATGTGATTATTTCTGATTTTGGGTGAAATTCTTTCTTAGTTCTTTGGTTACGTAATAGCATAAACAATGCAATACAAGAATTGTACCATAATGAATGTCTGAATTTGTCTTAGGTCTTGCATGTAAACAATAGTTCATGGGCATGGAAAGAACTGCGCACAAGAATAAAATGAATGACAAAACCTTCTTGGAAAATGACTCTTTTAACAGTATTTTCAACAGAGCATCTAAAAATAAGTATAAAAAGTACAGACTGAAATAGGGTTTGTTATCTCTGGTAAATGGGTCAGGAATACAGCACAAATGAAGGTTGAACAGGTTCATACTGATACAGTAGCTGTATTTTGTATTTTGTTGTCCATTGTATAATGATTGAAGGAATATATTCATTTGAGCACAATTTGTGGTGTTTGATGGAAATATTTGCTTTCGTTGCATGTTTTTATTGTTTTGTAAGTGTCAGAACATTTTGCAAAATGTGTCAATTTGGCCAGTGACTTTCAGTTTATGACTGTGTGTGAACTGTTTTGAAAAAGGAACTTCTGAATGGACAGATTTGTTCAAGCAAATGAGACTGTAAGCAAAATTAGGGACGTGGCCCTACACAGGGGGTGGAGCTAAGCTCAGATAAATGTCTCTCAGGAATCGCAAGTTGAAGTCAAGCTGAAATTTGGTATACTGCATCTATGTGCTAATCTCTGTAGGAATTTTTAATGACCCAATTAAATAAAAAAACATGACAGCCAGCCATCGGCCAATCAGTTTTCAGCAGTCATTTGACTGGATTAGCATTGAGCTATCGTCATTGAGAAACTTTACAATATTAACGATAACTGTGTTCATCTACTGTATGTTTATTATTCTGTTGGCAAGAACTGGCCAATTTACAGTGCTGAGTGTGAAGGCTGCTCTTACCCAGCAGATCACCATTTGCAGCTATATTTGTTGTTGTTGCTTAATGAATAAAATATACTGATGCTGGAAATAATGCCCATATTAGTTTTTGATAAATGCTGAATTAAAACAGTCTTGATAATAGATTATTGGATCCTATTGTACACACCATGTTACAAGGCTGTGTGAGTAATTCTACAGAATTAAAGCAGAGAGTGCATGTGTTAGTTGGGTATACAAGAGGTTGTCAGAAATGTGTTTGTATGTTTAATTAATGAGCAACCATAAGTGTAGAATCTTGAAGAAAAAAATGTTGAATTCATTAAAATGCATGCTTCCAGGGAGCTATGTGCAGACAAAGAAAACAAAAATAAATATAGGAATTGCCTTTATGAAATATTGAGGTCAAACACACAGAATGAAAAAATAGAGGGATTTGGCAGTGGTCAAGTCTGCCCAGAGGGATAAACGTTAAAAGGTGATGAGGAGCGACATGGAGTTTTGTCTCTGAGTCATTACATAGCACTGAAAATGTAAGCAATTTCAGGCGCTCGACTGAGAATAAACTTTTCTCTTCTCTCTAAGGTTCTCCTCTTGCACAGACAGCAATATCTTTTATTCTTAATCTTTTATTCCTGCTATGCCACAAATGAACAATATGCTCAGGCTTTATTTACAAGTGCAGGACTTAGTGTGATCCTTACTGGTGGCTGAGGATAAAGAAAAAGTTCCTCCAAATTGGTTTGTAATTAGAATGTGAGTAGCTGAGCAGCTAGTTCTTTTTATGTTTTATGGGCTGGAAATAAATATTTAAAACTAATACATTTGAAAAATTTCATAGCCATAGCTTCTCTTTATATCAGTCTACCCATGGATTGATCTGAAAAATTAACTATAAAATTGATTTATCATGAATTGCTTGAAAGAATTTGCCATTATAGCAGCTAGAGTGACAAATATGTTCAATTCAAATATGTTCTAAACAGATATAGATACAAATATGAGGTGTGCATTAGGATTGAGATTCTGTGGGACTCAACAACAAAAAAAAAGTCATGTGAGCAGGTTTTTCTTTCATGTCTGCTTGAGAAGTTATATTAGATATAGTCAGATATTTAGCTTCTGGAACAAACAAAGACCATGTTGATTAATATGCACTTGCTACATTCATTCATTCATCTTTAGTAACTGCCTGGACAGGGACAAATTGGTTTAAATTAGGCTAATATTGTTTATATTTTGAGAAATTTAACCAACTGAGTTTTTAGAACATATTATGGGCAGGCACAAATAATAATAACTGTGTGATCAGGATTAAAAAAAAAAAAAAACGTCCTGTGCACATCTCTAGTTGAGACTAGTTATGAACTCGAGTGAGGAATATCATGATGAATGTCTGAATTTGTCTTAGGTCTTGCATGTAACAAGAATAAAATGAATGACAAAACCTTCTTGGAAAATTATTCTTTTAATAGATATTGCATTGTATTGCATTACACCCCTAATAGAAACACACTGATAATCAGCACTATCATGCTGAACATGAGGAAGTGATTGTTTTGTAGAGTTCAAAGTGGAGAATCATGCTATTTCTAATCAAATAGCCAAGCGAAATACCTTATTTATTTTTAAAAAAAATTGTAGGTATTATATGTGTTGCTATCTACTGATCTGTTTGATCATATTCTATATATCCCTCCTATGCCTGGTATCATTGCTAATGAAATGTATTAAGCTTTGTGTCCTTTGTAGTATAGGTGCTGACAGAGCAGTATGCCCATTAATTTCTTTTTCTGCAAGAACAAAACCATCAGAAGAGGCTTTTCAACCATTGTAGGCAACAGAATATTTGCTGTGAACTCTGGCCTAAACCTGTCACAGTCCCTTTGGAGCGTTTGATGGGGTCTTGCCACAGATCAAAAGAAGCTAAAGTGTGTGAGATGAAGAGGAATGAGACAGACAGGAGCTGGTGACCAGAATGAGAGAAGGGCAAGAATTCTAACTGATCTGAACTGATGTGTCTTTATGGACACACAGAATGTACATACATTGAACATACATTTAATCTTTGAAAGCATTGGGATTTGAAGTAAAAAAAAAAGGAGGCTAGAAAGAGACACATTTCTATTTTTACATTAAAAAGGAATGAGAGATACAAGTAGAATAAACCTTCACATTAATAGAATAGTACTAAAAATTAATAAGATACTCAATGAGAACAAGATACTACTTTTAGATCATTTATTTTGAAATTTGCACGCTTAATACTTAATTCTATATGTATTTACTTATTGTTATATTTTTTTTAGATTTCTAATTTTATATTATTTGTGATGATTTTCATTGTTGCTACAGGACTAATTTGCTACCATTTTGTTTTCTGAAAGTAGAAGCTTTCACAAAGTTCATCTGCTGTATTTAATGTGTATCAGATACATTTTTCTAGTGCAACAGAAACAGTGAAGTACCACTCTCTCATAGTATCCCTGGCACTTTTTGCCTGTGGGCATCTTCACAAATCAGCTGAAGTATGTAAGTCTGTGCTGAATATTCAAGTGGTGCTGTCACCTGGATGACTAAGATGCATATTATTTTCATGTGAAAAGTGATTTACACCTGACAAACTGTAAGGTCAAGTGAGTGAGTGTGTGAATAAGTTACAAGCTAGATCCATGACAAGCTTTGCATCTAAAATGGTGAAATTCTGGGAAGTGTTAGGGAAATAGGCTGACGGTCGGCATAGGCTCCCTGAAACTGAACAGTTGAAGATTGGAAAAACGTCTCCTGGTCTTTTTCCATTCTTCAACTGTCCAGTTTTGGTGAATCTGTGCCCACTGTAGCCTCAGATTCCTGTTCTTGGCCAACAGGCGTGAAACCTGATGTCGAGTATTTTAGAAACTGTTGATCTCCTGGGACTATGCACTGGACTGTAGTCAATGAACAGAATCCAGACATACATTTTCTGATGTTCAAGGTGGGTTAGGTTGGTATATAGAGCAGTGGAAATGGTGTCCTGTTGACCCAGTTACTGGTGTTGATCTAGCATGGTTAGCGCGGTCATTTTGATGTATGTCTCTAGCAGTGTCTCAAACACTCATGGCTATCAGGGTAAGGGAAACTGGGCAAGTCACTGATGACTGTTTCCTTTGGCACTGGTATGATGGTGGCTGTCTTGAAGCACTTGAGGACAATGGCCTGTGACAGGAATATGTTGAAGATGTTGGTGAACACTTCTGCCAGTTGAGCCATGAAGTTTTTCTGGACTCAACCCAAAAGCATGTGGTGCTTTCCCTGAATTCATTCTACATAGCACCCGCCTCACATGCATTATAAAATAAATTTCAGACTTGACTTTGGTTTGGCTCAGAATTAAAGTCCAGGTTGAACTGTCAACCCAACATGGTAGATTAAATAAACAACCCACCTGGTTTTGGGTGTAACTGGGTGTTCACAGCATAGCTACAGAAGTTGATCCCTTGCTCAGTGATAGTTTTACCTATGGATGGCATATACACTGAGAAGAGAAGTAAACCCAGTACAGTGTCCTGTGGTACACTAAATGTCTGTGTCCTGTGGTATACTAAATGCAACCTAACAAATCATCATTTTCCAATTAAATGTATTCCAATCCAAATTTAATTTTATACTAATTACACTTACTCAGTAGGTACAAAAACTGAAACATTATCCACCATAAAGTTTTTGTCCCATTTCATTTATTATTATCACTTATTTTGTATTGTTTCAGTGCTATAACCAAGCTGTGCAAGTAGACTGAAATCTCCCAAAGCTATTATTTTCCTTACATATCCATTTTTTGTTTGATCACTTCATTTCTTAAAATTATACTTAGCAAAGGCGAATTGGAAACAGAAATGCCTGTTTCTTACAAGATTAATAATAGCATATTGGAAAAGATCTGTCAGCAATACATCTGTGAAGACTGAGGTTGGAATTTGATCAAGAGCACATAAATATTTTATGGAGGAAGCTATAGGCATAAAACGTCTAACCATGGCATAGGCATAAAACATCTAACTATTTCAATCAGGAAACTTGTGGTATGTTTTTGGTCAGTTATGTGAAACTTAATGTGTGTATGCTATTAAAAATACACGAGATTTTCTATTTAAAATGGCTGAATGGACTTAGATCATCAAGAGAGAGAGAGAGAGAGAGAGAGAGAGAGAGAGAGACTTTTTATTATGCTTTTAAACTTATGCCTATTTGTATCTATTTATTTATTTCTTTTTTCTAGTGTGTTCGGAAAGTTTGTATAAGAGCTTTGGCTATACAAATGCTGTCATGCCTACTGAGCAACCTTTGAATCTGAAAAATGTGAAGAGAGACAGAGAGAGAGAGAGAAAGAGAGATGAACAGTTTTCAGTGCATCAAAGCATCTGACCTGTATCTTTGCTACTGGTGGCTGTTTGGCTCACTGCCATCTTTGCTAGAAGAATTAACCTGTTGAGGTCAACGGAGCTGAAAACCTGAGAGTGTAAGGAGATAAGAGGTTTTCTTTTTCTTCCCTCGGCTGCTTTTGTATCTTGCCTTTTGTTTGACATTTGTTTGAGATAGGGAACTGATTAGCTCTACAACATATTTATCCAATAGGCTTGGTAGTGTATGTATGATCTGCTTGTTTATTGATTTTGCAAGTTCTTTTGTGCCTTTTGTTCTGTATGGGTCAAAATGCCTCATATAAAATGCATTTTCATTAACAAAATTGGAACAAAATTCAAGAAGATCATTTCAGTAGGAAACTTGCTGTGCATCCTGCTCACTTTACCTAAAGATGTGAAAAGCACTCTGAAAAAAATCCTGATGTTTGTAAAATATTATATTACTAATGACTTGGATAGTAGTAGTAGTGAACAGGATATGGGGTGAAGAATAAGCCAGTCAACAGTGTTGACAGTGACACAGTGCCAGGATCCCTGCAGAGCCACGTGTGTTCATGCAGAGATGTTTATTCATTTCCATCAAGAGCTGCAGAGAGTAAGCCAGACACCTGCCCCTCCCTGCTTCCCTCTCCAGGAGACATCTGCTCTCTCCATCACACCAGAGCATCTGCTAAGTTCCAGAAAGTTCTGCAGAGAGAACCAGCTCTTCATTTTCAGACAGTAGCTTGAATTCTGTCTATGGATGTATGGACCATGTGACAAAACTTCATCCCCTTCAGGAAAATGTTTAACAGTGATAATCTAAAGGGACTAAAGTGACTAAAGGGAGAGTTGAAACATAATTATAAATATGAAGTTTAGTATTTAGTGACAGGTGAAATATTTGAAACAATTTTTAAACAAATTGATAAATGTTGTGGATCTGTTGTTCTCTACTGAGCAATGCATGCACCCCAAACATACTACTGAAATATCATTGGGGAAAAAAATTTTTTTAATTATTTTTCATAATGGGTATTAGTCCTGAAATTAAGTTGAAATGTACTCAGCAATATTTTTAAAAAAAATAATAAAGAATAATTTTTAAATATGCCTAATTTACATTTACATTTACATTTATGGCATTTTGGCAGACGCCCTTATCCAGAGCGACTTACAATTATCTCATTTATACAACTGAGCAGTTGAGGGTTAAGGGCCTTGCTCAAGGGCCCAGCAGTGGCAGTAATTTCTATGTATGTACAAAAAACACCAAAATATCTCTCTATGCTAAAGCTATATTTATATTTTTTACCTAAGCATGTGACTGGGAAGAGGTTTTAAGACCTTTTTCTCTATCACCACAACATGGTAGGTAGGTGTCCATTTTTAAATAAAATTTTTTCAAACCTAGAATATCTGAAAACTGGCTGCTAGTTTTCTACTATTAATATTTATCCCTAGATGTATGAATACATCTAGAGACAAATATTAATATCCAAGCATATTGAATCATCACAGCCGAAACAATCAAAAGTGAAGAATTTCTGTCATTACCCGAACAATCTGGAACTTTTTAATATTGACATATTTGTTTCAGGAGCGAGAGTCAGGTGTTAATTCAGATTATCTGCAACTCATTGTCCATTGTACATTGAGCAATTCAAAGAAAAAGAGCAGAAAGTATGCCAAAGACCTAGCACAAAGGTTACATAAATATGGGAAAAGTATCAGAAATAACCCAGTGCCAGAAAATGCAATATTAAAAACAGATTAAAGAAAAATAAGCAAGCAATAAGGAAGATTTAGATACAGCAAACAACGTTCGGAAAGGAAGCGGTTTTTATGAAATTGAGATCACAACTGAAACTAAACTTCTTTTTAATTATTTAAATGTTTGTTATGTAAGTTATGACTAGAATGTTGCATATATAATTTTATCAGTGTATGAATATGAATGTAGAGATCCTTGTCATTTGACATTTAACAAAGAAAAATTAGATTTGGTTTTAGATTGATTTTCATCATTGATTTAGTTCCATAAATTATTAGCAGTTAAAGTGATCTTTATGATGATAGAGAAAAATAAATTCTCCAATATTTGGTTTCTTTTACCAGCCCTGAATTTGCACCACTTGTGTAGAATGATGCATATATTACAATGTCTGCTTACACTGTCACATTAAATCACACAACACTGCCGCAGCGGTGCCTTTATTAAATTATTCGGTTATGAAAAACTTCTAGGATATTTTCAGAAGTGGGCTTGTTAAGACCATTGCTCATAACTTTCGGTAGTTTATCATAGCAGTGTGGAAATATGATTTTCTCTTATTTTCTCTTTATTTTCTTTAAAATGACAGTACCCTGATTTAAAAATAGCATATTTCAAGGGGCATGCAGCATCTGGATTGTTTTTTTTTTTTGTGCTGGTATAACATTAAGAGTATCGGATCATTCTGCACTGTCATACTGGTGTATCCTCAGCCAGTTCTGCAAAATCACTATGTCTGAGTCACACAGGCATCTGATATGCAAAATTTTATAGTGCTAAACAAACAGATAAACTGTAAACTGGTGCATGGCTATTCCAGAGCTGTTACAATAACCATGCAGCTGGCAAAATGTATGCAAATAATGTGCTTAATTTAGAGTATTTTAGTAGACAAATTCCAAACTAATTGAGGGGCTGGTCATATTGGTCAAAATGTATTCCAAAAAGTAAATTTAACTAGACAGAGAGAAAGAGAGAGAGAGAGAGAGAGAGAGAGAGAGAGAGAGAGAGAGAGAGAGATTTTGAGACTTTGGAGTTAATTTGGCACAATCTGTCTGTTAATAAGGATCCTCATCACCAAATCTGAGTAAATCACATCTGAGGTCGACCTGCCAGCATTTAATTATGCTGAATTATTTGATCAGTGTCACAAAATATTCCAACATCCACTATGCTAATATACTAGAGCTAGTGCTCAATTTCAATTATGCTACATTATGTATTGGAAAGGCAGCTGTGATTCAAATGATGATGCAGAATTCAGACACTGAAGGCATACTCTTTGGAGAAAGCTTGTTAAGCAGCAATTAATGCTTTTTTCTACAGTAGTAAATTAATTAACAAAATATTGTACATATAAAATGTATTGTACACTATTGTATACTGCATGTACAGTATTTGTGCATAGTTTAGTTTCAACATACTTACAGACCTACTGACACAAGCTTTAAAAAAATATATATACAACCCTAAAGCATTCTTTGCTTAATTTTCAGCCTGCTTGTAGTCTGTGAAATGAAGGCTATCACTGACTACAAGCAGGCTGTAACCAGGATTTTAGAGGGAAACCTGGACAAGCTAATGGGCTGAATAACACCATAACACCAGCTCTTTTTTGGCATCTGGGTTTTTCCTCAGCCAAGGCTTCACCTCCACCACACCCCCTTTCCTCCTTCCTGCAGTCCCTGTGACCCCATCCCCTGAGGACACCACTGACTCCCCCACTGAGAACACCACCTCTGCTGTCCCCACCCTGTCCTGCCACATTCTAATCTATCCCAGTGGATCAGATGAGGAGAGAGCTGGGAGAAGCTTCACACAGGCAAGGCTGTGGGGTCTGATGGAATTAGCCCCAGGGTGCTGAAGTCCTGTGCCAGCCGTCTTTGCAGGATGCTACAGTGTAGTTCTCTCTGCCAGAAACAATACACAACAGCAACCTTAAGGACTACAGACTGTTTGCACTCCCCTTTCACATCATAAAGACCTTTGAGAAGCTGGTCCTCAAACAGATATGACCTCTGGTCCTGTACCACCAGGCCCACCTACAGTACGGACGATCTACCCGCTCTACAGATCTTGCAAAGGCAAAGCCAGAGCCATCTCTATGCCTTCAATCCCAACCTGCCTCTCCAACTGGGAAACAATCTCAGTACAATGCAGATTGATGCCCCTGACCAGTAGGCCACAAATAGGCTCCAGAACTGCATGTTGGAGGCAATGGGGAGCAACACTAGGGCACCATCTTGTTTCTCTTCATTTTGTACATATAAATGCCAATTGTAGCAGTATAGGAAACTGGTGAAGAACTTTGTCTTGTAGTGCAAGGAAAACTACCTGCAGCTTAACATTAGCAAAGATGCAAAGAAACTGGTGTTGACCTATGTGGCATAAAGCAATTACTATCTAGGATGAGGATGTGGAGAAAAAGAAACCCGGGTCTCACCTGGATTGGATAAATGACCTAGACAGAAAAAGCTAGTGAAGGCTTTTCTTTCAATTCATGCAGAAGAATACTGGGATATATGTCTATTGTGCCCAGTGCCCAGTGTACACACTGTGGTCATCTGAAGGGGTAGAGGCACTTGAGGGGATACATAGCTGGTCATGAAGGCGTACACCATCACAGGGCCCACTGAAATTCACTGAAGGCAGAGGAGGATAAAAAAAAAAAAAACTACCTCACACAGGGTAGGTGATTCTGTTTCCGGGGTTGATTGTGATTCCATTCGCAGTACAGCACACTGCTGCCTCAACAGCACTGTCTGATTGCTGCAAATTGAAGCACAAGTAACACCTGTCCCCCCACAGAGCCAGTTTATATCAGCATTGCACGGCCCTTGAGTAAGCACATGTATACTTCTCCCTGAAAGCTGGAAGGTCATTGAAGAGAACCTTGAGGTCAAGTATGCTTTCAAGACGTAGCCATTAAAGCAGGGCTTGGTGCATTGTTGACTCCATCAGCAGTATAGAGTGCTATTTAGAAATAATTTTTTAAAACATCTATTGCAGAGATTGCAACCTTTTAAACATAGCGTCAAGTAATATTTCTAAAGAATTCTGAAAGATCCTGGATAGTTTTTTGTGGTGTAGAAATGAAATGCACACATCCATCATCATGAAGGTTACAGGTTCCTCTCTCTAGATGTATGCATGATGGAATATGCTCTATAAGCAAGATGACTTAATAAAGTTGTCCCTGTGTACACATGGGTTTCCTCTGGGTTCTCCAGAGTTTGAACTATATGAAAGCCAAAACACTGCACACTTTCATTATACACTTTTCATCATTGTGTTTTCCAGTATGTAATTACGGTACTATTTCACATTTTAACAAAGGACGACTATATACAGTATACAGTATTGTGCAAAGGTCTTAGACACCCTATTTTTTTAGTGAGAACTTTGTTATAGATTTATTTATTTAGATTTTATGACTTTTTAGATTTCCAAACATTAGTTTTCCAGCACAAAATTAAATGTTACAAAAAATATTTTTTGTCAGTAAAGAAATCAGCATATTACATAAGAGACACTCTTCAGACAAAAAATATAATGAAGGCTGCTGGATTTTGCTGCAAAAATAAGAAGCAATGCGACAGTCAAAGTCTCCAGAAGAACTGTGGCTGGTTCTGCAAGATGCTCCATAAAACTTACAGCTAATTTCATTATAAAACTGCACAAATTGTACCTAAGACTACTATTTTTTTTTTAAATCAAAGGGTCATCACACCAAATATTGACTTTGTGTCATTTATTAATGTTTACTGCTCTTTATAGTATTTTTTTAAATGTACAAACATTTAATTTCATTATTATGTGCCTTTTGCACAGTACTGTATATATGAATACAAATGCAATTTTATATAAATGGTCGTAATTAAGGTTGACATTCATAGTGCTTATCTAGTAC
This sequence comes from Pangasius djambal, assembly GCA_022985145.1. NCBI lineage: Eukaryota > Metazoa > Chordata > Actinopteri > Siluriformes > Pangasiidae > Pangasius > Pangasius djambal. Next base: position 8,778,953 of record CM041003.1, read on the forward strand.
TGATTATTATAAGTATACTGTCTGTTATTATAGCAGCCATTATACAAAGTGGTAATGCAATATAGCATCTTGAACAAAGAGTACTGCAGTCATTCACAATATTCCTGCTGAATGAACCATTTTAGATTAAACTCTTATTGAAGTAGGAGAACTGGAAGAGGAAAAAAGCTCATGGCGCTGTAAAGCTGTTACTATAAAATGTAATATATGAGATGAAAATATGATGGAAATATGATGAAGGATTGCCATTCAAATTGAGTATGATATCTCATCTACAAATCTCAGAACGTCTGAAGTGAACCTAGTTTAAGAGTGCAAATTCTTCCCCATCTTTTCAATCTGCCTTATGCAAATGGTGCTGCTTTAATTTTGTTAGGCATAATCATAAGGGAGAATATTGATAATCTTAGCACAGGATATTTTCAGCTCAGTTAAGCAATGATAGAGAACTGTTAAACCACCATATCATGTTACATGGGGCCTGATGTTTCCATAACATTAGCATGCTGTAGTATGCATTTTTCAAACAAAGTAAAGAAACACTAATATATTTAAAGGCTTTCTTCTGTAAAATATCTGAAAAATCCTCATGATTTAAATATTTAATATTCAAACGTTAAGTCAGATTTAAATCCAGCAAAGCTAGTATTTAGTTTCATTGATCAAATACTAACGCGGTATTTTACTTGGTTTATTTGGCCAGGGTGGTTTTTTTTTCCTGAACTAGCAGAGTTTTTCAATTTTCTTGTTTCATTGTCAAGTACCAATAGCAAAGTCATGACCTTGGGAGAGTTACTGTGACCCCATGTGGGAAGGCTATAAATGGTCCCTGCTATGTTCCACTCATCCTTTTATAGACTGCCTACACTCAGCATCCTGTTTATTAAGAACACTTGTACACCTCCTATTCCATGCAATTATCCAATCAGCCAATCACGTTGCACCAGTGTAATGCATTAAATCATACAGATACAGGTCAAGAGCTTCAATTAATGTTCACATCAAACATCAGAATGGGGAAAGATTTGACCGTGGCATAGTTCTTGTTGCCAGAGGGGCTGGATTGATCTCCTGGGAACTAAAATTGGAGATAAGACCATGTTTTTCCAATCTTCACCAGTCCAGTTTCAGTGAGCCTGAGCCCACTGTATCCTCAGATTCCTGTTCTTGGCTGAGAGGAGTAGAACCTGATGTGCTGCTGTAGCCCATCCACCTCATTCTGACATGCTTTTCTGCTCACCAATGGTTGTAAAGAGTGGTAATTTGGGTTACCATAGAATTCATGTAAGCTCACACCAGTCTTGCCATTCCTCTCTCATCAACAAGGAGTTTCCACATGCAGAACTGGTGCTTACTGGATGTTTTTTGTTTTTTGCACCATTGTGTGTAAACTCTGCTGTTGTATGTGAAAATCCAAGGAGATCAGCAGTTTCTGAAATACTCAAACCAGCCCATCTGGCACCAACAACCATGCCACAGTCTGTGAGAGCACATTTTTTTCTCCAGATTCTGATGTTTGATGTGAACATTAACTGAAGCTCTTGACCTGTATCTGCATGATTTTATGCATTGTGCTGCTGCCACATGATTGGCTGATGCATGAACAATCAGGTGTATAGGTGTTGATAATAAAATGGATGATAAGTGTATGTAGTTTGACAAAAAAAAAAGTGTTCATTTTTGATAACTAATGAAATACAAATCGTCGTGGTACACTCAGGTACACAGGCATTAATTAGGATATTTTTAGAGAAATATCGCTTGCATTCAATGCATTCAAATTTCATCCGCAAACAGAAATGCTCTCATTTGAAGTGAATAAATTAAAAGGCAGGTTATTGTAGAGGACTCAGTCATTTTCAGTGTACTACAGTAAGAGGGACATAATAGCAGCCGTTCCTACAGCAGCTCTTATTGTGCTGAGCTGAACTGGTTCAGTGAGCATAAATAATCGCATAGGTAGAAAAGTGCATTACTGGGAGTGGAAAGTCAAAGGATCAAATTGCAGGTGGAGGGTTTGCCCAGAAGGCCATAAAGTAACACTTAACCTCCTAAAAATGGCAGTGGAGCAAAAGGTTTGAGTTACGTGGCAATTAGAGTGGCCAATGCCCTCACTTTCCCCCCAGCAGGAGTGAAATCATTACTGCACGCTGCTCTGCAATTAATAGGTGCATTACATCGTGTTATGTGCCTCATTTTTCCCTTCCTCCATTTTTTCCTGCTTCTCAATTCTTTCCTTATGCATAGTATGGCATTATTGAAGGCTATGATAGACGTTTTCTTCTCTCTGACAATCACACACACACACACACACACACACACACACACACCACCTCCACAGGGTCCTGATACAAGGCATGAGGTTGCCTCAGTCGACCTGCCATGTTCACACTCTGCTTGTCAAGCACACATAGGCAGGACCGATCATTGTCTAAGCCCTGATAGTTGCTCCAGCCCTCCATCCCATGCTTGTGAGTAATAGGTATCCTTTTAAATTGTGATTCATCATCCATACTGTGCACCTCACTGAAGCAGCAGAGTGCCAATGGCTAGGTGGGAAAGTACAGCAGGTTGAGCAGTCCAGCCTCTCATAGGTGTACTCTCAATCAAACACATACAGGAACAAAAAAAACAAATGCATAAGACAGTGAGCTTTTTAGTTTTTTCAGCGCTAACTCACCTCTTAGATGGACTTCTTGAACTGATAATATTGTAATTTCACATGAAATTAATTATAACAATTATATTTGTTACTACTTTTGCATTTATTTATTTATTTATTCATTTTAAAGATATTTATTTGTTGATATGCATTTCTGTATTAAATTATGGTGTTCTGTCTTCATTAAATATCTATTCTACGTAATTCCTGGACATAACAAGACTGCTCAATAAGCAATCTCTCTGACTGTATTTAGCACACTAACCACTGAGCAAAGGCAGAGCTACATTTTCAGAAATCATACAAGGATCCAAACCATGATCTAGCTGAAATTCTAATTATAGGCGTGCGTTGCCAAGAGAAATTGAGGCACTTCTGCAGGAGTAAAAAAATGCTTATCGAAACAGAAATTCAAATTTAACAGTAACCTTTTTCTAGATCAATGTTTTCCTGATTAAGAGGAGAGCAAGAAGCACACATTCGAGCCTCGTCAATAATCGTTCAAGCACAGTGCAGTTATAAACAGTCAAAGGTGAAAGAGTGTTCAGAGTGTGGCCAGATATCATTAATGGCAACATGACATTGATATTGATTTGAATTGACAGTGTGACAACTTTAAAACAGTTTATTCTGAGTAGTTGAATGAGGAGCAGGATGCGTGCTCAAAAGATGTGAACTAGTGAGGCAACTCTTTAGTTAACATATCAGTTCAGTAGATAAGTCCATATTGAATGTTTTAAACCTTTAATTATCAAATTATCAGATTATCAGGTTCTTTGCAGTTGCAAGTTACTAGCTAGAAGAAGAAGCTTTTATTTGTCTTCTTTTCTTCACATTATCCCAGCTTGGTAGGGGGTCCCTGGTCCCTGGAGGACTAGTGGTTAGGCCACTCACTCCCGCGACCCGGGTTCGATTCGCGGCCAGGGAACCAACTACAGCTACGGCAGCACGTATACTAAAATTGTAACAATACAGAGAAGATTAGCATGGCCCCTGTGTCAAGGATGACATGCAAAATCGTGAAGCATTACTGTCATTTCTAAGTGTTGTCCCCTTGCTCATGTGGGTTTCCTCCACATACTCCACCTGCAATTATGTTCCTTAGTCTTTAGCCTTTAGCTGCAGCCAGACTACTATGTGTTCGCAGTGTGGTGACTTTTATTTTCAGTGTTCCACTGCTTTGCTACATTCTTAAATACTTAAATAGTTCATATTTCAGTCTATTGCTGCTCTTCTGTGAGCAGAGTACACAATTTTCATATTTTTATCAATGTAATATGCTGCAACTCTAGGCAATTATGGTTATTTATCGATTCAGGGTCTAAGTTTCAGCTTTCTTCATTATGGAATCGTGGCAAGTTGAAGACTTCAAGTAACTAGCCTAAAAGGCACTGACGATGATTCAAATGAACCAGGAAGATGTGCTAATGGTATATTAAAAATGTTAATATAATACTGCAAATAGGATCAGGTATACTGTTTACTGCTTAGCAATGGGTTCCTCAGGACATCAATTTTCATTTTAGAACAATACAAAAGTGATATAATGTACATATACAGTACATCAGAAACTGTTAACGTCCAGGCACAAACATTAAGATACACAGGATTTACTCACTGAGCCAACTTCTCAGAAGGCTAGCAAATAGACGTGTTTCCTCTCCTAACATTCCACATGAAAAGCACTCTCTGTTCAGTAATTACCCAACTCCTTGGTTGAAAAGACTGTTTGTGTGTGTGTGTGTGTGTGTGTGTGTGTGTGTGTGTGTGTGTGTGTGTGTGTGTGTGTGTGTGTGACAGAGAGTGAATACAAGCCAGTATGGGTCTTTATTGTCTCTGTGTGATTGGGTTAGATCTTATTGGCTGAGCACACTCTCAGATGTGTGAAATAAGCTGCCGCTAGTTGCGAGTTAGCCTCGGGGCAGCCACTTGCTCATCACTTCCAGCATCCCGCTGGGGCCGCCAACATTAACTTCCCTAAACACTGGTGGTAATCAGACACCCACAAGACGGAGAAATAGGAATAATTATCACGGGCGATTTCCATAAATGTTGTCTTCAGCAGCAGACATCTACTCAGAATCTAATCAAAAGTTAATCCGCTAAGAGTGGCATTGTTAAGATGTCTGTGCATTCGCTTAGCTGCAATGCTTACTATACATTTTTCTGACAAATATTTCCTACTGATTTGACCTTTGTGCAGTTTAACAGGACTTGTGCAATTTCTTACAGATCTGAATGTGTAGTTTGCAAGTGCATGAATGTACTTGTTTAGCACTTGTCATTGTGAGTGCTGATGTCGGAGACAAAATGAGGCATAAAAATAAAACCTGAAATGATATAAGTTAAAAAGAAAACCTGGAAGACAGGATAAAAAAGGGGGAAAAAAAGAAAAACCTGAAAGAAAATGGTAGAAATTAAAAGAAAAAAAAAAACATCAAATTATTAGACATTTATTAAAATGTGACAGAAATGCTACGAAATAAAACAAGGCTTTCCAGAAAGTGACACCCACTATCCTATGATGCAAAAATAATCTCCCAAGCTAATCACTGCCATAACTTGAAAACAAACACATGCATGCTGCAGTTTTTCCATATTTCTTTCCACACCAGGTTCATCCGTAGAATGGTATAGAACAAAAAGTCAACTGCAGATTAATGAGGTGAGAGTAATTTGTTTGCCCGGCTTTAATATTCTGTTGCTCTCTAGGTTTAGACACAATTACTTCCTTGCAAACAGTGACAGATTAAATAAGCTGTGTTTGTCCCTCCTGCCATCTGCTCTTAGCTTACTCTATATGCATGACAAAAACGTGTGTATTTGACACTCTGCAGGGGGTCATATGTACAGGGCTGTGTACATCCATATGTGCCTCTCTGTCCATTTCCTTCTGACTCGCTCTCTGTCTATCCTCAGTGTCTCTTTCTTTGCCTGTATACACTCCTGGGCAAAAAAAAAAAAAAAAAGGGCCAAGATGAAACTGGCAAATATTAAGCTTTTAATGGTCAACACATCAGTGGTCAAAAAATTAGCAAGAATTAAACAAATGCAGTCCTGTGACCTCCTGTGCCACCATTTGCTTGTTTACTTGAACTGTTTGGGGAAAAGTCTTCTTGTACGCAAAGATTAAAATGTTTGATGTAAAATTCGAACTAACACATGTCTGGGTGTACAAAATTTTTTTTTTCTTAAAAGATTAGTCATAAGAAGAGTATATAAGTGAATTTCCCTATTTCTAGATTTTTCCCAAACAGCTGATTGCAGCAAAAGTTAATGAGAAAATGGAGGCACAGGAGCTTTCAGGAGTGCACTGGTTTCATTCTTGCTCATTTTCTGACCAACGATTTGTTGTTAAGACCATTAAAAGCTTAATATTTTTGACATTTTGGGCTTCTCCCATTTTTTCGCCCAGTTGTAAGTGATGGAGATAATGATAATGAATTAAGGATAGTTAAAGACAAACCAACCCACATCTTGTAGTTCAATTTCAGTTTTATTTCACTGTATTATTTACAAGATGAATTACTGGTAGTTAGCTAGAGTTAGCATGTTTTGAGTAGCGTTAGCAGTTCTTAATGTGGGCTGAAATGCAATAGGTGGAACCGGGAATGATGCACACACCACCGGTGGCACGGCTTGGCAAGTATCAGTGCTGTGTCTCTTGGTATATTTTACATTAGTTAGTGTTAGTTAATACTAGTTAACAATGGAACTTTTACAGCATTTGTTAATGTTGATCACCGTTCATTTCTACAAATATTAATACATTTCTAAATTAAAAGTTAACATTAGTTAATGTTTTGTCTACTTTTAAATATACATTGTATAATTATATCTCTGGGTAACATGAAGACATAATAACAACAACAATCTGTCAGAAGGGCCCCATGCATATTTTGCCTGCGGCCCCCTACATAATCTAGGTTCTGCTTGCAGGTGCAACCATGGCTGTCGTGTTGTAACGTTAATGCTGCTTGAGGCATCCTCTACATTTCTCCCCACATGATTATTAGCAGTTAGCACCAGTTGTACTCTTGCCACTATATCTGAATATCGCAAAGTAAATGAGAAAATCGATTATTAGCGATAATCATAATAATTAGTGAATGGGAACTAACTGTCGTACAAAACACAATTGGATATGACTGACTAGGGAGAATAAAGTAGTCCAGTCACTGTCAGTGGAAAACTATGAACAAATTTAGAAAATCAGGAGAGGGAAGTAGTGAACACACTTAAAGGAAAAATAGCAGATTAAAAGGACACTTAAAAAGCAGACAGTTGCTTGGGACCTTGAGTTGTGAGGCTGACACTAAGTCCTTGAAAATATCAAATCTGAATAAATCAAATAAATTAATCATGAGTAAAAACAAAAAATTAATGAATCTTTGGAAAAATGATGTGTGAAACATAACATGTGAAATGTCTAAAAACCATATCAGCATTCTGAGTAAATTGCTCACCCGTGAAGTTTGTGTACAGTGCTTTTATAGGCTTTCAGTACAATTAAGCAGAATTTTTGTTTATTTTTATTTATTTATTTTTATTATTTACAGAACCCAGGTTTCAAATCAGCTTTACAGAAATCCCTGTCTTGAAAGAAAATTAATTAGGAAAATGTTGAAAATAGGAAGAAAAAAAAAAGTAATATTTAAGAGCAACATTAAATGATCTCCCATTAAAAGAAAAAAGCAGACGTGCCTTTGTTTTTGAGCAGCTTAGCTCATCGGAGCCCTGGTTATAGTCTTTTGTTTTTATGAAGGCAAAAGCTAACCCTTTTACTTTTTAAATTATGCATCAATTTGCCTCTGCACATGATGAAATTAAATAAATGCAATATGCAAAAGCATGCCTAAGCTAATTAGAGGAGGCAGAATGACAATGAGTGAGACACACAATTAATCAGAGACTGAAGGTGGGGGCAGTGTTGGGGGGGGGGTGTTGTTTTGGGGGGGCTTCATTTATGGTCTTTGTATTCAATGTTGAACCCCTCACCCCCACCCCTCATAAAGCTAATATTTAAAAAAAATTAATAATGATAATGTTTTATTCAGTACAATACTGTCTACTAAGAGCTACTGTCTAATTCTTGTTTTTTAACTCGCCTGATTTGCAAGTCAAAATGCAAACTGCAGAATTTTGCTCCGACAGTCGCTTACAATCCGTGACAACAATAAAGCATATATGCTATCCAGATATAAAACTGTGGATATATGTATATATTGCATTTTATAGACTAGGCGCTTGATTTTCTTTGTAAATTGGGTCACAAAATCATTCCCGATCTTTGGGGATCGCTGTTAATTTGACACAGACTTACTTAATAACACACGAAAACATTTTAAACCCCATTGCACTTGTTGGCAGAGACTGAAGGTTGGTTAATTACACAGCCTTGCCAAGGGTTACTGCTGAGCAAAGTCTTCATGTCAAAACATAATCCTTGATAAGTATTCCACAGGGGCTTTAAAAAAAAAAAAAAAAACAGGGATTAATGTCGTGCATAGGTTGCACAGAATGTCTGTGAGAAAATGATGAGGAAATGAAGAGTGGAAAAGAGAGAATTAACACCGGTGGAGATAATCTCAGCCCTTCATGGCCCTTACAAAGTAGATACTCACAGATTTCCTCAGATATTTTATGGACAGAAAGTTGTCCTCTTGTCTCTTGTCCTTTTTTTCTGGCATATTCGATTAGTTATAAGATACTAAAAAGGCCAAAGATATAAGTAAACAAGACAGTGCAAAAAAAAAAGAGTAGGCTATAAAAAAGGAAGAACAAAATTCTAGGTAGCATAAGATATTAATGGATATGCAAAAGGCTAAACTAGTGACATAACAGGATGACAATAATAAGTCAATGACAACAATGATGGCAATGGCAAAGAGCAAGCACATGGAAATGCGCAAGGTTTCGTAACCTGAGACACTGAGAGGTCAGTCATGAAACAATACCCAGGTGTTATACAGGAAGTCTCCACTCGGAGTTACGTCATTTTCAAGCTCGGTGCGTTTGAGCTACAAAGTGTGGGGAAAAAAACATGGACACCTACATGAACGCATGTGTTTTGTTAGCAACAAGGTAGACAGCTAGTTTTAGTTTATGTATAAAGTTTATGATGTATTTACTTTCTCAAAACAGTAAACTGTATGGTCATTGCTATAGATTTTACCAACTAATATGTCTATGTTGACTGATCTAGGAAGTAAGTAAGTAAGTAAGTAAGTAAATACTATTATAAACTCATTTAAAAGTAGGGAAATTATATTTTATTTACTATTGATGGCGTGAGCGACCATGATGGCTTGACATCATATGATGAACTCAGGATTGAAGACACCTTCCCAACTTTCCCAAATTTCTGAATTTTGAGTTATGAGCTAAAGATAAACACAGCAATAGTAATCAGGGGAGGTGGAGCACTGGGGACATGTTCCAGGATAAAGTGAAGATGAACGAATGACATGGTATGATTAGCTGCCTAAATTCAGACAAAATTATATTACATATCTGAACATTGTTGCAGTGCAAAACCTGTAAATATGATGGTATAACATCATGAGATATAATGTGATAATAATACTAATTACTTTGACAATCTGTATCCCAGAAGCACATACATTTAGTGTGTATAGTAATGTGGGCTAGTAATTATGAACTCAACAGCACAAAGGCTCTGCTGACATTTTGATGTATTCACACACACACACACACACACACACACACCCACCCCAATGTCTGCTGAAGGTTAAGTACCAAGCAATGGACACTTCGACTTGTGCTCCCTCCATCAAGGAGAAACTACACTGAAACACTGAAGTGTTGAGTGATTTATTCTCAGACTCAGATTGCTGGTTGCCTTCAGATCCTCAGTCATGAGATGAAGAGAAACTTTGCGAAGATTACGCTGTCCTACGAGTTTCCAAAATGGGTCTACAGAGACTCATTTTCTTTTCTCTGCATTTGTCCTTGTTTCCTTATCCCCATCCACACTTGAGCACAAGATGGCCCGAGGCACAGCAAGGTGAAGAAACCATAAGGAAATGCTTTGCTAATGAGCTAAATTCTGCTAAAAAGAAATTAGCGATCCACCCAAATTGGATTAATAAATTAACCAATACAAACCAACCTAAAAATAATAAAGCAATGAACTACTAAGATACGGAGTTAAAGACATCATTAAAAATAGACCGAACCTCTCAAAATAAGTTGATGTCGATGCTACTATGAATGGGGTTGGTCTTTTTGTAATACAGTATACTACATAGAGCACATAATCACAATGCGATGTGTCATATCATTTTCCACACTCCAGCATAGGTAGAGAACATTTCCACTGTATTCATTTGTGATACAATGGCAAGATCAGTGTTGCAGATGAAGGGAAAGCAGAGATACTTAAATCTTAATGGTCATTAATCCCCAGTAAATGCCCCATAATGTGCAGCAAATCAGAAGAGATGTAGAGACTATGGAGCATTACTGTTTCCAATTCTGCTGGTGGGCTCCATTATTTTATTATGGGAAGAGCTCTGAATAGTCCTGTATTACTCTAATGGTCAAATAAAGCTTTAGTTTCATTGTTTGGCTGGATGCTAGAAATCGAATAAATCACAGGTGACTGGATGTATTAACCTCTTCCATCCTGCTGATACACGCCGTATAATGGACTGTGAAAGAAAGAGGAATGAAATGGTACCTTTCAGTCAAAATCAGAAAATTAATTTACCACTGGAAGGACACACACACACACACACAACACACACACACTGTCCACTTAGTACACCAATTATTGTGCAATTATCCAATCAGCCAATCATGTAACAGCAGTACAATGCATTAAATCATGCAGGTACAGGTCAAGAGCTTCAGTTAATGTTTACATCAAACACCAGAATGGGGAGATCTCAGTGTGATCTCAGTGACTTTGACTGTGGCATGGTTGTTGGTGTCAGATGCGCTGGGCTGAGTATTTCAGAAACTGCTGCTCTCATGGGATTTTTACACACAACAGTCTCTAGAGTTTACACAGAATGGTGTGAAAAACAAAAAAAGCATCCAGTGAGTGGCAGTTCTGCAGACAGAAAGACCTTGTTGATGAGAGGTCAGAGGAGAATGGCCAGACTGGTTTGAGCTGAAAAGGAAGGCAAGAGTAGCCACTCTTTACAACTGTGGTGAGCAGAAAAGAATCTCAGAATGTCAAACCTTGAGACTGATGGGCTACAAGAGCAGAAGACCACATTATTGTTCCACTCTTGGCAGCCAAGAATCTGATTCTGAGGAATCTGAGGCTACATTGATAATTGTACAGGTGAAGATTGGAAAAAGACCAGGAAGAGTGAAACTGAAACTGCCATATGTATGTCGTAACTCCTATTTAGAGTAGGCTTTTTTAGTATTGGAGGTGTGTCCATGTGGTGTTTAATATCTTCTACTATCTTTACCACTGCAATAACACCATCATTTTAAGAAACGTTCTGAAAGGCTAAGGCCTAATCTTAACAAACTCTCTCATTAATAAACTTTCTGTCATCACTCATCTTCATGGAACAACTGCACAATAGTGCGATAGATACAGTATGATAGTGGCTGAATGAATGAAATGAAGTGTAAGAACATTTGCACATACAAATAAAGAAATCTTCTCAACATGATTTACTTAATTCACCAGTGGGGCTTTGCCAATGATGGGTGCACAAAGTGTCCTTTTTTATTCTGTAACTGCAATCATAGTCCAATGATTAGAAGAGGTCTTGATCAACCAAGGAATATGTGAGCAGTAACATTATAGATAACTGATAGCACTGTGTATTAACATTATTCACTCCTTGCTTTGTAAGCTAGTCCAGTTTAAGGATTAAAACAGACGCCTACCTGCCGTTTTGATAGTAGAGACTAATTTAATGTCTTTAAACTAGAGTAATATTCTCACTGATTAGCTAATATTCACTTTGGTGGGTTATAGATATAGTTATTACCACCAAAGTGAATATTAGCTAATCGTGGATTTGCATAGCCTGGTCTTGCTAATATTAGTTAGCCACTCCTTGTTGCTGATATTACCTGGTGTAGTTCTTTGGCAAATGTGGCTTAAGTTCATGGCATTCCAATTCAACCTAGAATTGAAATTACCTACATTTTGTGTAGATTGCTGCAATGTGATTATGTTAATACTTTTTTTTATTATTATTATTTTTAAATATGCTGTTCAAGGATTAATTTTATATGCATATAGGTAGATTGACTTTAGACTTTGACTGCCCAGAAAAAAATAAAATATTTATGCCTTATGTTTTCGTGGAGAAGGCGTAAGTTTGAGCCCATCCTGCCTTCCTAGCAGAATGACTGCCTTCACCCTGACTCCACTATTTAAAACCCACCACTATATACAGTAATATAATTATATACAAGGTAAACAACAGCTGTGGAAGCAATGATGCACAATTTAAATAACAACAAAATGTTACTGATATAAATTGTAAATTCTTACCTTAGTGTGATTCGTAAAGGTTTCATTTCATTTCATTTCATTGACATTCTTTTGCTCTTTTATATTTTATTGGCATTCTTTAGCTGTGTAAAACCTCAGCACTGCTCCCCTTGCTTTTCATAAACTGCCCTTTTGAATGAGCTGAACAAATGAAATAGATACACAGCATAAATCTCTCAGATCTCTTTGCAACAGTAACGCTTAATTGGTAGAAATACCCCTTTGGATTGTCCTTACAAAGGAGAAATGCAGGAAGATTGTAATAATTATAAATTGCATCTTTCTGAGGGGAAAAGTAGGAGACCGTCTGGAGAATATATTTCATGGCAAGTCACTTTCAAGAATGTATGAATTCAGTTGTCATATTTGCAATCGTGATGTGAATTTAAAGAAAAAAAACATGAATAAGTGAATAAGATGAAGGAAGAAAGACATTCATGTGTCAGAGCTGCTGCTAAGTCAGTGAATAGAAGCTTTAGACAAATGACAGACTCCTCTCAATAGGCTTTTCATTCTGGAGCTCTCATAATGACCACTAACTTTCATTGGCTTCGTCAATTAGCAAAACGTTTTCTTTTTCCTCTTGCTTAAGCCATAAAAAGTGAAATTGCAACTGGGAGCACAAAAGCATTTTCCTTTAATGTACCCTCCCCTTTAAAAACAAATTCTCTACTCAAGGTATTAAGAAAAAGAAGCCAGTGCTCATGTAACATCTCCTGAATGCCATTGTTAAGGAATAGCAGAGCTTTTCTCTTACAAGAATTAACCCAATAATAAAGAATTAATGGCACTCAAAATGACAAAAAGGTAATTTTTCTAACTTCCTGTCCTTTAACAACTGAAAGATTCAGTTAAATTGGTGGCACCTAATGACAGCTCTGATATATGTGATGTCTTAATTGATGTTTTATTTCTTTTTAAGTTTCCATCAGAAAATAATCTTTTCACATATTGGAGCAGCAGTGGTCCCAGGAGGACTAGTGTTTAGGCAACAGCGCTCTTACCATTGTGGCCCGGGTTTGATTCCTGGCCAGATAACGCGTGCAAGAGTGCGCTCTCAGTGCTGGTCCCAAGCCTGGATTAAATTGGAGAGGGATGCGTTAGCAAGGGTATCTGGCGTAAAAACTATGCCAAATCAAATACGCTGACCAATGGTCCGCTCTGGCGACGCCTAACGGGAGCAGCCCAAAGAGGAACAACAGTCGGAGCAGCAGTAATCAGAAACGGAGTTTACACTTTGATTTTCTCTAGGAATAGATTCCTGCTCTCAAGTATGTACAGTGTTTGGTCATGTACCGTCCGATACTGTTGTCACTTGTTGATAAGAAATGTAGTAGCCTAATTTTATACAGCTCATTAAATGTCTTATACATACCACTATTGTTTAAAATGTATTTAAGTTTGATTTATATGTTACATGCTAAGCTTTGTTGACAGATTGGCAAAACAAGCTAACTGTACCAGCTATGTACACTCAACAGGGGCATCAACGATCTCTGCTACTTCCTTCCAAGCTTTATTTTTCTTTCTACTGTCTGTATACACATTAATGGAGAGGTTGTATGTGACAGGATAAGATGAAACCACAGTAATGATTTTTTCTTTACATGTCAAACAGTAAATGGGGATTAATTGCAGGTAGGACCTAGACTGGACTGGAAAAACTTTGAACCATACATGTCATAGGACTGGTAAGAGAAATCATTCGAGCCAATCATTTGAATTTGTCATTTTTGTCATACCTAATTAAATTGAAATGTAGCTTGTCCTGTACTCAATGTAGGGTAAAAGCTTTAGATGGGGTTCCACAGCATAGATTCAGCAAACAGACACTTTTTTCTGAGTTGTGTGTCTTTACACTTTTATCTGTACAAGCAGTAGTACACACACACATTAATCTACCATATGTGCACCTTAGAAAAAACACCCTTTATCAACAAAAGAGATCTCAATTCCTAGGTCATGAAGATTAACAGGAATTTATGAATTTGAAACCAAATTAAGTGGTGGAGTTTCATACATTTATATGAGCACTCAGTCGCACTCTGGTCGAACAGGCCTGAGAAAATTGCAACAGAATATTTGTTGCAGTTTTCATCTGCCTGTTGCCAGAGCAAAAAGCTAATTTGCACAAAGTACTGCAAGCTCATTACTCTAATGCATTGTCCTGTATTAACAAGCCACTTAACACATCATAAATCCAGGTAGCATTTTATGTATTAAGCATTTAATGTTGAGCTTTAATAAATCGCAGTAAATACGGTTTTATAATCAAGTACAAGTTGTAATACATACCACCAGTGTTGACAGTGTCTGAAAATGTATAAGGCTAAATCAAAAGGTGCAGTTGTTAATTGTGCGGGTCATGTTTGACATCTTTATCAAATATCTACTAAATAAATGAACCCATGTGTCCTACTTGAATTGCTAGTACACGCAGTCCTCATGCACATGACGCTCATGACTACCTGCATAGAGATCACTGAGTTTGTGGAATTACTTGCTAAGCAGAGATTCGTGGAAAAGGAAATTTATAAATAAACTAATCCCTTTGACATCTTCCCATTAACTCATCAAAGGAGCCAATAAAGTCTGACTCAAAACAGAAAACTCCACTACAGTCTGTCACCTGACCTCTGAGTACAACCTGCTGTGTATCACAGTTGTGCATACAGTATATAGTTAGAAACAGTGAATATGTATAAATGTACTAGCATTTAAAATCTGGTTACTCCCAAAAGTGTAAAATCGCATTTAAATATTTAATTTCAGTTCGACTGAAAGAAGCCCTGCCTACCTCTATATTAACAAGCTAATCTACTTGTGGAAAAACAACATTATCAGTATCACCAACACCAGTCTCTCTCTGATCACCTGAAGTAAAAGTCACTCGCACCATTTAACCACAAGCCTCTCATCTCCACTGATCCAACTCATCACACATGAGATCTGTTCTTTTGGCTAGATTTCTTTTCTGTACAGAGTGTGTAAACGCACTTCTCTGTTTTGATGGCGATGATGGTGTAGGCATATCATCGACAGTACGAGAGTGGGCGTCTGATCACGGAATGAACTGATTAGGTGTATGTCTGTTTCAATATGGCACATAGCTATCCAATGTGTGTAAATCACACTTAACTAGCAAGGTTTTTAGGCAGACTGACTGTTTTTACTGCTGTACTTGTTAAACTGGCGCCTTGCACATGATCTCTGCAGGCAAAAATCCAAGGCAAAGTTAGAAAGTAGCCTAAATAAAAATATTTACATGGTGCTTTGGTAAAATACAGGGGGAAAAAAAATTGGCTGTTTTTTTCAATGACATTCAATGGGTTTTCCCGGTCCACCACATATATGTATAGAAAAATTCAACTACATTTCATCTTATTTTGGAGTAAACATGCAAAATTAAAACTCAATAGGTATATTTAACTCATCTTAATGTAAAGTATCTAAACCTGTCTGACACCCAGGTTGGTGAGGGGGAGGAATGAGGACTGTCAAGGCAGACTTTGTCCAAAACAGCAATGCTGATTCCCTTTATTATATCCAAAATGATATTTTTAGCACTATTTGTTCATAAACAAAAAACCCTCAAAGTCTGAACATAAATTCAAGACAGACAGCAGGACATGTTCATAGTAAGCCACTTTCTTAGACCATTGTTTTCTCTCAGGTCAGGTTCTCTGTAAAGTACTGAAACATACAGAGCAGATAAATAGGCTGTCATTAAGTGCCCACAGGTGTAGATAATCACTCATTACCTGCTTGTTCTCTGTGACTCCTCTTCAAAACTTGGCCATTCCCCTTCTACCAAAACATACTACAAGTAACAAAAAGCCTGTGATATGGATTGTAACATTTGTTAAAAAAAAAAAAAAAAAAAATTTAAGACTTTTAAAATGTTCTATTTCTTCTATTGCCATTCTTCTTCCCCTTCCATATCTGTTTTTTTGCACTTTATATACATTTTTTGAGGCAGCCAAACAAATCAAAGTTAAATTTCATAGCTATTGCTCTGAAGCTCCAAGGTATAAAATTCTTCTTATCTTTCTGAATTCAGCTTTTGTCTTTATTTTTTATTCACATACTCATGTTTGGTACTCACTTATATTAATAGCTCATTACGCAAAACTGGGCAGGTTTTCCTGTTTTATCATTTCTCAATGTGATTGAAGAGGTAAAGGCAACTTGAATTATAATAGCTTTGAGCTGCCCACACTACTCAGCAACACTAACAAAAGACTGAGAGCCGTGAAATTTTCAGAGCAAATCTCACAGACAGCACAAGCCTTCTGTTCATGGACTTCATACCTTCACATTCTAATTCGGATAATCTGTACAAAGCCAATGCTTTTCCTATCCCAGATCCACCCCAAATCTCCACAGCCAGGCAGCACACAGCTGTCTCTCCCGGCTGCTTATCTTCGCCAGCTGAGGGCAACACTGGGAGTCCCAGCCACTGCTTAATACCAAGCAGGTGCTGTTTTGTATGTGAGTGTGCGATGGGTAAAGCCCCAGCTGGTCACCAGCTTCAGCCTTAGGCCAGTGATGAAAGGGGGCGTGTGAGTTCTCAGGAGTGCTAAGTGTCTTGTCAGCCATTGAGGCCATAATAGGCTCCCACCATTTCACTCAGCATTCATGGGCATTATGGCTGGAGTGAAACCAATTGCTTGATTGCGCCTGTTGCCGTAAAGAAAGCTGGAGAGGCCTGTTGAAAGTCAATTGCAGGGATCTTGGTGCATTCAAATCCATCGTACCACATGGTCTCCATCTCTCTCTCCCCCTCTCTCTCTCCCTGTTTAATACCCAAAGCCGCATGGGGAGAAAGTGGCTCCAGGCTAGTACAGTTCACAGCAGTCATCTTTCACTGTACTGGCAATGTCATAAACTCAGAGACTTCTGCCAGTCATTTACGTCTGAACATCTTAAAACATTTAAATAAAACAAAACACAGAAACTTCAGGCTAAATATATTATACACTAAGCAACAGTGGTAAAGAATCAACGGCTCATTCTTCTTCCACTATCAAGAATTGTTTTGTATTTCAGAACATATCAAATTTTAATACAATTTTGGTCAGTTTATACTAAGGCTTCCAGAATATATGATTTATAACTGAGACAAACTAAGAAATTCCAGTATGAATTAAAATATATGAATATCTCAATCAAATTTGCTGCATGGATTCAAATGGTAACACATAAATCATGACTAAGGATATTTCGAACAAGGATATTTCAGCCCAAATTCTGGTCATCTTGGTTAGAGGATTAAGACTTGGCTATAGATAGACCTTTTAGCCAGATTATTACCCAAACATAAATACATCCAAATCAATGGTGGATTTTTTGGGACAAAAAAATTAGTGTTTTTCAAACCAATCTCTAGAATGGAATCTTTGGTTTGAATTGATCAGGAGGTTCACATACACAAACTTAATAATATAAAAGATCTTGATATAAGTATCTTCACAAAGGAGTCACTGAAGATCCTCCTCAAAGCTCTCCAAACTCATTAGATTTTGCAGGAAGTGGCTCAGTCCTGTCATTCTCTCCAGGGGAGGTTTCACCAAATAGGAAATGTGGGGGTGCTGATAGCTTTGTAACTAGTGTTTTGCAGGAAAAAATATGCTCTACTTTAGAAAATATTTTATGATTGAAATATGTTAATGTTTGAATGTTGTGTTAAGCTATATTTGTGTTTTAAATTTTACAGCATAATTAAATTTTATAACATAATTTTTCCTTATTTTCATGAATGGCAATCATTCTGGACTATTGCTAATTGCTTTATTCTTTTGTCTATTTTGATCCGTTTGCTTTTAAATGATCAAATCCAGCAATAAATAATGGACTCATGGACCATTAATGGATGAGGCTCAGTGTCTCAGAAACTCAGTCACATTTGTTGGCCCACCGGTAATTCAAGTTTCCCAGTCATCTTGGTGGCTTGCTGACTCACCCTGCTTCATTAACCTGCCACCCTACTGCAACGACTTGTGCCTGCCACCAGCAGACATCGGTGTGCCTTCCAGGACTCCGTCAGTGGAGGTCGTCTCTCCGCCATGCCTCCCCTGCCATGCTAACCTCCAGTCTGTCTCTCATCTGTGAGACTCTCTGTCTACCCTCTTGGGAGCCACACATTAAGGGGGACTCTGTCATGATTACTCCACTTTCTGTTTTGTTTCCAATGGTACTGAGAGCCATGCACTTTTTGAATTTACAATGTTTAATAATGCTTTTGTTTTTGTTTAATTAAGTCCTCTGGTCCTAAGTTCCTGGTTTTGATTCCCACCTGTTTGCAATGTTTGTAATCATGGATCACACTTGCTTAAATTTGTCCGCCTGTGGTTTGACCTCTGAAATAGACTCTGACGATGATTCTTGGTTTGCCCAAAACCTATCCCAGAGTTGTGTGATGGTTGAAGGAATTAAAGATGGAGGAGAACCCCATACTGGGCAAAGAATGGTAAAATACCATTGTGAATTCACAACATCAGTCCCATCTCCATCCCTTCAAGGCACCCTCTGACAACTGTGTTTCAAGTATGCCCCCAAGGGATAAATGGAGAATGAGAACTGACACTTAGAGTTGCAGATCCAGGGTGCAGAGTGTACAGATGCCTGATGCTGATGAGCACTCAGGGTACACACTCAAAAGTGAAGGGCTGAGAACAGAACAACAAAGGAAGATGAAGGTATTGTTGTGACACTGGGGAGCTTTCTTCACAGCCCTCAAAGAAGATACTGGACAAGTACTGGTGCAGTGTTTCATGAAATACCCACAAGTAATACCCCACCTATGAGATATAGGCTGAACCCCCTTTCCCTTGTCCCATAATTAAGAGGCCTTCTATATTACATGATTAACAGAGTAGTGAGAGAGAATTCTAAAAGATATGTCGTGGCATTTTTATGCAGATTATAGAATTAATTAAATGCTCTAACCAACAATTACATGTTTCGACTACCCCCATCAAGGAGTCCCGTTGCATTTGTAATACATGCCTGAAAGAAACCTGCTGGTACTCCACTTTAGACCAGTGGATGTTGGCAGGTAGAAGTTGACACAAGACCAGGAGAAGACGAATTTGCACACATGCCATTCGGATTGTGCAGTGCACCTGCATATGTCCAGCATCTAAATGACAGGTTGAGTGATTCAGTATTAATTTACTTTGATGTCATAATATTTCTTTCTTTTGATTTTGAAAGCCATCAGGATTATTTAAGAAATTTTTTATTATTATTATAATTGCAGCCACACAAATTAAACTATTCCAGCAAGAAGTGAGGTATCTTGGGTGTCTTAGGTGTGTGGGGATGGAGTAGCTACAGTCTCTGAGAAAATTCAAGCCACAAAAGTTCATGACATTATATCCTTCTTAGCATTTGGGGGATACTACAGACAGTTTATCCCATCTTCTTCCAAAGTAGCTTCAGTGATGCCCCTTCACATTCCCTGCAAGTGGGCACTGCCACATCAGGCAAAAAAAAAATCAGCCTATAGGAACATGCTAGGCTGCCTTTGGTTTTGCAGAACCAAAACTTCACATTTGTACACTGTTGATTCACAGTTAACTATAGGCCTAGTTTTGCCTGGTCTGCATGCTTTACAAAAAATTCTTAGCGATGCATATTAACAAGTTACTCTTCATGCCTCTAAGCACAGAAGCGTGATATGACCAAAGATGTTTCTCTGCCTCCAGGAGTGCAGATCCTATTGAGAAGATTTTTTTCAGCAAGATCAAGGTAAACTTGCTCCTTGTTGGCAGCCCACACCATTTGTTGTTATTAAGCAGTGGAACCCAGATTTGCCAATGTATAAAGTATAACCAAAGAGGTGAAAAGGATCTGTGAAGACTGTTCACCAGAACAATCTGTATCCATGTCCTTTCAGACCCAGTCAAGCTATGGGAACAAAGGAGGTACCAGAGTTACAAAAGGAAGATGACACATTTGCTTTTCCCTGTAACTCTTATACCTCTAGGTGGGAATGGCACCCAAAATAGTTGGGTCCAAATTAGTGCCACAACTAGAAGCTGTGACTGAGGGATATCCAGTAAGATACTGGAGAGAGCCAATAAACCCCAACTGTATAGGGATAAAAAATTTCTATCTTGTCTTGTGTAGCTAGGTGATCAGGACAACCACCCAAAAGGCTAGGGATTAAATGTCAGTGTTAATTATTTACTATGTCAGAGGTGGAGAGATCAGGGCTGTTAATGCAGCATGATGGACGAGCATGTCTGATTTGCCTTGATCATGTTCTGCAAAGGAACCTGCACAAGTGTTTTTTTTCTTTATCCTAGTTTGGGTGTTGGCAAATTCATTAATAACTACTGTTGAGTGTGTGGCTTGTGTGCAGGCTTCTGTGTGAGATGTCATGGAGTATCAACAGTAAGGAGGTCAGGTCAGAGTATTGTTTACATGGAGTAGATGTTGGAGCATATGGACTGAGGTTTATTAGACTGACTTTGGTATCAACAGAGACTACATTGGGTTGTGTTTTAGACTGTTTTTTTTATTGATTATTTTCTGTTTGTTCTCACCAGAGCCTTTTCTATTATTTCTAAGTTCTGTGTTGATACATTTTTTTTGTAGTGTTTAAATTTTTAAAAATGTTTTTACTTACCTTGTCTGTTGATGGTTATGTTGTGGCCAGGGATCCTCAAAACCTGAAAAGAGAAAAGAGTCTGTTAAAACTTCTGGCATAGCCATCTGTGGCCAGAAGACTGAGGGGTTTTTTTGCACTCAAGTTCATACCTAGATTGGACTCTTCACTTGTTTGTTCTGGCCATCATGATTGAACATTGTCTTCACCCTGTATATCTAGAAAGAATTCTGTTTTCTCTGCAGACCAACATGCCTTTTCCTGCCACCAAAATAAAACAATAACACAAACCAATCATATATGTATATGTAAGCAATAAACACAACAATGGTAGTGTGATGAGGCCTGATGCAGAAATCCTATTCCCTGGAAACTTCCTCCATATAAAACATAAAAGAATAGATTTAACTCAAAAGACTGATCTGAAAAGTTAATATAAACCTTTGCCCTAGAGAATACTTCATCTTCGCGATGATTTAACAATACTTAAAAAATTCATTTAAAATCCATTTTATGTTGGACTTAATTCCTTTTAATAAATTGTTAGCATATAAAGTAATAACTAAGTAACCTGAATTTTTTGGTGAAATGTTTCATGTAGGTCTTGTTTAATGATGCTGTTCTATTGATATGTGAGGGGTAAGAAGATTCAGCCAAGAAATGTAATCCATTTATGGTTTTCCAGTGTAATGAAATAATTTTCTTGCCCATAGTTGCAGCAATGAGGAGAGCTATTCAATACTGAGTTGCTAAACCAGTTCTGGTAGCTAGTAAGTGGAAAATGGCTAAATAAACTGTTAAATTTTAGGAGAAAACAGGAGGGGGAAAAAAGGAAAAAAGAAGACATAAATCTCAGGTTTGTGTGTGGACTGAACTGTGTCTGGGTAGACTCATTAAACTCCAACAGCACAGATGTAGTCAGAGCTGGAGGTGAGAAGACACTGCAAACTCTCTTTCTCTGAATTCTCCTAACAGCCTCAGCACAACGCTTTACCTGCAGCACTGTCAGAGTCGCCGTTAAAACTGAGCAAGCATCAACTCTTCCACTCCAACCAACTAGCACAATCTCAGAGTGCAACTTCCAGTCTCACTGCCGTGGAGGTTTGCTTTTAAAGCTTCTTTGAGCCACATACTGTGCACAGCTAATTGGAGCTTCATGCCGCACGGAGCCTTACACATTGGCAATGTCACAGTCTGTAGTGCTCATAATGATGCCGAGTTTATTTAGTGGACTGCAGAGAGCCGGGTACATGTGTGTGAGGAGGAAGGAAAACAAGACAGAGTTAATAGTTTAACGAAGAGCAAAGCTCCCATCAGCCCGACATATGCCACTGCTGGCAAAATGACAGACGACATGAGGTGGAAGAAGCTGAGGATGTGTAGAGATATCAGCTCTGTTAGAGAGAGAGAGAGGAAGAGAGAGAGAGACAGTGAAAGAGAGAGAGAAAATCTGTGTCATTGGCATTTAGTGTATAATATTTTAGCTTATTTTAAATGTTTTATACGTGATATTTTAATAATGAATAAGTGAACTGAGCAATGTAATAATAATTGCAGCATCTGTGTCATCTGTTTTAATTCTTTCTTTGGTTCCAAAATATAGATATGGATGTTTAATTTCTTTTCACTACAGAATTTTTTTTTTTAGCCTGACAAATGGTTATTGGTAGCATGTTCCACATCTTTGGTGCATAAAAACAAAAGGATGCTTCACCACTCTTTTAATGTTTCATATGTGGGACATGGAGAAGGTGCTAGGTGAGACTTAAAAACTAGAGATAAAAAATTTGCAGTCAATTCAAGATTAAATGCAGTGTAAATATGATACACAATGCTGATAAGATCCCTGTAAAATGCTATTTTGCATGTGAATTAATCAAGATATCAAGGTGTCACCTCCTACATGTATACACACATTAAAGCAGAGTTATTAAAGGAAAGTGTGTGTGGGGGGGGGTTAATTGTGGTAAACACAAGTCATAAATGTATAGTGAGTGAAAGAGGGTAGGTGGCACTGTCCTGGATAAATGGTGCAAGTGGCCTATAGATGGTTTATGGTGAATGAATGCAATCTTGGCGACTTTCATCTGTATGTGTAATATTTATAATATTACCACTTGCGCAAATACAATTGAATGGACTAAATATCTGCTGAGAGGCAGCATGGTAAACTATTAATGCTCACAAAATACACACAGTAGGTTATATTATATGACTCTGATTTATAAACCTAGAGTGATCCAAAAATTCTTTCTTTCTCAGATGGACAGAACAGAAGAAGACCTCACAGGGTCCAAAACTTGACAGTACATGACTGGAGACCAGTCAATTTTTTTTTTTTTTCAATCCTAACTTGTCTAGTTCAGGGTGTTGTGCATTTTGAGAAGCTTTTCCGCTCACCATGTTTGAAAAGAGTGGTTATTTTACTGTAGCCTTCCTGTCCGCTCTCTTCCTGTCAACCCTGAACAGCTCAATCTGGCTGTTCTCCTCTGAACTCTCTCATCAACAAAGCTTTTCTGCCTACAGAACTGCTGTTCACTGGATAGTTTTTGTTTCTCACACTATTCTGTGTAAACTCTAGAGACTGTTGCGCATGAGAATCCCAGCTTCTGAAATACTCAAACCAGCCTTTCTGGTACTAACAACCATTCCATGCTCAAATTCACTAAGACCCCATTTTTCTCCAATCTGATTTTTGATGTGAACATTAACTGAATTTCTTGACCTGTAACTGCATTATTTTATGCTTTGTACCACTGCCACTTGACTGGCGGATTGTACGAATAAGCAGGATTAACGGTGCTCCTATTAAAGTGGCCGTTAGGTGTGTGTACATATAAATACATGACTGTGAGTTATACATACAGTTCTAATATGTGATATTAAATCTTGAAGAAGTAACATAATGTATAGTTGTTTTTGTTGAGTTTTGTTTTATCGATATATGAGGAGTAAGAATTTTTGTTGTTGTTGTTGTTATTGTTGTTAATATAGTTCTTGTTTAATCCTGAGTTTTATTCCACTGACATATGATGGGTGGGGGTAAAATAAAACAAAGAAAAAAAAAAGATACAACCAGTAACTGGTTCTGAACCTCCTCTACTTGTGCCATGTGTGTATGAAGAGTAATACAAACATCATGAAGATAACACAACATGTGGTTTTACAGAGAGATGGCAGCATGTGAAGGTCACTAATCCAACAGGTCACTGATGGAAAAAAAGGAGCTCTCTCTTTTCTCAATCCATCCACATCCTTGGCATCACCAGTCAGTAGTGCTCTTTGTCAAAAGCTAATGGTGCTGTACTGTCCATGCAGTATTTATGACATATGAGTGCCACAGGTGGATGAAAAAAGAAATAAATAAACAAACACCTTCAGAATGCAGGGAAAGGGAATGAAGGGAGGAGGGAATGAGGGAAGGAGTGAGGGAGGGCACCAGCTACGGTCTGCACAGCAAAATCAGTCCCAAGTGGGCAATTATTCATGTGCAGGCAGCGCCCGGGAACTTTCTGTGGGTGGTAGAGCGGTGGGTAAACGAGGGAATAGCACTCCATTAGAATCCATCACCTGCAACGGGCATTTTTACAAAAGAAAGAACGCGCAGGACTATTGCTGTCAATGTCACAGCTCACCTCGATCACAACAAGCGCAGCCACTCTCCGGGGAGACTCCAGGTTTGGTGCTTGTCTCCAATTTTTTTTTTCCTTTTGTTTAAAGAAAGAGTGTGAGAGACAGAGAGTAAAGGGCATTTGGCTGTTGTTCCATGCTGAAAAAAAAAGAAACAAATTGAATGGAGTGGAAATAATGTGGTATTTGAAATACACAGTGAAAAGTGTTTAGTGTCTTGGGTGGATGAACAAAAGAAGCATTTCTTGTTACTACGATGAACAACAACAGGATGAAATGGTGCACAAATAAACTAAATAAAAGTAGGCATTTTTTATGTGGATTGGTTGATGCACTCAAGGTAACCCATGACATGCAAGCAAATGGGTATGTGTGTGATATCAGCTTTGCTCATGAACATTTCAGGAGCTCTTTGAAACCATTCCTTTAGAAGCAATGTTCTATTAATTTCTAATGCCATGCACTGACTTAGTGAGCTGAGATTTATTTATAGTGTCCACCCAGGGAATGTGTGTGTGTGTGTGTGTGTGTGTGTGTGTGTGTGTGTGTGTGTGTATGTGTGTGTGTTGCCTCCTGCCCCAATCCTGGAGATGATTAGTGAGCCCATAACAAGTGCATTTTCTGTTAACCGAACTAAATGCCTAAATCAAGTCATTTGTCACAGGCCTTTTTTAAGCTGAGCAATGGAGTTAAAAGAAGTTAATCTCTCGCAGGGCCACACACCTGACTCAAGCCACGCTATTTCATAAACTAACGCTATGAAAGACATTGGCACTCTCCCAGTCCTGCTATTCTCTGGCATTTGGCACAGTGGGCCATTTGTATATAATGTTGGCACTTGAGCAAACAATCCTGCGTGCTTTCTTTCCAATCAGCTGCCTCCAGCCGAGAGTATGAGTCCCATTTATACCATATAATTAAAATGGTGGCAAAGCTGCACGAGTGTAGGAGTAAAAAAAAAAAAAAGAGAGAGCGAGAGAATAACAACTGCCTGGCTAATGCTCAGTCTGCAAAAGCAGCATCTGGTGACACGCACTTCAATTTGTGTGTGGAGGTACGCAGAAGGAAGGTGTGTATGTGTGTCTATGTGTATGTGTGTACCTAAACCTTATATACAGAGAAACACGTCTGCATTTGTGGCTTCTGCTTCGCCTGGTGTCTGTTCTCTCGGGAAGCATATTTCGCCTACTTGATGTGATCTCAGCTGGACCTCATATCTCTCTCCTCAACCTATGCAACATGCTATATAATACACAACACCTACATATATAACCCAGGCGGTCCATATTACATCTGTATACACAAATTTACACTTTTCATCAAGACTGAGGTCGGCCTCATTGGATAAAAATGCACACAAATGTCTTTAATTATCTTGCGGAACTGAAGAGTTCATACATCTTGGAAGGGTTGGAAAAAGTTCTATAATTTAATGAGAGCACAAAAAAGGAGAGTTGGGGTGGGGGGGGGAGGCATGAAGGAGGAACAGGGAAGAAAAGAAAAACACATTTGTCAATTAGTATGCAAATGCATGCGAGTGACTCCTTCAGAAATCCAATCAGGCTGTCACCTCGGCGGGGGGTGTTATTATAAAGTCCCTATGAAGTGTGGCTTGCGAGTTGCCATGCAAAATAAGGCGCGTCCACAGACAGGCAGACACAGTGGGACTGGCGCTGAGGTCTGCGGGCGAGCGCCGATAACAAACGCAGCACACACACCCATATAAAAGCACCCGCTGTCTGTGAAATGAGCAAAACTGCCAATGCAACATCACATGGTGCGCTTTGGTGGCCACAGTGGCTAGGTAAAGGCTGTAAGGTACTGTATGAACTCCTCACACAAAAAAACAGCATTTTGATACTGAAATGCATGATAAGACTGCACAAGGAATGTGTCATTAGTTTCCTAATCGTGTATGGTGTCCTAGATTAAATGCCTGCACAGGTACTGCCTCATGTTTGCTTCAGTAATGGAGTCCAGTGGATCAAGACGGCTTGATGGACCATTACCATCATCCTCTGTTCAGTTCGCCATTCATCCTATAGCTTATAAAAGCATGATTTGCATGTGAAAGTAAATAATAAGCAAAGCTCAGTTCTTGGGATTGGTTTAAAACAGTATGATGTACAGTATGCAGAGGAACGTACAGTTGAATGTACATCAAAAAGATATTAGTTTAAGCCTGTGACTCAATATTCTGAATTCGTTTTGTCTACCAGTCTAATAGCATAACTAATAGCATTATTTTCCCTACCAATGACCCTGATCATTAGAACTGTGGTTCACAAAATACAACCGCATTTCTGACAAGAACTGTGATGAGAGAGAACTGAGCTGTTGTGTCGCTAGTGATGGAATCATGGGAAAGCACAAAAAAAGACACATCACCAAGTGGCATGTCTGTATAGAGAAAGCAACTGTCTGTCCAATCCACAGGCCGTGTTTCATTTTGACCAAGAAAAACATAACTGTAAAATAAATATGACAGACACTCTCAGCACAGATTTATAAACATAAACCAACTATTCAGATATTAGGTTCAGAATTTAAATGTGTACAGTAATATTCTGACTATTTATTGTAGCCCTAGAGCTATTTTATTCCTGAAATTTCCACAACATAACACATTAGGTCCAAGTTGACATTATTTGTAGGCTACTTGTTTTTGAGTTGTTTAGGTTTAGCTTAAACCCATTCAGTTCATGTGGTCAATCAATTACTCTAAAAACTATAAGTACTTAGTGAAAAATAAAGTAACTTTTTCCCACTTTAAGAACCACTGAGCTAGACCATCATAGATGCATAACACAATCCCACAGAATCAAGCTTTAAATACAATACAGCATCATTACAGAACAATTTAACTAAATTAATGACAACTCATAATAAATCAACAGGGAATTGCAAATTGTTGGAGTTCTTTTTTTGGAATTTACTAAGTTACTTAGGACTTACCAACAGCAGCTTGGACATTTTTGCAAGTTTTCAACCATTTACAATACAGTTCAGTTAAAAATATGACATAAAACAGTGCCCTGACAGCAAGCATGTTTGTGCCGGATGAACACAGGAGACATGAAACAGTCCTGGAAGTTACATTCATAATGCAGACTTAAGCCAAGTTCAGGCCAAGTAGCTGTTAATGGCATTGAACACAGGTTTATTCACAAAAAGCTGATTACATTATACAGTATATTAGCAAATTAGAGCTTCTATTTACCGTTATCACCAATGTTTCTGTCGAGTATGTTGCATTCGTTTGTGTTTACCACTCATTCATTCGTACTCACAAGTATTGATTTTTTTTTTTTAACCCATTCTGGACTGGGTCTGTGCCACACTTGGGCCAGCTTAGGGCCAGATGTAACAATTTCCACTGTTATCTTGGTTTGGCTATATCGAATCTGTTTTGGTGCAGATCAGTAAGGTGTGATTGTGCAGAAAACACTGGGCTGGCTCTGAAATGTGGAATGAACACAGCATTACATTTGGTAAGACTTTCTCAAATATCCTTCTCAACGCCTTTACCATTAGAGGATAAAGTATGTAGTGTCTAATTTGCCTTATAGGTACATATTTTTAAAAACAATTATCAACAGAATTCAGCAATTGCCCTTAGACTTCTTTTATAGGTGAGTTTTAAGTAAACAGGTTTTCGGGGATTTTTTGTTTGGTTGGTTTTTTTTTGACAGAAATTTTAACATTCTTGTCCTTGGCAATTGCTTCTATGCTACATATATGTTGAATATAGCCTGGAGTCTTCCTTTTAAATAAAATTAAATTCCAGCAGTAAAGTGTTTAACTATCTAGTTACTGTGGATAGTATTTGAGTGCACATCCTATAATAAAACGTAATAAAATGTAGAATCTTACATTAGCATAACATCGCCATTTGGTCCGAGTGTTCTTTCTCATCCCTCTATCCTCCCAGAAAACCTACAGCTCTACTCAGGCCTGTGCTTATACCTTGGAAACATGAGATCTGTCATGGGACAAGAAAAGGATGAAATAAAAATGAGACAGACGAAAGAAAAAACACAGGGTAAAAAAGGGACAAAGAAACTTGTCCCATGGTTAAGAACCAATGATCAGCAGCCTAGGGAGAGGGGAGAGGTGTTCTCTTCCAATATCAAGATACATAAAAGTGAAGAAATAATGTGTGGATCATTACCGAACATAACTCTGGATTGTTCTAACTCAAAACATGTCAGCTATGAGAATAAATATATGTAAAAACAGCAAGACATTGCTCAGTCTTTGCCGGATGCATGCAATGGGGCTTTCAGATCCATCATTTTGATAGTCTTTTAAATAACATGCAACACACAATAGCATTCACACACACTAAAAGGTATACCACAGCTCCCCCTACTGTAGTTACACAAACCATCTGTGCTGCTGCTGGACCCGATCTGTTGGCATAGGTTTTTTTTTTTTTAACATAATGGCTAACCACAATCAACAGAGTGAATCCATTTTAAATGGAAGAATAAACCACGGCCAAATTTTCAGTGTTTCATAACATTTTTACGCAGCATGAGACGTCACACTGTTCAAAAGTAATTAAACACATTCTCGCCCTTTGCTTTTCCTTTAATAGCTATATTTCCTGTGTTGCATTAGTCATTCTTGCAGATCTCATGCGCTGAAGCTTATGCTCTCATCTGACACAGTTTTGCAAGTGCATGGACTTGAGCATATACCCAGCACAGCTGTTAGGTCCATGTGCACAAAGACACACAGGTCATGCTGAGCTCTGCACTTCGCCTCCCACTGTGGAGAAAATAAATTACAGCATTTACATTATGGCTTCTCCAGCTGGGCCAGTGTTAAGCGACATCCACATGAAGACACAGATTTTTTTTTTTAGTCCCAGCAATTTCAATTATGCTATACAGAGATTGGAGAGATGTTAGAGCGAGCATACTTACCAAGACCTGCAACAGGAACCAATCACCTGCTGTGCTAGGAGTCACATGACACATGTAACCAGCTGCAGTCTGAAAAAGGTGTTGCTCCTTGAGATTGTTGAGAGGAAGATGTTGTAAATGAAACAAGACATCACCATGATAGCTTTGTTGCTATAACAAAAGTAGTAGGTTATGTGCTTGAGATAAATCATTATAACTGTGCTTATAATTTTTACAAGCTGGTAATGATTTCTATGAACACTAATAATGCATCGTAAAGATGTAATAATGCGCTGTAAATAATCCCTTTGTTAACTTATAATCCTATTTTAATGTGTTATTATTCGTTATAATGCCATGCGGTGTACTGCATAACCTTCTTAACTAATTATGAATAATAAGTGGATAATTAAAAAGCAACTGTAATATTTCAATTCAATTCAACTTTATTTATTTACTATATATATTTACACTGTTATTTATTTTTTTATATATTTATATGTGTGTCCTTGTCATTATTAGTTATAAAGGTTGTGCTGTAGAGCGCATTGGTGTTTTAATGAATACTTATAACTTATGATTATAAGCTATCAAGGAATTAGTTATCACATTATTAGAGCTTTATGAGGAATTATTAGACTTTATTTAAAAAATAAATGACAAAGTATCAATTATGAATTAAAGGCTCCATAGAAGGTTTTAGGTAATTATGCATTAAACTCTAGGTGAGGTCCAAAAGTCTGAGACTGTACTGAAAATGATTTCATTTATCACTGGAAATGAGTTTTAGAAAGGAAAAAAAAAGAAGAAGAAAAAAGAGAGGAAATGTTCAATATTTTGAATATTCGATAATCAAGATTCCATGCTATTTCTAGGTCACTATTTAAATGTAAGCACATTTCCGATAATGGCCATGGTGACTCCTTTGTACACAAGGTAATATTTTCTTTAAGTCTTTTCTTTTCCATTGAAGCACATGTTCAGACACCACTCTGATGATTTTCTTCTAACATGCATCATCAGGTTGTGGAGTCCATGCCTACCCGAGTGCACGCTGTCATTACAGCAAAACAGGGGACATATTAAATATTAACAAATTCAGGTAAAGATATTCATGTAAATATTTCTAATATCCTATTTTTCACTCAAGTTGTTGCTGAAAATATAATTTGTAATAAAATATTTTGTATTCAATTAGAAAAGAATGCAAAATGGAAGCATTTTCACTAGTGTTCTCAGACTTTTGGATGACACTGTGCATAGGTAAATCTGAGAATTCATAGCTGCGCCATGTCTCTAAGAACCAAAAGGACCAAAGGCTGATGAGTTGTAGTTGTATATATTCTCTTATCAGACACTTCATCCAGAGCGACTTACAAAATCCATAGTTGAGCTGAACTGTGTCTCTGTAGCAGTCCTAGGAGATGAATTCACAACTATCCAGTCACTAGTACAGAAAATCATATACATATTAAATGCGGTTGTTCTTCTTTCAGCTGCCCCCATTAGGGGTCGCCACAGCAGATCATTGGTCTGCATATTTGATTTGGCACAGTTTTTATGCCAGGTGCCCTTTCTGACACAACCTTCCCCATTCTTATCCGGGCTTGGGTTCGGCACTGGGAGTGCACTGCCGTGTGCAACCCCAGTGGGTGGGGTCAGTTCCCTGGC
Source organism: Pangasius djambal (assembly GCA_022985145.1). Taxonomy (NCBI): domain Eukaryota; kingdom Metazoa; phylum Chordata; class Actinopteri; order Siluriformes; family Pangasiidae; genus Pangasius; species Pangasius djambal. The sequence continues at coordinate 8,809,933 of CM041003.1, forward strand.
CGGGAATTGAACCCACGCTGCAGCGGCGAGAGCACCAAAGCCTAACCACTAGTCCTCCAGGGACCCATATGCATATAAAATGGATGGTCGAAATTTGGAATCCTGCATTTCCTGGTGCTCTAACACTTCTACTTTACATTACGTTACTTATACGCTATATTCCACATCTTCTTACACATTGAAAACCCAAAGCAGGCCTGTATAACACATCTGTGTCTCTCTTACTCTCATACACTCATTACTATTTCACAAGCAGCGGCTTCATTACTGAACCATATGCTTGGTAATCCTGAAGGCTGTGGGTGCATCCCTTATATAATGTGAGACAACTAAATTATTAAATGCACTGTGCTGGTGAAGCCTGACTCGGATGTGGCATCAAGCCCAGGAAAGCTTGGATACACACACACACACACATTCCAACACACACATGTCGAAGTAGCACAGGCAGAGGAACGAAAAAAAAAAAACTTCAAACATCTATCCTGTGCATTTAGTGTAATGAACAATGCCTCAATTGAGATTGGCTAATTACCCAATTTACAGATAATTAATATGATACTAATTAGCATATGTAAATGACACGCGGCATAATTGAAGAGCCCTGTTTTTAATTAGATGTCTCTAAAATGAATTTGTATGTAATGTAGAAAGGTATAAAGCAGTCATTTCCTTCTGGTGTGGCTCTCCAGCCATCAATCATTCCGACGCTACAGAATCTCCAAGATGAACATATGATCAAAATCCAGTTTAGTTCACTCGCATATTCAGACACAAAAGTCCTCTAATCTTGTATAATTAAACCACTTTTGCTGTAATTACCATCCTATGTTTTTCTCTAGAATCTTTCATGGAGGAGAAATTCATTTCCTTTCTTCATTCTGCATTGTATGCTGGTCATTTACATATTGTTGATGTGCCAAGAATGGAGATTATTTGCAAGTGCTTTTGTTAAAGTAGCTGGTCACAACACAGCCACAGCCTGGGCTTGATTGATTAAGCTTTTAGCATAACTAGTTGTTAAATTTGTATGAAATCAGCAACCTTAAACAAAGGGGCCGGATCTATTCAGTCAGTCAGATGAATCTCATATCCACTGTCATTAAAAAATGTATTAGTATTCATTGTGAATATTAAAATGGTTACAGTTGCGGTAACACCTTCAATTCAGGATCACTCCATTGCCCCTACAAAAGAAACAGGGTTGAGATTTTTTTTTGCATAGAATTAATGTCATTAACCAGCATCCATGATAATGTCATGGAGGACATTAAGGACATTATTATTATTACAAATTATCACAAATTATTATTATTTGTGAAAATGCATTACACATTAGAGCAATGTTTATTATGCATTATGAATTGTTAAGATGAAGTGTTGAAATTGTTGAAATTGAAATTTGAATGAAATTGTTAATAGAAAGTGTTACCATTCTGCCCCAGTTTATAAGTGCTTGGTTTCTAATAATGTCTTATAATGTTTCTTATCATGTTCTTATAATGTTATGAGCACTACTTATACGTCATTTTAACAATTCATAATGCATGATAAACAGTGCTATAATATGTAATGCATTTTCGTAAATATTTGTGACAATGTGTTTAATACACTCCCTAATGAATGCTTTATAACGTGATATGAATATTGTCGTAGTTCATTATAACTATGACCTTCACAGAAGTTCAGTAGATGGATTTTATACGTTTTAGGTTATTTATCTGAAACATGCACGTAGGTCATTGTGCAGAACATGTTCTCTATATTTAAAATGTCTTTCACGTTTACTTTAAATTCATATTTGTAAACTTAATGTCAGTAGGACACAAATGGCACCCCATTTGTGAACTAGGGTATTTGGTACCAAGTTGTGTTCTCACACTTAAACTGATTTGCTAAATCCCGAAACCTTGGATTTGATTCATTAATGAACTGTGTAACTTTTAATGAATGCATACATGTGTGTATGATTGTCAGCAATGAGAGTCCACCATAAGAGTCATGTGAATGAGTTGTCAGTAGAGAAAATATAGCATATTATGGCCAAGCGCATTAATATAAAACTATGATTTAAATTACAGCCAGCACTACTGTCAAGGGAGCAGGGACACACTAGCTTTTAAAAATGAAGGAAATGATTCATTTCCTATTTCTTGAACAGAAATAGCACCGCAAGGATCATTATTAAATGGTAAAGACAGCATTACACTGAACTCTCTCTCTCTCTCTCTGTCTGTCTCTCTCTCTCTCTCTCTCTCTGTCTCTCTCTCTCTCTCTCTCTCTCTCTCTACTAGTTAAAATGATCTTTATGTTGCTTCTGGGAAACTGGGTCCAAATCAAGAACACTGAAAAGCAATAGGTCAAGACATGTGTCTCTGCCTAGTCACAGGCTGCACTGCACCGCATGTCAAACACCCGTCTGCCTCCTTTCCCCTCACTCTCACCCTGTCTGACCGAACCCAAACTCTGGCAGCGTCCATATGGTGACCCTCTTCCCCTAAACAAGCCTGCTGTGAAACATCCCCCCAACACACACACACACACACACACACACACACACCTCACAATCTTCTCCTTCCATCCCTCCCTTCATTCTCCCTCTCTCCTCTCACTGCTAGCCTGCAGCTATTTGCTCCCCTGCTGCTTTCCTTTGAGATGCAGTGTCTCTTTCAGTGCTGTTCCAGGCACAATGGACTTCAAGTGGCATTTTAAAATCGCGTATATTCATTTTCATCAATATCTATGACAAATATTTACGAAAATAGATACCCAATAATGCTACACATGCATGGTCCTCCTGATTGCAAGAAAATACTTTGAATTTTTCCCTTTTTTTCTAATGTATTGTAGGTGATTTGGTTTTCTACTGTACATTTTTATCCTGTGTAACATCAAATATTATGGCATACTGTATGTTTTTTTAAATGAAAAACATACCATAGCTTTCATTTTGAATAAAATATACAAAAACAGATTACCATTTTTTAAAAATAGTTTTAAATGCTTCATATTATTAATGCATTTAGTACTGTGCCACTAAAATAAAAACATATTAACTGAAATTGTTGAAACGGTGACTATGTTGTCTTTGTTCATTCCCTCCTTCATTACCTGAAAGCAGTGTGTGTGTGTGTGTGTGTCCTTGTGCATTTAAGGTGTTACACCAAAACTACTGTATCTGATTTGGAATAATCACTGAGTTCTTGTCTGGCCATAAACATGCCAAAGCATTTCTCACTTTTCTTTCTTTAAAGCATTGGTTTTGTTAGTTCAACATGATTTAATTGTTTATCATTGTTTGATTTATCAAGTGCAACTCGGCAAGGCCCTGCATGTCTCACATTATCACTGTTATGTCACTCTGACGTACTAGAAGTACACTGAGCTAAAACATCAGTTGTCATGATGCAGAGGTACCAAACATCTACAATTCAGCTGTAGCATTTACGATTTTTAAATGCTACTAAATACTGAATAATTAATCGCAGTGTTATCAAATATTTATGCTTTTTGTTTAAAATTTGTGATTGTGTGTTCTTTGAGTCTTATGTGTGTACGCTGCTGCTAAAATCACCCTTTCTTTTTTATAATAATATTTCATGTTAGGGGAAAAAGTTTGTTTTAGTGTTATAGCACTTTCAATAAAAAAATTTAAAAATGTAATTTTACCTGACCAGAGCATGAACATGAATTTGTCAGAAAATAAGAAAATGCTCACACACACACACAATCACGAAAATCCCCCTCCTGCACTCGGAACCACGCCACACAGTGTTTACGTGTTGTTCTGTTTTGTTATTTTGTTTCATGTTTCTGTTCCCGTCCTAGCTCCATCGCTGTCCTGTGACTGGTTGATTACACTAATGTGTTCACCTGCTCCGTGTAAAGCCCTTAATTAGTTTGTCCATATATTTTAAAATGTGTGATGCTGTGTTCTTCATATTGTGGAAACCATTTTGATTCATGTTTTAATGTTTCATGTTGGGGGGAAAAAATTTTTTTAGCGTTATTACACTTTTAGTGAAATTAAAAATGTAATTTTACCTGACCAGAACATGAAATCAGACACACATATTATCACAAATTCCCTTGTGTGTCCCGCATTGCTTAAGTGTCATTTTTTGTTTTGTTTTGTTTAAATGTCATGTGCATTTGTTTGCTTTGCCATGTGCTTTCAATTCTGTTCTAGTCCTGTCACCACACTGACCTGTCATTGGTTGATTACTCTATTGTGTCCACCTGTTCCGTGTAAAGCCCTTAACTAGTTTGTCTATGTATTACCTGCTGTCTCTATTTCTTGTTGGTCAATTTTATCATGCATCTTTAGCGTTAAGTCCAAACCTTGCTTTGTAGTTCTGTGTTTCAGGGTTTTGACCCTTGCTTGTATATTCGTTTTAAAGTTGTCTAACTGTGCTCTGACCCTTGTTTGGAACTTGATACTTGGATTGCCCCAATAAAGAACACACTGAGTTTATGCACTTGTGTCCTACCAAACCCAGACAGACAGACACATACATACCCACACATACACAGACACATGAACTCACACACATTAGCCTGTTCAGAGCCACTATATTCCTGTGCGCTCAACACCATTTCATGGGAAGATTTATGAGTTTGTGTCGAATGGAAGTGCCCGAGCAGTGAGGATCCCTGTCAGAGCACTGCCAGTGGGGAGAGAGCGGAGCACAGGAACAATGCCATAAACAATCTAGGGCCAAGCTGTAATAAAGTGTGAGACAGAGGCCAGAGACCTTCTCAATCATTCAGTCACATCATGCACACTACTGTTATGGCTGTAAACCTTTTTTTTTTAAATAGCTTTAAAAGCTGATTCCAGAAGTTACACGGGACTGTCACATGCTATCAGGGGGTCAGAGTAGAGAGAGATGGACAGCACTGGAGTTGGGGGAAAACAAACAATGTTTTAGGGGACTGATGTAGTGACAAGCTCAAAACTTTAACCAGTAGTGATCGCTGGTTATGACTGAGGGCACACTGGCCTAATATCTGCCAAAACACATCTATTCATCTGCAGGCGACTCAGATACTGACTGATGTGCAGAGGAGGGCCATACTTTAGCGTTAGCATAACCTCTCACAAATGCAACATGCTACTTTTTTTTTTTTTTTGGAAGAGGTTTTTATCAGAAGAGCATCACTCATAAAACTGCAATTACTCATCTGAATAAAATCTGGTAAAAGTTCTGGAACAAGTACAGTTTCAAATTGTACTTGTGATGTAAAAGCATCACTCAGGTTTAAGTAGAAAAGTATAAACTATTAAATTTACTAAAAGTATGAAAGGAAAAGTGCAAGAAAGATTCACAAACGCTAAAAACAACTGCCTCAAATCACACACTCATTTTAGTTACCGATGGTAAATTTGTGCCTCGTTCACCAAGTAACTAACATTAGCTAAGGCTATCTAACAGCAGCTTTATTGCTAATCTCTCAGATGTTACCTTGACCATATAAACTACTTGCTACTGCTCATAACTAGGTAACATTTGAAAGATTAGGAATTAGGTAAGGCTCATTATCGACAGCTTTATTGCTAATTTCTTCTATGTTAGCTAGAATAATTATAACTCTGATGATGCAAACTAGCTGAATGCTAATCACTGGCTGTCATGAAAGTGTACATTTTATCTAGCAGCAGGTAGATTACAGTGATTCCAGGTATTAGGTATTAGTTAGGATAAACTCCTTGAAGCTGTCTGATACTAAAATGTCCCCTTATGACTTTATAAATACATGATTATAGAGAAATGTAGTAATGTTTGAATATGTAGCGAATAGAAATGAAAGATTTGTCTTCTGAAATGTAAGGGAGTAGAAGTGAGAGGAATTAGGTGAAAGAAAAATTCAAGTAAAGTACAGATACTTTAAAACCAGACTTAAGCACAGTAACAAAGTAATTGCAGTATAGATATACTCTATCAATTTGTGTGTCAAATGTGAAATTGAACATTAAAGCAACTGTAGAAAGGACTTAAGAGCCAAAAATTCATGTAGCTCTTCAGAATGTTCTTCAATTCTGTAAAGGAATTTTCACCTACAAATAGACTGACATCCCGTCCCACCTCTCCTGGACATAATCCCGTCCTCTGCCTACCAGCTGATAGTAAAAATGCCTGTGAATAACTGTTAATTGAATCCAGAAACCATTTTCTGGTCTGTTAATTCCATCACACAGCGCTTTTCTTCCTCCGTTGCCAGCTGCTTGTCCGTCACGTTCATTATCCCGTCCACTTCCAGCTTGCAGCTAATATGTAAAGCATCATAAATCTGCAGGCCGCCGTGGCCCATGGCTCAGCTCATAAAGTAGTTTGGATGCATTATGCTTAGTGCTCTATCTCATGGGTGAGGGGAGCCTCTGACATACCACCACTCATATGTGTACTTAGGTACATACAGTATGTGTGTGTACATGCATTATGCTCGTCCTCACAGCTCCAGAGTGTATTTCTGACCATGATAATCTATTCAATTCAATTCAATTTTATTTGTATAGCGCTTTTAACAATGGACATTGTCTCAAAGCAGCTTTACAGAACATAAGAAACAGAAAAACATGCAAACAAACAAAAGATGCAACAGTCCTAGATGTTAGACAAAATTATCCCTAGTGAGCAAGCCTGAGGCGACTGAGGCGACTGTGGCAAGGAAAAACTCCCTTAGATGATATGAGGAAGAAACCTTGAGAGGAACCAGACTCAAAAGGGAACCCATCTTCATCTGGGTGACACCGGAGAGTGTGATAGAACAATGTCCTTTCTGCATTTATGTACAGTCATGTAGTGTTTTATGTGTATATTGATTTGTAGGTTGTTATCTTCCTCAAATCATTGTGAATGAATGAATGAATGAATGAATGATGTGAATTATGAATTATGTGAATTATGTTTTTGTTTAGACTGTAAATTGTTTATTCCCAATATGATGCATAACTGCTTTATCTAAGGAACATGGAAAAAATAAAAAGAACAACATAGCTAACACTTTCTATGAAGGTCCTATTTATAATGAACATATCATATTATACTGCATTCATAAGGCTTTATACTTTCATCTTCAGTAACCACTGAATCAGTATCCTGATCGGGGTCACGGTGAGTCCAGGCATGAGGCAGGAGTATGCATCCCAGATGGGATTCCAGTCCATTGCAGGGCATCATCCACACCCACACACACACACACACACACACACACACACACACACACACACACACTCACACACCCACTCACTCTTAGTCGCAGTTTAGTGTAGCAAATCCACCTACATGGATGTTCTTGGACAGTGAGAGGAAACCAGAGAGCCTGAAGGAAACTCACAGGAACAAAGCAAGAACATGTGAAACTTTACACAGACCGTAACAGTCCCTGGAGCTGTGAGGTGGCAATACTGACCCTTTTATATGTTCCTTAAAATAGTGTTTAACACATATTGTTGATATTACAGAGAGTATGTTCAAGTCATAAAGGCTTTTTTAAAAAGTCTAGTATTTGTACTTTTGGAAGAAAAGGGAAATTTTGAATCCTGTTATATGACCTTTATTTCTAATTTGCACATCCTGCCATTTGGATGATCCCTAAGCATGCTGGTTTATCCATAGTGCTATTTCCATAGTAGCTCTTTATATTGCTGATAGCTGGTGTGACAGCAAGACATAAGGAGTAAAAATGAAAGTGACATTGCTAAGTAGTGAAAAGACCATGAGGGTGAAAGGTGCTGAACTTGTACACCTAATTGTGTGTGAATACCAGGATATTAGGCCAGAGAAATTAATGCAGATTAGTCCTGACTGCTGCCCATTATCACCACAGAGTACTGTATATCAAGCTTTCTTTAAGTCTCCAGACTCATTGTTTGTCAAATCAGTTTTAAATATGAATGTTATTATCCTTAGCCTCCTGCCAACAACAGGGTGCATCTGAAGCACCACAGTCACACAAACACAACACCTCACAGGCATCATCTGCCTCAAGCTCTAATAGCACACTAGCACTAATACCACACTATTTATGTTAATGGATCACATATGTGTGACAAATGAAGTCCCGGATGAGGCCAACTGGAGATAAGAGCTTCTTTTATTCTCTTAGGGTGTGATATATTAGAAGTCAGTAGCATTCGTAATGTTGCTCTGGATATTTTAAAATATGCATAAACCATTATGAATAATTCATCATCGTTTGCCTTCCCTCCATTAAGGACTATTAAGACTGGTGTTGTATTGACCAATAAATTGTTTTTGACATTAATATGGATTTTTTTTACATCAGCTTTTACTAGAGTTAAAGGCTTACTTATGCATTTGTAGTTAAATACACACATATACTCTTTAGCAAGTAGCTCAGTGACTGGTTTATTTTCTTTAATATCTATGAAAAACATTAATATCTTAAAAAAAAAAACAACTAAGATATTACCATTGGATCATTTAATATATGATTTAAAAATAAAATGAATATTTCTCTAGAATTTGGGAACCTTTCATGAACTTTTCATATATTACTTTTCATGTGGTAAGGATTTACTTGCTCATGAATTTGTACTAACGACAAAATGTTTGACATTTCTTTCTTCTTGTATTATTTTAAACTGTTACCTCACTTAGTTTCTGTAAATTATTCCTTTACATATTTGCAATCTTAATTGTTTTTAAGAAAAAATGTAAATAAACAATTAAAAACATAACTCCAATGATATTCATTGTATGTATTATTTCAATATGTAAATGACACCAACTGGTGAAAGATTAGCCTGCAGTGGAGAAGAGCTTTGGATATCAGTCATTGCCAGAGTACTTATATAAATAAATGCATATTTCTGCAGAAGAAAACATGCACAGATGTTCCAGAGTGTGAAGTGTTGCTGTTGCCGCATGCAGGCTTAGTTGATTTACAGATACCTGTTTGCAGTCTCTTTTGTGTCTGGTTTTATATATAAGTAGTAGCAGAGCCAGAATTTTATATGTTATCTAGGTGTCCGCTTGGGTTTCCTCCAGGTTCTCCGGTTTCCTCCCACCTCCCAAACAATGCCAATAGGAGGATTGGTGACCTAAATTGTGCTTAAGTGTGCGTCTGAGTGCATGGCCCCCTGCGATGGACTGATGTCTCATTCAGGGTGTATTCACACCCATTGTTCTCAGGATAGGCTCTGGATCTACCACCCGTCTGACTAGGATAAAGCAGCTGAAAGAATGAAAAAAAAAAATATATATATATATATATATATATATATATATATATATATATATATACAGTTAGGTCCGGAAGTATTTGGACAATGTCAGTGTTTTTGTGATTTTGCCTTTATACACCACCACAATGGATTTGAAATAAAACAGTCAAGATGTGATTGAAGTGTAGACTTTCAACTTTATTTTAAGAGGTTCCACAAAAATATGGCATTTACCATTTAGGAATTACAGCCATTTTAAGCAAAGTACCTCCATTTTCAGGGGCTCAAAGGTATTTGGACAAAGTGAAATAATTGTACATATAACCATAATTTTAATACTTGGATGAAAATTCTTTGCAATCAATGACTGCCTGAAGTCTGGAGCCCATGTTCTCAAAACTCAAATTCTGAGTTTCCTCCCTGGAGATGCTTTGCCAGGCTTTCACCTTCAGTTGCTGCTTGTTTGTGAGTCTTTCTGCACTATATATATATTTAAAAACAGGAGTATTTATCTACTGGTTCTGATTGGAACTCTAGTTAAGATTTGGACAACAGGAAACAGATGTGACAGACCGGATTCAGGTAAATAACATGAGACAGAATTTAGGATGGATATCATATCCCATGTTCTCTGAAAATATTTGTATTAAACCTAAAGGATCAATAAATGTGTGTGCTGAAGAAAGTACAAAAAAAAAGACAAGAGACTGTGAGAGAAACAGCGAGAGAGAAAGATTTAAAGATAAGAGTGTGGTGTTAAATAGATTACAGAGGAGACATAAAGTTATTAACACACTGGTTGGCTCATCAGAGAAACACAATTACATTCCTTTTTATTGGCCAATTGTGTAAGATATCACTTACAAGGCATTTGACTTGGCTTTTGCTCATAAGGCCGTAATAACTAGCGCTGAGGTCAAAGCCTGCTATTAATTTTAAATGCACTGGCCTCTGTTGACTGCATAAAGCTGTTTTATATTCTTATATTAAAAGCATATGGATGCAAAGAAGATAGATATCTTTGCCTCATTTAAGCTGAAAGGCAGTTTGCCTCCCTGAAGTCTTTCATGAAGCTCAAAAAAGCCCACTATCTATGTTTCAAGCATGCAGATTCAACATGATCATCATTGCCATATGCTGTCATTGATGTAAAACAAAGTATGAGTACATGCCAATTCATATCAAAGATGGTTTTCTTTCCACGGGTCCTTATAGTGTTCATGTGATCTTTAAAGCCCTATCCTAAGGCACAGCCCAAGGCATTTGATAAATGTCTTTCATATGTCACCAGCTTCACTGCTCCCTGCTTCCCAGCACTTTATCTAATGCTTTTTTCAGAATGAAATAACTACCAATCACCCAGATGCTTGGATTTAGTCCTGGACCTGACTGTTTATGAGGCAAACCACGCTAATTAGCTGAGCTCCAGGCACGGCAGGTTCCCTTTTCTCTTTTGCGCCGTCGTGGGATTGGGGCAGTCAGTTGTGGGTGAGCTGAACAACTCGAGCTGACCTCACCGGTCGCATTTGTCGTACCTGGAAAGCGAAATGAAAGCTCCAGGACCCCATCTGTTGGGGCGTAATGACTGTGCTATTTGGAGGCATGAAAGGTTCGTCTGGAGCAGCTGGTATCTTTCGCCGTGACCTTTTAGCATTCCTCCTGCTGCCGTCTGACAGATGTGTCAACTCGATTATTTCAAAAGAGGCCTGAATAAATAACTGATTGCACGCACAGGCTCACCCAAAGAAACGGCAAATCGTGGCAGGGCTCTCTCTGTCTCTCTCTTTCACTCTCCCTCTAACTCCACACGCACACACACACACACACACGCACACACACACACACACACACACACAGATAATCCCACAGAGTGCACGGATACAAAGAGAAGCAGGCAAACAAACCCAGGGACATATTAACAATATCACAAGGAGTACTCAAGCTTCTCTTCCACTCAGCTGGTGTGTATTTTTTTGACTAAATGGCTTTTCATGAAGCTTTTCCTGGTGGACTGGAGTAAAGAAGGACAATGGGGGTGAATTGAATGCCTTCAAGTACTGTTTGCCCTTGGAGCTCCACCATTAGCTGTTTAGGGAGGATGGGAGGATGAGGAGGAGAGGGGGAAGAAGGCCAGGGGGGCCTCAGGTGTTGCTCGGCGGTGCTGAATGGATTCCCTCTCGCGCTGCGAGCGCACAGCTGAGGAGGCCTGCAGTCTGGGGGCTAATTGACTCCCTGAGTGATTGGAGGATTGTGAAGAGCTGGCCGCAATCAGACCTGCTCTGATAGAGTTTGATGCCTCCCTAAATAGTTTTCAAATGGAGGAGCAGGTGCTGTTTTCAAGCAATCACAATCCCACCGCGTGTGTGTTTTCGCACAGAGGTGCGGGGGCATTCGTCCGGATGTCTGTTGCACGAGTGTGGGTGCGCGGTATGCACAGGTGTGTGTATGTGTGTGTGTTTGTGTGGATCCGCAGTCCTTCACAGGAGGTGAAAAATAGTTACATATTGTTTAGGTAAGATAAGTGTCTGAGGTAGAATAAGTCTTTGGTTGAAGGTATCTACATTTATATGTATTAACACTCTTCAGTGTTCAGAGACTATAATGTGAGTGATCATATGAAAAACACATGAAAGAGTATTTCAACGTTTTGCTCCGAAATTGCACGAGCAAAATTTCCAATGAAGCATGTGACATTGTGTGAATAATATGTGAGAAATAAAAACACATTTAAACTAAGTGTAAAATATTGATGTGAAAATAAATCATGTGTAAAAAAAAAAAAAAAAAAAAAGTCATGTTAAAATGAATGAAACATATGAAAATTTTCACAAACATATGAAAATCACATGAAAAAAGAATTAGAATAAATTAATGATGTGGAAAAATTCTGATGTTAAAAAAGAATTGTGCAAAAATTATTATTCATTATAATTATTATAATTATGTGAAAATAATTGAATCATATGAAAATCACATGAAAATAAATCAATAATGAGTAAAACAAAATCACATTTGAAAATAAAATCAGGTGTGAAAGTAAATGAATCATATGAGTAAAGAATCATGTGTGAAAATTAAAAACACGTGCGTGACGTGAAAAGTCGTGATGTGAAAAAATGTGTGAAATATACTAAGTGAAGTGTCTAAAACCAAGTGTGCTATAACATTCACATGGGAACGATGTGATTCTTTACATGTACTCTTTTGTGTCTTTTCTTTGATAAAGTTGATAAACAGGAGTAAGCATTGCCTCATTTCTCAGCACTGCACGTTCAGTAGTGCTCAGGATCCCTGAGCATTCTCCACACTCTAATCCCACAGTCTTAGAGGATGCACTTTTGAAAATCCTCTCATGATTGCAAATCAGCATTGTTAGTTTACACAGATCACCAAAAGTCTTTCCTTCCACGTTTCCAGGCTGCATGTGTTAATATATCTGAAATCCGGCATCGCTAATATGAGAATGAGAATTCTGATCATGTACAAATAGCACGCATTAGTCATGAATCTCTGTGGGAAATAATTAATAAGATAAATAATAAGAGTATATAACTCTAAACACAATGTTTCAAACTGTTGCCTTTAGTATCAGGTAATAAAATGGCTTCTTAATAATCCATCTGATGCTGACAATGTGAAAGACACAGACACACAGACCCAGAAATCACTACTTCTCAAAAGATCAAGTAGCAGCAAGTGACTTAGGGTCAATAATATCCTGATGACCCTGATAAAAATAAATTCAAAACTCCTTTGTCCTGAACTCATTACAATACATAGTGCTTAAGGGGTTAAGAAAGGCTATGGAGGACAGGTTTCGACTATTGGTGTGATGGTATACCAATTTAATGATGTCACGATAAAGAAATCTGAATTTGTTATACAGCTATTATTATGTCTTCTACTGTAACTGAGTGCTGTTGAATTCTCCAATCTGGTTGGTCAGAAGATAACAGTAGCGCCAGCCATAGTTCAAATCATAGTTTTATGTTATAATTTCTATAGTAGCTACTTCACAGGGACTTGAATGGAGGATGCTCCACATAATCTAAGCCTCATAATAAACAGATTTTTTAATATTTTTTTTTTTAATATTGCTATTTAACAAACAGAAACATAGCATTGTTGATATAGTGAAGCTTTTTGTATGGAAATGTTTATTTAAGATTAAGGAAGGAGTCTCCAGTGTCAACGCTTTTTAATGGTCAGTAAGTTTTCCATCATGGGAAAGTCTTCTGAACAGCGGACTTCCCAGACATAACAAGCGCTGAGGGTTTTTTTTTTCTAATTAACTTCATGAGATAGGAAAAAAGAGAGGCTAGTGTCGGAAAAAAAAACTGTTTATAGCTGCTGTAACCTAAGTGATAACAGGAACTCACTTGTCTCATGGAGGTTCCACAACATTAAAGTACAACATGATGTTCATTAATAAATTAAGAGTTGTTATCACTGGCAAATTGCTGAGGTATAAGAGGAATAAAACACTCAGGATGTGCTTCTATAGGAAACTTTTTGGTCAACTCCTAACTCCTATCATTTTTCTATAACAGCACACAGCTGCCGTGTTTTATTCCTTACATAACTGCCATCAAAAGCAAACACTATTGGTGCGTGCGTCACTTGAAATCTGATTTTTAAAGAACAAACACTCCAGGGAAAAATCGAAGAAGACATTATATCCGCATTGTTTTGATAAACTACTAAATATTCCAGCTGCTTCCGGAATTAGATAATTAAAGGAATAATTAAGGCATTTTTAAACCTAATCTCTATCTGCAGCATCTGGAGCATATGTGCAATTGCCATGGAAAAGAATTTCAACACATTTTGCTGTACTGACAAAAAAGAAAAAAGAAAGAAATCCTTACACAAATATTACCTACAATGGGTGTCTATGGGCAGTCTATAGGCAGTCAATAAACATTATTAGAAAACTTGTAGAATGCGTTAATGAATTCTTCAGTCAAAGGTAATTGGAGCTTTAAAATGAAGCTTTAAAGCTGTTTAATTCATCCTTTCAGAGATGGGACTGCTTTTTTAGAGAGAATGCAATGTTAATGTAGACACATATTTAATGAAAGTGTCTCAGTTTACATCTGATAGCATATGGATTCCATAAACCTTAAAGGACAGAGTAAAAAAAAAAAATCAGAATTTCCTTTTTATTTCTGCATAAAATTTGCTTTGGTAAGATATTCTCTCATTATTGTGTCAGACGATTGTGTTTATTGTTAAATTGTAGCAATAAACGGGTAAGAAGGTCTTGAATTTGTGTTGTAACGTTGCATCAATGCTGGCTGGTCATAATATCAGATGAGATCTAATATCTATCAACAGAAGCTATTAGGATTGATGGCATATAATGATGAAGTGGTGCAAACTATTTCACACTGATAGGTGGTTGGATTTCTAAGTGTTTTTTTTTTTACGTGTTTCAAGTCTGTAATACCCAACTGGGTCCCTGTTGTGTTTACAGTATTCCATATACCAAGAATGTTCAATCAAAAGGTGTAACCCTTTCCTTCAAACCAAAAAACACTAAACTTATAGTTCTGTCATCTGTATTTGTACTTTGCTTCGACAATGTGTGCTTAGTCTGCATTCTTTAATAAAAGGCATCTTAGCGATTGAGTAAATATTTTACCTTTTTTGCATTCATTTCATCTGTGACCTGTGTATTTCGCCCACACTTTCTCAATCACTGCTGATGACATCTCATTGAAGCGGGATGAAAAATATCAGCCTAAATGGAAATCAGGCCTAGGGGTTGTTTCACTCTGTATAATCACGTCACATGGCTGACAATGATAACCTGCAAAAATATACAGTCTGGGCTAGAAGGAAATCAGCCCCAGCCTTGTATCGTCATGCCAATCTGTAATCATGTGTAATCTGCGTACAACCACTGGGGGTGCTGTTGCACTTGGTTTCAGAAAGAAGTGCAGAATAATCCACTTTAAAACAGTTGTTAACAACAAATATTCCAAATGCCAAAAATGAAGCCTCATACTGATATCTGATTTCTGTTGGTGGGAGGGGAGTTGGAGGGGTGGCGGGTGGGTCAGTACAGGAAAATATGTTGAAAAGATCTGCACTTATGTTACACATGCCTTAAATACTTACTTAGACCTACTGTTAAATGTTACCAGTTTTGAAAATGCAAAGCTGTAAGCTTATACCAATAACCATTATACTAGACTGTGTGGTTATCCTACTAAATAACTTTACATGCCATTCCATTCCCATTTGCCATACACACTCACTGGCCATGGAAAGTGTGGTTCAGGGCTACACACTCCACCTGTCAGCAGGGCTTCTGCTCCTCGTTTGTCATTTCTATTGATTCTGGGGAATGACAGATGGTCATTATGGGAGCCCAAGACAGATTGCCTTTATGAGCCAGCCATCTTTGCTGATGTCTGTGCCAGGCTGGTCACTGGCTAGCTCCACTGTGCATGCCCAGTATTTGGCCAGTGGCATGGCAGGCCATTCAGTCATTAATGTCTGCAATCTGGAGTCTTAAAGACCAAAGGCCTTTTGTGAATGTGAATGTGTGGGTGTTGTGTCAATGATACCTAGAGTAACATAAAAGTGTAGCAAAGGGCCTGGGAAAGCATAAATAATGTTTGTGTGGTGTTTGTGCTGTCAGCTTGCAATTCAACTATCATTTAAAATCATTCTGGCTTTGGAACATCTGTTCCTGTAGCATCTGCTCTGTCATATTCCTCCGCTGTTCCTTTTTGGAAGAAAGAAGTCGTGAGAAAATGTGGGTCACTGACCCATTCAGTCATGTAATTTATCCAGACGTTGTCCAGCTGTGGCATGTTTTAGTGTGAGCAAGGATGCAATCTCACCACCGAGCTATTTGTCTGCTAGTAGGCCATGCATAATAGAAGTCCACATATCTTTGAGCCACATATATACTGTATGTTAAATCTTGCATTTTATAAAAGCTGAATTGTGCAGCAAAGATATCGGAGAGTGAGTGTTGCTAGCTCCAGTCAGGTTAAGAGTTACACCAGAAAGACATTACCATTACAACATACCCGTCAATCTCTTTCTTATCTTCCATTTTTAAATGCTCCTCATGGACATATGTAGCTGAAACTACAGCGTTATGCCGATACTACTTTGAGATAATTGCACTGAGTGCTTGCAAATGTCATAGCAAGCATTTCAACAAGGTGCAGATTATGAAGGATGAGATCTCAAATAACAACAAGATCGTAGGATACAGATTGACAGTGAACAAAGGGTCAGCACTAATTAAATCTTTAAATTAATTTATCTTGATTTCACTGACGGCTACCAATGTATTATTCATGAACCTGCCGGAATCATGCCGTGTCAATACACAAGTGTAGCAGCAGTGACAACAATGCAAAATC
>CM041003.1:8826610-8862599 GCA_022985145.1 Pangasius djambal
ATATATATATATATATATATATATATATATATATATATATATATATATATATATATATATATATATATATATATTCATCACTCAAGTATGCTTTTGCTTTGGTATTTTTACCAATTTTACTTTAAATGATTATATGCAGGATTATTTCTGTCATAATTAGGATATCTCTGCTAGTACAACCTTGCCACTTCAAGTCCATTTTTAACACCTTAAAATATAATACAAATTCATTATTTAGTTCTTTAAAAATATTGTTCTGTACCTTATACTGTATACATTATTCAGGAATTACAGTAAAGTAATGAGATAAAGTACATAGTTATCAAAGTTAGGAATGTATGTATGTATGTATGAATGTAGGAATGGGTGCGGGAATTTGAGGTGTTAAAATGATGTTGCTACAAAGAGAAGGTCTCATTTTCTTCTTTAATCTTTTAATTAAGCATTTAAAAGGTCCTCGGTATAATGAGATTCAGATTGGCCTGTGCTCACCACAGTGATGAAATGAGGAAAATCTGGATACAAGTGTCTGTTTATGCTTTTCGACTTTTTCGGAACATGGTGGCGGTAGTGTCATGTATGCTTTATATTACAGCAAGAAACGATAGACAGTTTCAGGACCAGGACTAACTTGCTCACCCTGTAACATCAGCCCAGGACATTACCCCTCCCCACCAGCACCTTCAGTTCTCTTCATGATTATACAGTATATAAGCACAATATAACTTTTAACTAGCATAACTTTGCAAAGTCTTGCCAATTCCTGAGTTGAGTAAGTTCTGATGCCTGCCTTTTCTGTCTAGTTCATTGAACTACTCTTGGTTACCTGATTGTTGATCATGTTTTCATCATTGCTTGTCTCACCATTTTGAGTACTGGACTGTGTTTCCAACATTGTTGGCCTGGATTTGATAATAAAATGCCCCTGCTTAAGGATCTTCACTCTATCCCTGAGTCTGGTCTATTACACAACCTATATAACTATACTGAGCATGCATTTTACTTCCTGGATAATAAGCAGGCACTGAAAATGTCTGCAGACCTGCCAGACTACCATCAGGTTTGTTACCCAGCATAAGTTAAAATCTGTGTTATCTTAATTTGTCTAATTATTTCTGTTTGCATATGTATTACTTGAAATGACTATGTATTTAAAGCTCTTTGACTTTGACTTTTTGTTGTTGTTGTTGTTTTTTGTCATACTACAAAAACTACACATACCATTATGGCTGTCATGGTTACGCCGAAATCGTCGCATGACTACGTATCCCATCAACTACTGCACCTCACCGGATCACGTCACGTGACTGTTTGCACCTGTGTCATGTTTTGGTTAATGAGCATGCATATTTAAGTCACACATTGCACCTCACTCATTGTCTAACTTTTGTCTTTTGTTGTCATTAAAATGTCATGTTATGTTCTCTAGTCCATGTATGTCTTTCTGCCTCGAATGTCGACGTTTACGTTTTCTGTATTGTTCTTGTTCCATTAAAATACAAATTTGCACTGCCTCCTCTACAAGATTATGACAGGAGCGTTACATGTTAATAGCATTAAAAATTACATAGAAAATTACAGGGATTTCTGTAAAATAAAAAAAAATGTCTGAAAATGTCTGCTTTAATAATCCGATATTTTCACTGCCTGCTTATTATCCAGGAAGTGATAATACCTGGGCTGGTGTTACAGAGTGGGCAAGTTAGTTGTGGCTTTAATCTATAGTTACAGATTAAATGCTTTTGCATAGCTTAAAAAAGGACAAGATTGTTCCACATGCAAGATATCAAGATATTTGTTACTGTCCTGTGTATGATTAATTCACACACTGTAAGCCTGAAAGACCCCCACCAAAAGGATTATTTCTGGAACCCCATTAATTGCATGAGAGCCATAATGTAGATATGGTCATAAAACTGCTAAGGAAATGGGAGGCTAGTTGCTTAATTGACCTTTATTGGGCCTTCTAGTTCATTTGAGGGTGGGAATTAAATTAACATGATAATTTAGTCCTATCGTCACCATCGCCCATCGTGGATCAGCCCTCGGACATTTATGGGGCTTGATTTAGCACCCTCCTTTATTAAAGGCCTTCAGTTCATCACTGGCACACCAGTGCAAAGAGGAGATGTGTTCCAGTTCAGCAGCTCTGAAGCACACACTCTGCTGTGGGAATTGCAGAGCCATTTTAATAATGTGGTGGTGTAATGGTTATGAAGAACACCCAATACAGACATTCACATTCATTCATATGGCAGATACTTTTATCCAAAGTGACCTATACATGTCACAGAAAATGGCCAAGGGCTTTAAATCCAACTTATGGGCAGTCCTGGGATTTCACTAAAGATAAAAGGCTTTAGACTGTACTGGTCTTTTAAGATTATTACCTGTCACATTGTTTAAGATTATCTACATAAAATCTCGGTGGAATTCTACAACAGACTGTGTGATGATATATGTTGCTCATGTCAGATTATACGATGCTTTAACAATAGACCTGTGATTAAATAAAATGACTACATTCTGCCTAAGTCATCAATCAGCATGAAATGTTCTAGCATGTTAGAATGTTTTGTTTACATTTTGCCATTGTCACTACCATATATATATCTGTCCCATGAGTTTTGCATACTCCTATGCCATCCCCCTTTTGAAGGATTTTAGATGAAAGTCTGAAATGCCAGAACTTTGTCATTGGCTGTCTTTGGACACAGTGCCACTACAAACCGCTGATCACAACTGGCACAAGAATTCTGTGCAATGTTTGTCTGTGACAGCAAAATCTGGCCAAAGATCATACAACATAAACCAGGTTTAAGACAGAATATTAAGCACTGATCACTGCACAAACACAAGAACTGATGAATACAGTCAGACCAAAGTGCACATATTTGATTGACTGTCCTAGGATTATTACAATATGAACCAAAAGTACAGACAAAATGATCAGTCTTAATCACTATGATAATCCCGTGCCATAAAACGAAATTGAAACATATGTTTCCCACAAAAGCAATCCAAAATGCACCAAAATCCTTCTGCAGTAGTGCTTGTAGAAAACACATGAGCTTTTACAAAAAGGGAACTGAAGTGCCATCTTGTGGAGCGCCGTATGACTCTGATGATTGAACAGCTATCTGTACAATACAACCTTCCCTGAACAATGTGGATTACTTCATTCCAAATAATACTGTCATTCCCTTCTGTTTTTGAGTCGATCACTTGAGGTAACTGGCTGCCTCAAAGCAATTTCACACATGTTGATTCGGTTAATTAACTACAGGCAGGCCAGCTTCGAACCAAAAGCATGTGCCGTGTAGCTGCACGTGTTAGCACGATTCAAATACAAAATACGGCTCAGTAATACAAAAACACAGCAGCTATTTTCCACATCTGCTAGCAAGTGATGCAGATTTTTGTCTGCGCCTTCACCTTTATGAATGTAACCTGTGCTATGAATGCAGATAAGCGCTGTGGCTCTCTGAGAGCACTCAACACTTCACACACACACACACACACACACACTTTCACACTCATGGGCGCACAAACCAATAAGTTGTCATCTCATTAGAGGTGAATGGCTTCATCGGGTGCAACTTCACCCCGCTCCTAAGTGGCTGCATTATAATTTCAGGCAGTGCTAAAAGCAAAAGGGCATTAATATGCGTTTACATCTGTCTTCTATTAATATTCATGCCTGAATCCACGGCTCTACGCAAAGCCAATTTTCTGGCCATCTGGGTTATGGCTGGTGGAGGTTGATGGATCCGTTTTTATTTTGTGAAGCAGCAATACATCATGAATTTCTCTCTCCGGCCTGCGCAGAGGTGCTGCACAGAAACTGGAGGATTAATTAGAAAATAAAGGATGGGCTTCAGCGGGACCGTCCCCCCATGGCCCCCTTCCTCCACACACACACACAGAGACACACACACACACACCTTCTTGCACTTGCCCTCAATGGACATAAGCAAAAAACATACACATCTGCTTTTAGCTCAGCTTTTCCACTGCGAGATAAATTGATGAGTGAAATGGATAGATTATGTTATACATGCTTTATTAAAGATATAGACAAAAACTTGCATCTATGTGCTTTTTGAGTTAGAGCTTAAACCTAGTAGGAAAAAAAAAATTGGAATTTATTTACATTATTTTTCTGGTTAATTGTATTAATAAAATGATTATGGCCTGCTATTACATCTTGATTAAGTTCTACGGAATGATACGAGTCTCACTGAGAACCTTACGTTAAGAAAACCATCATGAACAAGTTAAACATTCCTTTTAAATATGTGTTCTTAAATATAATGGGTATTTAATGAGTGTGGAGTGGTTAGGTATAGATTTTTGTAAAGTGCTTTCAGCCTCTACAGCAGCCCAAAGCTTTATTAATTTATTCATTTCACACAATAAATACAGTGTTATGTGGACGTCACAGGCCTTAATGGAAAATATGGGTCGATTTTCTAGACCTTGATGGTGAACGGGGTGGAGCATAACAGACTACATGTACTCTCATTACGGTACTTGAGTACATGGTTCACTGTACCTTTTTTGCGTATAATTAAATCGTGAGTTTATTTAAAAATAATAATTCAGCTTCACTATATTTATTTTTGATCACCGTTACAAAAATAAAATTAACCCCAGAAGACTGTAATCCAATTAAAAGATAGTACTCAAGAATTGTTTATTTTTTTTAATAATAATTCAATTTCCAACCAAATTAAAGCAGTTTCCTGTAGAAAGTCTGCACTTCAGGCACCAAATGCTTAGCAGCAATGTCTGAGACAGTGCAGACAGACAAGCATCCCCGGCCCAATTTATCTCTTATTTTCACTTTTAACTGCTTCAAAGGAAACAGTGTGATAAATTATCCAATACATGCAGCTCAACATCCAACCTGCGGAAACATGTACATGTAAGCCATCAGCTAGCTATGTGAACTAGACTAACTAGGCTCTGTGAGCTAGCCAGGTCTTTAGACACTTTACAGTATGAAAGCTCTGTATTAAACTTAAGTTGTCACTTCTATGTTTGGTAGCGATTTCGTGTTGTGTTAAATATCTCTAAGTTCTGCTACAGGTTATTGGTGATGTTCAGGATATTTGCGAGATAGCTAAATAGGTAGCTAGGAACATGAGTGAATTAACATGAGCTAGATAGCTAATGGACATAGCAAGCTACTGAAACCACAACAGTATTTGGCTAAGTCAAACTGTCCAGCTAAAGTAAAATTTCTTTATATAACTTTGATTATGGAGGTGAAGTTCACTTCAGCATAGGTCACCTGGTTAGTTAGAATAACTGCTCAAAAATGCATTCCTCAGATATAGTGCATTGTCGCATTAGTTGTGGCAATTGTAGACATATAAAAAAAAAAGTCATTTGTAAATAATTATTCAAGTAGTTTTTCACCAGATGACACCAAATTTACTCTTATTTGAGTCATTTTCAAGTGAATTGTTACTACAGTAGCAGTATTTTTACTCAATGTAAGTGTCAGTGTGTTTTGTACTCTCTCCACCACTGATGATCAACCATTTTGGATAAACAAGTGACTAATGTGTCTAAAAAAAAATACTATGTGAAAGTAGATGGTACTCAATAAAAATTAACTTAAAACAAAAAACAAAAAAAACAATGAAACAGTACCACTCAGATAATGAATAAAAAAATATTCCCCTAACATACCAACTGAACATTCTCTTAATAAGACTAGTTTATATTATAACAGTTTCCCTAAAATAAAAATGAAATACTTGCACAGCCAGTGAAGTTTTATTTGTCATTTATTGGTATCGTCTTTGAAAACCACGATGCTGTAAACAGATATTGTCATACTGAAAACATTATATTGGTCTCTCATATTATTATATATTATATATATATTATCATATTTTATTATACCAGTCAACAAGCCTGCCTGTCCGAATGCCAGGCAGTATGTATTGCAAATATTAACGTAATACATTTAAATTGACTGCTGAACGTATGTAATATGGAAATATAGGAAGCAAAATGAGAAAAGTAATATTGCCATAATCAGGTTTATGAAACGCAGCATAAAGATTCAAGGTTGCAGCTCTTTCTGTCGCATTACGACACACACATCAGAATATTGCTGTGTGTGTGTGTGTGTGTGTGTGTGTCTCAGGGGAAAAACACCATCCACTGGCCAATGGAGCTACTCAGTGATTTATTCTGTTTTATTAGTGACCTCTCTGTGCATTCTCATAGGATTTGAGCAACTCACAAAGTGAACAGTTTTATGGCAGGCCTGGGAATCAATTATGCTAACAGTTTCTAATGAATGCACTTTGGGGATCCGTGGCTGCGCTCTTAACCATTTTGCTTATTTGCATATTGATGACATAAGGACAGTTCTTGCAAGGCTATGGTGAAATGTAGGAGAAATTATGCCTTGAAATTTGACTCATTGAAAACACGTTCCTTCAGCACTTTTACATAGCTTCACCAGCATCACCACTCCCACACACACACACACACACACACACCATTGGATGTTCCATCGACTCAGTCATCCCTTTTGTTTTGTAAAGTAATGCAATTATAATTATTTAAGGAGTTTAATATATAAGAAATAAATCACAACGGGGCATGACGTTATAGGAAAATAATCCACAATGCTGTTGTAGAGTTACAATTATTACCCTAAACATTTTCCCCCAAAGCAGTATATCTCAAAGTGTTTTATTCATTTTATACAACAGCAATTTGCAAACGATTCCTTTTTTTTTTTTTTAATTAATACACAATACATCATACATTTTATCCATTTATAGTTGCATTTAATGTTGTAGAAAATCCCATAAGACAAGTTAGTTACAGCTCTAAACAGTCATTCCCTCACTAGACTCCTTTTTTCTCTCTCTTAAAGTTAATTAAACATGTTACCGGGAAAAATTACTGATTATTACAAAGAGCTGACACTGGAGACTCCTTCCATAAATGTTAACTAAACCTACAGTGTCCTTACAGAAAGCATCACCATATCAATGTTCAGATATTTTTCTTTGTTATACAACATTTTTAAATTTTGTTTTTTTTATTAGCCATAGATTGGGTTGAGCGTGAAGCCATACGAGTCGCTGTGAATTAGCTGTTACCATAGAAACCATGGCGTATTAGAACAAGCACATTAATACAAACCTCGGATTTGCCTTGCAGCTGGAACTGTTGTCAAAGCTGTGCTGTAATAGAAAATTAATCAATACCTTCTGACCAATCAGATCCAAGAATTGAACTACGCTGTGGTGTAAGGAAATGAATCTTGTTTTGTTTTATCAGCAATCTAAACAGCACTTGCGAAAATAGAAAAAAAGCATAAAGCAATGCTTGCCAAGTCACGCAATGGCAGGTGTGTGTGCACAGGTGCGAATGTAAATAAAGCCATGTAGGGAACGTAACAGACCTTAAAATCTCCTTTGTGTTTCATGCTTACAAAGACAAGTCACTTTCAACACTTATTAATTTATATTGTCTCTCACAAACCGAAATACAGTCTCTGTAGTGTATTTATCACGCTCCACCTTTACTAAAATATTTCAAACAGGTCATGGATCCAGATCTGAAAGAAAAGGATAAAGCGCAATAAAGCGGGTGCTTGAGTAGTCTGAAGTCATCTGCAGTCTGCGGTGTGATGTGTAATGCTGGATGAGGTCCAGAACAGCCTCTCTGGGGAAGCAATAGATGTTGTGAGGTTAATGTGCATTAAAGATGTACTCAGATGTATCTGTGTCTGGGTAATAGCTGTCTGGCAACATTTCCCACTCTGAGATGCATTAAGGGTAAATACACTAATATGACAAAGAGAATGCTGAAGTGTAGTTACTGCGATTAATAATAAATAATAAAATAATGATGAATTATTGAAGGAGTTCAAGGGTCTTAAGATAGACGATACAAATAAACAGGACGGAGTTTCTTTTTTTGTCATTTATTTATTGATTGGTTTATTCATTATTCTTCATTATTCAATATTAAATACATAAATATGGCATTATGAATTAATTCATAGTATGAATTGTTCCTGTAGGGGCCTCGGTTTTATCTCTATTGGTTTATCATGTAACAGATCAGAGACTACGGCATCTTAACTGGAGACAATAATTATCTCAAGGAGTGCATATAATATTGTACATGGCATGTGAGCGGTAACCAAAGTAGGGAACTGCTTGGTATCCATTAAACTCTGGAAACATGGGCACAATTTGTTCATTTTAAAACTCAAAACAAGCAAAATGAAAGCATGAAAACTATACTGTGGGCACATATTTTGATTTTAGCTCCATAATTGTCACATTAATGTTGTGCATGTGAATTGATTTTTTCTTAAAGTTTTTTTTTTTCTGACCATTTCAGTCACTTCTGTGTTTTCATTCCTGCTTCACACTTTTTGTTGCTGACGTACAAAATATTAGCCTAGATCATTTTCAACATATTTAGGATGAGCTGAATTACGCAATATTTTATACATAGACTAGCAGCCAGTAAATCTCAATTTATCCCATAATGTTAAACTGAGAAATTTTCAGTGATTGTTTGATAGTCATAACTTTATGACAATCAGCCTTAATATATTATACATACGCATAATAGTTATACAGCATATAATATATTAGTCTAAACTGTACTTTGTATTTTTAAAAATTTATTCTTGTTTTAACAGGACAAGGAAAGTCTGCATTTTTTCAGTCTGCATTTTCTTTTCCCCTATTTTTTTTCTCAGGCATTAAGACAAGTGCCTGATTTAAAAGGGTGGTCAAGATCCAACTAAAATAAACTCCTGTCCTGAGAGCTCTACACTAGAACTAATATGACAAACTTAGAGGCATCAGCTGCACACAGCTTATTTTAATCATCTGAATGGCTCCTCGGAAAATCAAGTTAAGACCTTGCATAAGCCAAGTCTGAACATGGAGAAGATCCTTCACATAAATAGTGACTTTTGAGCTATACTTTTGAACTATTTGAACTTTTGAGATATAATAATGATTATAATAATATTAAGAAGAAGAAGAAGAGTTCCAGACATTTGAACTATCAAAACAAGGCCGTTTTCACCACTTCTCCTGTGTGTAAATAATAAGACCTAATCTGGCAGACACTTCTAGCCTAAGCGAGTGAGGCAGAAAACAATAACTGAACCTTTTAGGGTCTAGGGCCTTGCTAAAGGCCCCTTCAGTGGCTGACAGATTTGGGATTTAAACTCACAACCTTTCAGTCATAAGCGCAGAACCTTGATCGCTGGGCTGCCACTGCCGAGCTGGAGATGGCCTGAGGGCCCTCATGGGCTGCGACACTGATGAGGTTTTTCACCTGCAGGCGAGGGGAGAGATGCTCACAGGCCTTGGTAGCTCTCACTGGACCTGCTGACATATGTCACTCCCGATCTGTTCTGCAAGAGACAAAATCTGTCAGCAAGGCGCAGACGGCCACCAGCACAAAGCTCGGAAGAGCCGCACGGATGCAACGCGCTTCCTGCTAATTGGTGTTTTTGTAATAACACCATCTGTTCTTTAAGAAAGTCAGACTCCAGGAAGACACACTCTTACAGAATAAATTTATGCACCAGACAAACAATGCATCAGTCCTCAGCAGTAGGATAAAGGAAAAATAAAAGGAAAATATTATCACTGTTTAATTTGCACATTATGCCTATATTCATCTGTCTGTCAATATTTGTATGTAGATTTATAGAATATATAAACGGTGATGAAATTCGCATTGAGTACAGGACGGAAAATTTACAGTACCATTTAATTTTTGAAAAAGACCTTCATATTTTATCTTTAATCCATTAAACTTCTAGGACCACACTGCTAACTCTTATAACCATGCACTTTTTTCCATAGGTCTTTCTGTAATTTTTGAATAATTCACTATAATTTCTGATTAATATGCTTAAAACGAATAATACAAAAAAATAAGGTTTCAAGTGTAACTTCAGTGAAGAACATAAAGCTGAAGATCTAAAAGAAAGAGGCAGATTGCCACCCAGTGGCATTTCATTCCACAACACACTGTAGATTTTTTTATTATTATTTTTTTTTATGCTGCATGAAAATGTCAAGCAATTTGTGTAATCCAACATGAACTTTTAACCATATTCATCCTTCATAACACAAATGGATCTGGAGTTTACACGTTACGTTATTACCATTATACCCCTGATCACATTGTAATTTTAGCAAACATGCTACAAACATTTTTACTAACAGCTATGAAAATAAATCTGTATTTATCAAGTGTGCAAATTTGCCATAGATGGGATTCCAGAAAGTGGAATAGCTGTGTTTTATACAATCTGCTGCAGAGGAATCTCCCCTGTTTCAATTCCATGGATGATTAAGCAGGATAATTAAGGTTTTTGGACATCCTCCACAGAGACAGACAGAGCAGCTGGTGACATTCATGCATTTGAAACAGCGCGTCACAGTGAATTCCCATTAATGTCAACGTGTTTTGGCAATGTTTTTTGGCAAAAAAGTGGCTGAGGAGCAGCATCGGAGAATGAGTTGTGAAAATCGATATTCAAGCCACAAAACAGACTCAGCATACGTGCATTGTGTAATTTTTTGAATGTTTGTGGTGTGTATGTAGGTGTGGTAAATGCTGACAGACGTTTCTTTGTGTGTTTAAACACTACTAGTACTACAGGGCAGGCAAGCTGTTTTAAAAAAAAATAACACAACTGTAATGGAAGTAGAAAATCTCAGATATTTATAGGTCAGTTTAGAAAAGTAATAAGCAAACTGGGAGATAACTTACCAGATGGCAAAGATGGTCCACCAGCTTGACCAGCTTGCTCTATGTTTTGGCAGCTGATCAGACAGAGTACATTAGCAGGCTAATATAAATTAGGCCAGAAATTATTCACTGAAATGTGTGAACTGTAGATGGCACTAATAAATAAACAGATAGAGGGGTGTTATTTATGAAATCCTAAATCAACCTGACCCCACATTCATCACAAAGCATTATAATCTTCGACTATAAACTTTCAATTCACGTAGCTATGTAGGAAATTAAACACGATAATTATGGAAAATAATAAATGACAGACACAGCATAACACTGACTGTTATTGTTACCACCCTGGGAATTGATTATTTTCCTGTAGCAGCATGTCCTGAAGTGTTTTATTGTTTTTATACCACAGCAATTTGCCAACAATGACAGTAGTCTTTATTTATCCCACAGTGCTGTTGAGTTCTCAATTCTGATTGGTCAGAAGGTGTTGATTAATTTTCTATGACAGCAGCTCTGACAGTTGTTCTGGCTGTAATTCAAATTAAAGGTTTATATTAAAGCACTTGTTCTATTATGTTATCATTTCTATGGTAGTAGTTTGTTTACAGAGATTTGTGTTTGTTGATTTTGTAAGGAGACGTTTATTCAGCGTTTAAGGGAGGAGTCTCCAGTGTCACTGCTTTGTAACGGTAAGTTTTCAGCCACAGGACAGTTTTCGGAACAGCAGACTTTGTGTTTTATGGTTTGTCAGTAACATTCAAGATACACAGATATACAAAGAGAGGCTGGTGAGGGAACGAAGGAACCATCACTGAAATTCTAATGGTTCCCACTACAAATATCATTACAAGCCATCAGCTAACCATTAAAACCATTACCCTTACTGGTCCTTAATGGTATCCACTAGACACAACGTGCCACCAATAGAAGGCAACAAATTACCAGTAGAGACCCACAGGGACCATTACAGCTTCCAATGCAATTCCCATTATAGCCATTAAAACTTCTATGAGGGTTTCTATTGTTTTGTTTTTAGCGGGGCTAATACATAACTGATAACAGGAGCTAGTTTGGTGGATGCTCTACAACACTAAATGTAACTAGAAACGAATAAAAAGTAGGTTGTATCTTTGTTTAATGAATAAAAATTGTAATTGCCTACAAATTTCTGTAGTATAAGAGGAATAAAACACTTAGGGGTGTGCTATTATTTCACTGGCCCTGTAATTGTACTCCGTACAATGACAGTACAGTTGAATCTAATCTAATCTATTACTGTGTGTTTTATTCCTCACTTATCACACTATTTCTAAAAATACAAACCCAAAGAACTATTTATGGAAACCTTTTTTATGAATTATTATTTGTTCATAATTAAAAATGTGTTGTAAACTGATATCTAATACATTTTGCTATCATAGTCATGATGTTGGATTTCGGACTGGCTTTGTCACTTCCGCCGGAAGTGGCCGCGCAACTCCATGGTAACGGCGCACGCCTTTCTCGAATATTTAGCTACCTAGCCATTTAGCTAATGCTAGCTACCTCGAAAACACAAGTAGTATCTGCGCCATATAGAAAGACAGAAGTCTTTTGTAAAGTATTATAAGTTATTAGTAAATTAGCGAGTCGCTGGTTTTTGCAGGATCATGAGTCGCACCCCGGATGTAAGAGCAAGGTAAATACCGCTGGTTTGCTAAGTGGCTAATGACTGTTAGCTCGTTAGCCGGTAAACTAGCTAGCTGGCTAAGTCTAACGTCTAGCATTAATTAGCTATGAATAAGAGAAATATAAGTTTTGGGGTTAGTTTTAAATGGCAAAATTTAGAGACGCTACTTAAATTTGGCAGCATGTCGTTTTGGGGTTAGCCATCATTAGCGCCTTAGCTAATCTTTTTAGATAATAAGGCAAGAAAGCAGAAATTTTCTAAAAATCTACATTTTTTTCTTTTATTAATTCTATACCAGCTGCTTTCGTGATGCTTATGCTTTTTTTTAATACAATTTTGAAATATTATTGCAGTTAGTTTAGTTGATAACTAATTAACAAGAAACTATCTAACTAGTTGCCCACACTGAGAAAAATACATAATCGTCTATTCAAAAACATAAATGGTAAATCTTTTCATTTTTCTATTTAATTCAGTCCTACTAGATATCAAAGCTACTGCAAAACTGCATCATCTAACTGTGCATGCATGTTAGTAGTATTCACAGTGAATCCTAATAGCTTAAGATTTATAAAGCATGACTTAAAGCTTTGTGTCTTTCTCCCTCATGCTGCTGATTAACTCATGCTTGTTAAAGAGACACCCAGACCAAGCAGATCCAGGAGAGCATCACCCACGTGGAGAAGCATTTCGGGGAGCTGTGCCAGATTTTTGCGGCGTACGTGCGTAAAACAGCACGGCTGAGAGACAAGGCTGACCTGCTGGTCCGAGAGATTGGCTTCTACGCGGACACGGAGACACCCAATCTGAAAAATGGCCTGAAGAATTTTGCTGATCAGTTTGCCAAAATTCAGGACTACAGACAAGCCCAGGTGTTTTCATATTTCATAACTGTTATATTATATTAACTATCTTTATAGAGTCAAGGCCAGAATTGTTGCCATCCTTCAAGAGAATGGACAAAAAAAAAAAAAAACATTCCCATGATGACTGGAGAAACTGCTTACCATTGCACTACCGAACATCAGTAGTATTGGACAAACACACAGTCACATATAAAGAAACGCATTGAAAAAATTGACGCAACAAAAAAGCCAGTTGACCTGCACAAGTCAAGTAATGGATATAAACATAAATATAGGGACAGTGAGGAAGGCAAAAGAGAGCTCAAGGAATGCAGTATCAAAATTTGAACACGGGTGTTCATTCGTGAGTGTGTCGTTTAAGAGTGAACTATTAGACCCACGCCTTTGGAAAGCGTTGCGTAAAAATAATCCTTCTGAGACTTGATCAGTGTTCTGATTTAAGGAGTATTCAAGATACAGCTACAAGTACGTTCAACTTTCAGTGTTATTATTTCCAGGGGTAGTCTTACTAAGCATTATAGTTGCATTGGTGTAGAAAAGATTTGCACTATTTAAGAAAACATTGTGTTAAATAAACACCCTTGTTTGTTTAATCCTAAATTATCACTCATTACATGTTACTCGTTATATAATTACATTTTTGGTCATTTTTATGAAGGATGCCAATAATTATGTATCCAATTGTATCGTGCTAAAGATCGTTAGAAAATAAGTTTTCAATTCTCCTGTAGAATTATTGTTATTATTATTATTTTTTTTTTTTTTTGTATAATCATTGCTCACAGGTGGAAAGACTTGATGCCAAAGTGGTTGAGCCACTGAAAGCGTATGGTACTATTGTGAAACTGAAAAGGGTAAGTTTGGTTCTATCTACACATCTGGAAGTGTGCGTTTATAGCATATAACACATTCAAAACCTCGCCTCTTACTCAAAATGATCACATGAGGGCAGCATTACGTTATTTTTATTTTTTTTTAATAATCATGAAACACATGGGACGGGGCTGTTCAATCGCGTGAGGTAATGTGGACCAGGCTAGAACACTCCTTTAAAGAAAGGCTGCTTTGAGATCATTTATAATAGATAACCACATTATTGATCTATTATTATGTAATGTATGTTTTTTAAACCGTTTTACATTTTTGTCTTGAAAAACATGTTGACACAAATGTGTGTCAAACCATGCTTTTATTGCACAATAAACACACTTAGGAAAACACAGGTTTTGCTGATTTATCAGTTTATTCCAGCTGGATTGATTTTCCGTCTTTTCGCCTTATAGAGAGATGTATTGAACTTTCACTCAAGCTAGCGGGAGCAAAACCAACAGTCACGAAAAGGTACACTGAAAACACGATGAAGTGGATGGTTATGATTGAATTCTTAACAAGTAAAACATATTATTTCCACTTATTTCTCCATCTAGGAGTGAAAAGTACTGGATGATTCAAACAAAGTAATTACCCACATATGTTCTGTATTTGCTTTGCTACGATATTAGTAATTAGCGGTGACACTCAAAGCTTAACATTTGCGGCAAGCTGTGGCAAGCTTAACAGGCGTTATGTATGATATATGGGCTATACGATATTGTCTTGTAACAGTCGACTGGACTTGATAAGCTTGCAGAGTTCTAATACATAAAGTTATACATACATACATACATACATACATACATCCATAATGTATATGTAAAGCATAAAAGTCACTTACAACTTCAGGCCATTTGACCTGGATAACTAAAACCTTCACAACTATAGATGATTGTTCTTCGTTCCTCGGGGGCCCACAGCACTGCTGTGGGTATCTTCTCAAATGAGGGTTTTGATGCTATCCTTTCCAGCATGCATGAAGTAAACAAACCAGAGATTAAATATCTGTTCCCTCATGCAGCCATGAATTTTAGTCAAATTGTCAAATAGAGATAAACTAAACTAGCAGCACAGGTGGGAATTTTTAAGTTTTTTTTTTTTTTTTTTCAAAAAAAGACTTCAGATTTTAAACTTGTAGTTTTGTCTCTTCACTCAGTATGTGGCTTTTACCTCTCATTTTCCTCACTGGTCGGCTTCTCCCTCAGCATTGTCTCTCCGAGTATTCCACATCTGCCATCTAGCTGACTACTGTGCTTATGTCGCTAGCATGTTTGAGTGGGTTTTTTTTTTTCCCCCTCACCATACCATGCACTGTTCACTGCTGAGTCCTTGTAGCACAATAACTAGTCATCCCCTAGTGCCACATCCAGGAGATTCTTTCAAGCCGACAGTGACTTAGCGGTTGAACTGCTGAGCTCCGACCGCAGCAGTGTCTGAAAAAGGGTCTGGGTCACTCGCTGCTAATGCAACAGCGCTGCAGACAGGCTCTAAATTAGCCATGGCAGCCACTAAAAATGGTGGCAGTCTGAGTTGGATTGGGTAATCCTAGACAAAACATAGTACCCAGTGTGCTCTTTCACAGGATTTTATGGTACCAGTACCATAGTAACCAGTGTGCTGCTTGTTCTAGGTAATCGCATGTGCAGGTGGTCTCAGTGGAGATGCATTGTTGGTGTTCTAGTGAGAACTGTTGCACTGTGCATCTTACAGTTAGCGTTGGAGCTGTCACTCCAATCTACAGAGTTGGATCCCACTGTGAGAGAGCTGATCAACACCTCACTGCTCACGGTGGGCCAGGACCTAGGCCAGGATATGTGGCAACTCTCCGCCAACCTGGTTTATGCATGGCACCAGGTGCTGTTAACACAGTCTTCTAAGCTGTACATGTGAATGCTGCGTAATCGCTTTGGGCTAGTAGCCAAGGAATCCCTGGATAAAAGAGTGCAGGTTTCAGCATCACAAAAACCAGCATGTCCAAACAGACCGTCAGTGTGTCAGTTTTAGGCCATGGCAGTGCGGTTCCTTGTTCCAAGGGAAACGCTGCCTTGCACAACACTTAGGCAGGGAGAGTCTCTCCCTCAGGCCTCTAGCAGATGTCCGAGTCTCCCCTCTGTCTCATGGGGCAAGCCATAAACCCACTACTAAAGAGTTACACTGAGCAAGTTCCTGAAGGGCATGATACCTTACTGCCACTAAAACATCGCCCATCTGGCATTGGCTACAGCAGATCCAGATGTTGCATGGATACCAGCTTCAGTTCTCTTGGTGACCCCCGACCTTTTTGACTTTCAGGGTTCGTAGATATCAAACCCCAACAGATTAAATGCTCTAAGACCTTATGGTTGAATCTTGAATTCCTGACCCAATGTCATGTCAATAAATTTAGTAAATCGATTGATTGACCTCTTGTGAAGCATTCCATTAATGCAAACCTGTAGAGTGTTTCTTGCTGTGCCTCAGATCTCAGATCTTTTGGCATTGTTATTTAGGTGATTTTCGTCTTCCACTGTATGCAGCTGAGTTATGAACCCTGAATAACCGCCAGGGTTCCTTGTCATTCGAAAGTGACGCCAAACCTGAAAGAATTTGGTGAGAAGGTTCCTGGGAAAGGAATATGATATCGGTATTTATTGCAAACACTGCATCACCCAGTTGGTTCTAACCACAGATCAGTTACATACGGAGCTCATGTTTTGTTTCTAATTTCTGCAGTTTTGCGTTAATTACGTTAATCACATCTTGGCCAAAACAAGCATGTTAAGGAATTTGTTAATTTGCATGTTAAGACGTCTTTGCTGCGTCTTTTTTTTTTTTTTTTTTGCCTTGGTTGGTTTAATTTGAAAGGGTGTCTGTATTCTTCAAGTGACATGAATGCCTAAAAGTGAAAATTCATTTGGATACTGACAGGTTTTTATCCTTTTAAAGTCCTACGCTGCCTTAATAGTGTGTTTTGTGTCTTCATCCTGTAGCTCCACAAGCCGTCTAAATGCTTTTGTACACATATCTCATTTAGGACAGTTAGCCTGTATCATCTTAATGTGTCATGTGTCAAGTGTCATGCCAGAGTGTGCTTTAGCTTTTCAGCATGTCTTTCCTTTCTTCACATTTTAGCTTTCCTGTCATTTAAATGAAATTGTTTTTGTTTTTTTTTTGTATTGGTGTCTGCACTCTAGTGAATATTCATGTTTCCCCATGTCTAGTCATTTTCTGCTATTATTTGCTAGTAAACAGCCTCATCTAAGTGTACCAGTAGTGTCTCTCTTTACTGTGTCTGTGATGGAGCTCACTCGGCTGTAAGTATCTGTATGGTTTAGTGTCCTTTCTTGGATTGCTTCAGACACCAAATACAAGTGAAAAATGCAAAAATGAGATCCACCTTCACAGCTCTCTTAGTGGTGCTCAGTCAGCGGAACATGGAATGCTTTCCTTAAACATATTACAGCTTCTGAAGATGTTTATTGCTCATATCTACTGATACCTTGTAGATGGTTAATTGTTCTTGATTGCCTTTGTTTAGTGTTTGAGTTATCTATTTGGGACCATGCCATTGTTAACTTGTAAAGGTTTTGTGGGTTGCTTATTTTAATGATTTTAATAGCTACATAAGTGTAAGGTGGTTAAATAGTTAAAACTGATTTAGCTAAATTATTTATAGAGTTTTTGTTGTTGTATTTTTAGGCAGGCAACTCAGTTTGTTCCTCACACTTTCTTTGAACCCACAGGAGGACCTGAAACTTACTCAAAGCGCCAGGAACCGAGAGGCAAAGCAGATGCAGCAGCTGGAGAGAACGAGACAGAGGAACCCATCTGACAGACAGATCATTGTATCCTTCCTTCCTGCTCTTTTCTTCTTTAATCTGTCTTACTACGCATGAACAAATAGTGCAGGTCCAGGCTTGTACTGCACCAAGCCATGAGTCAGATATGCCAAAAAAACTCGAAGGTGGATTGGTTTATTAGAAGAAAACAGGCAGCCTGAGTCTATAGTTTAGAACATTCTTTCTTCTGTTGAATGAATGTTCGAACTGATCTAAATCACAAATAAGGAATAAGACAAATTTAAATGACGATGCAACAAATTTGAAGATTCAAATGAATCTCTTCTCTAGACTAAATCATACACATAGGAACTGCATTACCATTAATCTGAACGAGCCAACACTAAACAGGTTATGCTGCTTTGACCCTACAAACACTATAAACAATGTGTAATAGAAGAAAAGTCAACTTGTTAAGATCATTTCACTTTCCATGAGGGAACTGAAGACACGGTGTACCCTGAATGCTTTCCTTTTCAAATGTTCATGCATCATCAATCGAAACTCCCAGTTTCAAAATTTTACTTCTCTCTCGTTGCTGCTGTTGTTGAAACTTGTAGTTGCACCGAGACCAATGCGAAGGGAAAGAAATCGCACAGTCGATGTGTCTGCTATGCAGTAATTGCATTCATTCATTTTAAGGAATTGATATTCAGTAATTTCATCCACCTGATGAGTTTGGTACAAAACAACATTGACTGCTTTTCTCCACTTTCTCTCCTGACCTCTCTCCTGTCCTGTTTAAATAGTGTTTAATGACATACTGAGTGTTTAAATGTCTTATTTGTTTATGTTTGTGATATTTGACCTGAATGAAGAGTGCTGCAATGTGCAAACAACCAACCAAAGCAGCGCTGACCTTGGCTTATTTAGCTCTTTAGTAGTCGATTTCGTCGAATATTTGTTGTAGCCCTACTCAAAAGCATTGAACATGTTAGGTCAGAGTAGCATTATTACATAATGTTAGGTTTTACTAGCATATTTGAGGAAAAAGGCTTATAATACTTATTTCTATGAATAATAACAGTAGCCTGATCATCACTTTATTCCTCTAAAGAGATTTCCTTAACAGATTTTCACAGTCACAGGTAGGCCTTCACATTTGAGATGAATATATACCAGTTGTGCAATTTGTAATTACTGCAAATTACAGTGCACTTGGTAGTGAGCTCAGAACTGGACTGATTTCCTGACATGAGTTCCACAGTACATGAACAGACTGAATGTGTGAACAGTTAGTTCTGCATCGTGACTGTCAGTTGTGTCGTGACAGGCTGAGAGTGAGCTACAGCGAGCCACGATGGACGCCACGCGCACGACTCGCCAACTCGAGGAGACAATAGACCTGTTTGAAAGGCAGAAGATTCGAAATATCAAGGTTACTGAGATTGCACAATTTTCTGTCTGTCGGGTGAAAGTATTGCATCATTATTAGTTGTACAGTGGGAGCCAAAAGTCTGGGGCTGCCAGCAACAACTATGTTTATTTCACCTGAGATCAAAAACTAATATAAATCTGACACATACTATGGAGAAATAAATTATTTAAAAAATAAAAAAAATTTTAATTAGCTGCTTGAGAAATTCTCAAATGAATTGGGGCTATAACTAAATATATTTAGTCAGGCTTTAAACCTGATGTGACACCATACTCTACCAGTGAAAAATTTGTGCACACTAGATATCGAATATATATTTTTCAGCATCTTATATTTGAAATTTGTTTCTAAGACAGAAGAATGTACTTATAGTAAGTAGTTACTTGTAGTTACAAGAACAAGTAGTTGTTACTTAAATTGAATTCCACAAACAAGTAGTTTGCCTTTAGTTCCTCGGAGCAGTAGAAAACAAGTACTCTGCCAAATCTGGGAACTTTATATTAAAAAAAAAAAAACCTTCTCCAAATTCCCACATGAAGCTGCTTGAGACAATACCAAAGCTTCGTTAGGAGTACTGATAAGAATTTAATATATAAAGTAGCAGCTGACTGAGTCTCTGAAAATGAATTTAATTGATGCGTGCAAAGCTGGGAAAGCCTATAAGATATCAAAGCACTTTTTGCTCGCAATTTCCACTGTCTGAAATGTCAATAAGAAATGGCAGATAAGGGGAATTGTGGAAGTCAAAGCAAGATCTGGAAGACCAAGAAAACACTCAGATAGAATTGCCTGTATCCTGGACCTGCAGAAAGGTTTAGCTGACACAGGAGTGTTGGTACACCAGTCTGCAGCATCGCTTGCACAAACATGATCTGCATGGAAGAGTCATCAGAAGGAAACCTTGCCTGCAACCTCATCACAAAAGTCAACGTCTAAAGTATACAAAACAATCTAGGCAAGTCAGAGACATTTTGGAAGGAAGTGCTACGGACTGATGAAGTAAAAATCAACAATCACCGAAGCTATGTTTGGAGAAAAAAGGAGTAGAATTTGATGTAAAGAAAACTTTGGCAACTGTTAAGCGGATGTTGATAGATGTTGTGTGGCAGCCAGTGACACAGGAAACATTGCTCAGGTAGATGAAAGAATGGATTCCAGTAAATATCAGCAAATGTTACTGGCCTTTACAACAGGACAATAATCCAAAACATACCTCAAAATCCACCATGTGGCTACTTCAAGAAATGCAAGCTGAAGCCGAAAAGGCGTGTTACCGACTTCGTAGAGACTCTGAACTTTTGCTCATGCCACAATATTTTTTTTTTAATTATTTGTAAGTTCATCAAATAGAAAGTAAATATGCATTAACATTTGCAGATTTTTTAATAGATTGCTGCAGAGATTACTTCTTTTCTCTTCTGAAATCAACAAAATATGTAATTTGGTGAGGGATGCACACAACTGTAGCTATTATTTGATAGCATTACGTATAAAATAACATTTAAAAAAATAATGCTAATTTTACATGTTAGTTTATAAAACAGTTCTTGGTAGTGAGCTCAGACCTTTGGACACTGTACTGTTTAATACATGATTGTAGTCTTGCAGTGCATTTGAATCCCATACACAGTGCACTTTTCCTCAGGTACACTGTATTGTTGATTTAATTAGATTTGAATGAAAACACAATGCTATATTTCTGAATAGAACTGTTCTGCAGATGTAAAGATAACACAGCTGCCATTTTTGTTTTGCAGAAAATCTTCGGGGAGTTTGTAACTGTGGAGATGGCATTTCATGCCAAAGCGTTGGAGGTGTACACTACTGCCTATCAGCACATCCAAAATGTGGATGAAGAAGCAGATCTAGAGGTATTACTATTAAGTCGGCGATGTATGTTGTTTTGTAGGATCATTTTTAAATTCTTAAGATAATTTAATTTCATAATGATTCTGAGATTAATCATTTTGTTTATATGGTGTGTGTTTTTTTTTTTCCCGGTAAACCTGCACCACAGCTGCACACCTTTCTAAGAAAAAGAGACAAGATGAATTGACTTTAATTAACTTTAAAGTTTCCTTAATATTGTATTTGATAAAGCTATACCAACAAAGCCTGTCAATTTGAATTGAATGATAACGAACACTGTTGTCTTCCACCACACTACACACTTCTGCCAGTTACAGAGTTCTTTCAAAACCAAGAGAAAAGATTAAGATCTTAAACAGAAAAGGTTTCAGCACTATTATACAGGGTCTCTCCCCATTGTGTCAACATGCCTGACTACCTCACGTCGCCTCTGACTGTCCTGTTCTGCTGTATACCTCTCTAAATGACAGTTAGTGTCCTGCTTCCTGGAATGTAGTCCATTTTATAGAGTCTCTGCTATGTTTGACAGACATTTTGATAAACATGCTTGGCTTGGCTGTTAGGAGTGGATTTTTTTTTTTTTAATTGGTAAATGGTCATGTTTATGTATTCTTGATCTGGACTGCCAAATGCTACAATTCCCAAGATGCTGTGTTTGTTAGACTCAAAAGAAGCTGGCAGCTTAACTACACTGAATTGAATTTGGAAGTGAGTTGAGTTGAATAGAACGTAATCAAGGCTGTCTACATGGTGGCCATTTTGGCAGCGTCCCCAGGAAGTAATTTCCTGGCTGTTACAAGCAGATTTTTATTTTTATTTTTTCCTCCAAAAACTTGTTTAAAATCATTATGATTTTTAAAATCATGATGATTAACTGACAATAATGAAATAAATCATTTGTGTTCTTGGTTCAAATAACAAAAAGGTTTAAGCTTAATTTGTCTTATGCACATATCTTTATAACAAGAGTGCAAAGGCTTAATGACACCAAACTTCCTTATGGCTGTTTCTACGGTTGCGGTGTTTGTCAGACCAGAGGGCAAAATCCCAAATGACTTCTTGCTCTCGACATACGTGTATGTGCAGGGTATAACATAATTGCCTCTACACCGCATGTATGGTTAATAGGATGCCATTTAGGATTTGCTTTGCTGCTAGCTTCCTCTGACCTTCTAGCTTTTACGCTTTACTTCTGTATTGTTCTATGTAGCGTGCTAAGCTGATGCTAAGCCGTATCAGCCAGGACGCTTCCTTTAAATAGACTATGAATCAGGAGATTATGTATAACTTGCTCTGTTTTCACAAATACGTCCATGTAACTCATCTACAGTAAACCATATGTCCTCTGTATTATCTTTATAATATCTAGTTGGAAGGTATCTAGTTTGTCCTGCTGTCTTTGGCACTGAAACTAAACTAATGAATAATGGCTCTGGTATGAGGATTTTTGTAACATGAGGCAAAACCAGTCAGCACTGTTGCAGTGGCAGTAGAAAACTAAATCAGTGCTTGCTTCAGTTTAAGATTACGATAGGCCTATATTGTTAAAGGGTTATCTTTACCAAACATATCTTACAGTTGCGGTTATCTCTTTATTGAAAAGCAGGGCTTTCTGAGATACAATCAGCATGTTCAAGGTTACACGCTATCCACCCCGTGAACTGTCTGTTCAGTGCTTATGCACAAAAGGATGACTGGTTGTTTAGCATGTCAACCATGATCTGTAGTGGAATGGAAAAGATCATATTTGGCATCGTACAAATACTGCAGCAACAATAATGTTAATAAAACCCTGAAAGTGGCTTAAGAGAAAAGCAGAACTTCCCAAAGTAAATGAATAATAGTGTAATCACCAGGTTCTAACCAGTAATCCAGCTTTTGCTTTTCTTTCATTTACACTTCATAACCTTAGTATTATAAAGGTCTGTCTGGGTGAAGAATGAAAGGCAGATAGAAACTTGTAATACTAAGGTCACAATGGGTTAAGCAGGCAAGTTTTAAGTATGACAAGCTGTTATGAAATACGTGAAAGGTAGCAGGGTTGATACATGTACACCATCATAATCTGACTCTCGGTAATAATTAACAGAGGTTAACAAAGTGTCAAGATGTTATATGAAGTGCCTGTGACGAGTAGCAGATTCATATATACACGCAACTTCTACTTTGGGAATTAGAAAGACTTGTACACCTGCACATTTGTGCAAATATCCAGTCAGTGGCGTCCAGTTGTGGTAGCAGGACAGTGCATCTCACCAAAAGCTCTGCTGTTGTAGCCTATCTGCCTCAAGGTTTGACATGATGTGAGTTCTGAGATGCTTTTCTGCTCACCACGGTTGTAAAGAGTTGTTATTTGAGTTACCATAGCCTTCCTGTCAGCTGAAACAGTCTGGCCGTTCTCCTCTGACCTGTCTCAGCAACAAGGCATTCCTGTCCACCGAACTGGTGCTCGCTGGATGTTTTTTTGGTTTTCCACACCGTTATGTGTGAATTCTAGAGGCTGATGTGTATGGAAATCCCAAATCAGCAGTTTCTGAAAGTTTCTGAACCACCCCATCTGGCACCAACCACCATGCCACAGTCGAAGTCACTGAGATCCCATTTTTGTTCTCCCCATTTTAAGTGTTTAAGGCCCATAATTACCTGCTGCTAATACTAGCATTTTGCAAAGGCATTTTTATATTTTTCAATCTAGATGCCATCTCTCTTCCATAATACTTATTGAGTGAGTCAATGTATGGAAAGTAATAACTAAGAGACAACATCAAACACTGTAATATAACCACTTGAACATATGGCATCTCAACAAATAAAACCTGAAACATGTGCCCATGGTTTGTGCACAGGATATGTAGATATAATGCAATTTTTTTCTGACACAGCTATATGAGTATGGGATGAGTTTCATAACTTTTCACAGAAGCTTTTCTTTATACAACTCCCCATTTGTGTTTTGGCAGGTTTTCAGGAGCTCCCTGCATCCCCGTGACTATCAGTCACGCATAGATATCGTCCGTGCTAATTCCAAAACATCCTTAAATCACACCGGCACATCTGTGAGTAAATCAGGGACCCTGCAGGTGAGTGTTATTTACATGTATAACACCATCAAATGTGACAGAAACTGCTTTTAAAACATGGCTATTACTTTATTGTTGATTACACCTACTTAATTACTAGATTGCTTCTCATAAACCACTCGTATTTTTTTTGCTAGAAAGCTTCCTGCTTCTCCACTCAGCAATTACAGCACAGTTAGAACTTCTAACATTTTTGTTTCTGCAAGTATACATTTATAATTGTACTTGCACAGTATTGGCAGAGATAGAACCACAAGTGAAGTATTCATGCTCTCCAAAATGTTGCTTACTTCTAGTCTTACTGATCGTTCTGATCAGCCCAGGTTATAGGACATTGTCAGTTCTGGTACTGGAGTTATCAGAGGAG
This sequence comes from Pangasius djambal, assembly GCA_022985145.1. Classification (NCBI taxonomy): domain Eukaryota; kingdom Metazoa; phylum Chordata; class Actinopteri; order Siluriformes; family Pangasiidae; genus Pangasius; species Pangasius djambal. The sequence continues at coordinate 8,851,313 of CM041003.1, forward strand.
CAGAGACATTGATTAAATAAGATGATTGCATAGAACAAAATTATTAACCTCACATAACTACTATATACCACGCAGCAGATCATCTGCTTAGAAAATGAAGCCCCTGTGTCCTAGCTCTATGGCAAATGAACACTTGGTCTATATAACACCATAGGGAGTGTACCGGTCAAAGCAAGGCCACTGTTTAGCAGCCCGTGGTCAGAATCCAACAGGATTGACAGGAGGCAATCCCTGCTACTGATCTTAAGATCTTTTAAATCCCAGGACCATCAAGCAGTCATTGTTGAACCCTTCAGCCCTCAGGCTGTAAACTGTAAAAAGGATATCTGTATTTTCGGCTGTGGTCAAGTGAGTATTGTGTTTGTGTGTGACTTTGTTTTAAGGTACACACACACACACACACACACACACACACACACACACACACACACACACACACAATATGCAGGTGTTTCACCCTGCCCCTGGTGGTTAGGAGAAACATAGAACTAAAGCTCTCATACCGAACTCATTTATTACATATCATTTGAGGGTAGTCAAAGTAGTTAAGATGTTTTTATTTCAGTGTAAAGATATGAATATAGTTAGAAAAAGAAAGAATGATCTGTGCTTGATGGTGCATTTTAAATCTGCTGTAGTAGCATGAGTTCTGAAATTGTTAAAGTAGTATGAAACGGCTTATACACACACACACCACAACAAAAAACAACAACAAAAAAAAGAAAATGAGACTTGAATGCAGTCCAAATTAAACAGGTAGCCAATGTAATGAGGCGTAATATGAGTATGCTTTGAGCTCAACATTGTCTAATAGAACCTGGAGCTCATTGAAACTTGGGAGTTTCCTCAAAGGGGAAATTTGTTGCATGCGACGAATACCACATTTCTTCCACGTATCATCATAGCAACGATGTGAAAAACACCTTGCAAGTCTCAGTCTCGTTACACTAAAACAACAAAGCTAAATAGCTTGTTTTTGAAACAGTCAAGGACTACAAAAGGACAGAAGAAAGGGGTTGAAGAAGAAGAGGAGGAGGAGGACGATGATGACGACGACGATGATGAAGACGATGACGATGATGATGATGATTTGGAGGACGTTACAGATGATGAGAAATAATTAACCTGCTTAACTGCTTCTTGTGCCATAGTATTTTTTTAAACAGTGTTGTAACTAATATTTCTCAATTGCACAACCGTCTAATGTGTACCTAAATCAACCAGCAGTAGTTATTAGCTCTATTATTAGTGCCTGTAAAGATTTGCTGTTTTTAAATGTTTCATATAAAGCATGTACAGTAAATTGGACTTTATTATTTTTTTTTTTACTTTTGGATCATTTGAAACAAAAACGTTTTTGATTCTCTAGTGCCAACAGTGATTATTTCTGAGTGCAGTGTTAAAGTTTAAAACTGATATGGTGAATTAATATGTGACCAAATAAACCCCAGTTGTGTTATTTCTAAACGATTGCTTAATGGTGTAAAATCAGTTCTTGCACAATAAGCATGCGGAGCGGAAAATGAATAAAAAAAAGTGACGCCTATATATTAAGAGTCCTGTAATATACACTCACTGGCCACTTTGTTAGGGACACCAGTACTAACAGTATTTATCCATCCATTGAAGAATTCATGATGAAAATTAATTATTTTTCGCACACAGCAGTCTCTAGAGTTTACACAGAATGGTGTGGAAAAACAAAAACCATCCAGCGAGGGGCAGTTGTGCAGGAGGAAACACCCGAGGTCAGAAGAGAATGACCAGACTGGTTCGAGCTGACAGGAAGGCCTCAGTGACTCAAATAACCACTCTTTACAACCGTGGTGAGCAGAAAAGCATCTCAGAACGTGCAAAACATAGAACCTTGAGGCAGATGGGCTACAACAGCAGAAGATTACATCAAGGTTCCACTCCCGTCAGCTAAGAACAGGAATCTGAGGCTACAGTGAGCACAGGATAAACGAAACCTGGACAGCTGAAAAATGGAAAAATGTCACCTGGTTTTCTTAAATACTCAATCGTCTGTCTGTCAGGATTGTATGTGTTGTGCTGCTGCCACATGATTGGCTGATTGGATGATTGCTTGAATATGCAGGTCTACAGGTGTTCCTAATAAATTAGGCAGTGAGTGCATAGTGCAGGTATATATAGTATCATCACAGTGGAGCCTGACCCACCCGGGGCTCTGCGTCACCGTTCTTTATGGTTTTTGTGTCAGTCATGCATGAGTCAGGCGGAGTGAAATGAGGATCAGCTCTCTCTCTTCTGCCCTTCCCTTTTCCCTCACGCGCAAAAAAACACACACCACTGCAGGCTGCATGTGCGATTAATATGCAGTTTCTTGACATTCAGCATACAGAGATGTAACATCCTGCTGCAAGCTCTTTTCAAGTCAGGAGCTTGAATAAAATATGTATGTCCAAACCTTCATTTGAGAGAAGGAAATGGAGACAAAGAGAGGCCAGCCTTTGATAATGTGAGTCATTGACGCTGTGTGTGTGAGAGAGAATGCGAGAGAGAGATGGAGATCGACTGAGTGACTCACTGTAACTCGCCCAGCCAATCCGGCCTTACCGGATGCAGCATATATATATATATATAAAATCAGAGACAGGTGGTCAGTTGACAAACTGGTCGAGACATTCATAGATACATATTACAATAAGTTTTTTTCGAGTATCATTATCAGCTCCTGCTCATTAACACCGAGTCTCATGCGATGATCATTCAAAAGCACACACGACTGAGATTGTTTTCTTGTTTTTCTCCAACGTGTGCTGGACTGGGTACTCCCTATATGTGGAGTGCAAACTATAGTGACTCACTTGCTTAAACAGAAGCCATTATTTGATAGAGAAACAAATGCACAGTAGTGAAAATGAATAATAGTGCATGCAATGGTGGCTACTGTGCGATAGGACAACTTAGGACAACGTCTCCTTCACTGTATGAAGGAGACTCGCTGTTACAGAAAAATAATCAAAAGACGTAGTGTGTGACGTAAAGTGTGACGCAGGCTGATGTGAAGCAGAGTTACAGTTCTACCCCAAAGTTGATTCATTTCCAATAACTGCATGTCCTGAAGTGTTTTGTCCACAGCAATTTGTCAACAATTTTTTTTTAAGGGATGAATCTCTCATACTTTAATCTATAAAAGACAAGTTCCGTCCTGTTATCATTTGTTATACGAGCTATAAACATTCGTTCCCTCACTAGCCTTTCTTTTTTCTCTTTCTCTTGACGATAATAAGGCAAAAGTCTCAGCTTGTCCTATTATTGAGAAACCCAGAAAAGCCATTCCTGTGACTGCTACACTGGAGACTCCTTCCATAAACGTTAAATAAACGTCTCCTGACAGAAAACTTCATATCATATCATTGTTTATACATTTTCCTTTGTTACAGAACACAATTTTTAAAAATCCCTTTATAATTAGCCTGTGGAGCGTCCACCATTTAGGTCCCTGTAAATGAGCTGTTACTATAGAAACGGTAATGTACAAAAACTAGCACTTCTGTCAGAGCTGCTGTTAGAATAGAAAATGAATCATCACCTTCTGACCAATCAGATTCGAGAATGAATAATTGGTAGTTTTACTGGCTAAAACGGAATTATTTTCATCACACCTAGTATCTGTGACGGTGTGCTCTGGATTTGGTCCTGGAGACATAATCATTCTCTCTTATACATTCTTGCTGTTTGATTACCATAAGTTTAATATTTGCCTACATTGATGCATTTGTGTACCCATCATTACCATTAGGGGGCATTAGGGGGTAAACATCAACCCTTCTTTGGGTTCTCGTGAATTACAAATCATCACTGGAATATGATTCTAAAAAATGTATGACAAATGTCAATATTTGAACCAATACTGAATCATAATCACAAGAAGAAGACCAAACTTTATTATGCTTTATCGGCCAGGGACCCTTTTAACTGTAAAATAAATTCCACAGACACCCTCCTCTTTACAAATCCAACTATTTAAATATTAGGCTCATTTTCAAATGTGTTCAGTAATACTCAGGTTTTTTTTGGAGCCATGGAGCTTTTTATTCCTGACCATTCGATTCAAATAGACATTATTTACAGGCTGCTCGCTTTTGAGCTGTATTAAACCCACTCAAAGTATCAAGCAGGCTGATAAGCAGAAGAACTCAATAATAATTATATTAACTTTATTAACGTTGGGTTGTGATTTCCACCATTGTAACTAAATTTTTTTTTTAATCATGGCTAATCTTTTTTTAAGAACCACTGCTCTAAACAGACTAATGCAATGTCATGACCTGCGTACTATGAGGTTCTAGCAGGGTTAAGAATGAATGGGAGATAATAATGTGTTATATACTTGAAAATGATTCCCAATCATCTGCTTCTTTATCACTCCATAGGTTGAGTTATGAAAGCACTGAATGTTTTTTGTTTCCAATTGTCTAGTAGTAATAAGCCAACTGTAGTTGTTGTACTAGACATTCAAAGTAACGTGGATGACTGAACGGCTGTATAGACACATACAGGTTCCATGTTTTTCTTTAAAGGTCTTATTTAAGGCTTTTGTGAAAGATGCACCTGCGTGAATGACTCCCATCCATTCAGCGGCTTTCAGTTAGGTCAATAAAGTCCAAGGCTGGGATTCCTTCCTCACCCTCTGACTCATCTTTACAGAAGCCTTAATGGGAAACAGTTTTGTGGTTTCAAAGAACAGTGGAGGCATCGTCAGGGTGTGTCCATGTGAGTCACTAACAGTGCTAATGGTGGAGACGGATATAGAGAGAAGGGGAGAGAGAGGTTGGGTTTTTTTTTTTATTATCATTATTATTGTTATTATTGTTCAGTCATAATGACCACAAATTGTATCATATTTCTGAATGGAGTTATTGTCACAAAAAGCTTGGTTTTGAGGGCAAAGTTTACTTCTTCCTTCTTGGTTTGCCAGTGTTTAGTGATTTCCGAATTTCACACCTCCTAGACAAGAATTAAATAAGTGTAACTTCATTTCGAGTTTAAATTTTGGGTTTCCCAATGAAAACAATTAACCATCATGGAGACGCTCAACATATAACCCAGGGTTGTTCTCATGCTCCTGTTGTCACGCGAAGGCTGTTTTTGCTAACGATTTCGACATCAACCTCCAAAAGGCATCGTGGCTACAGCAAAGAGTGTTGCGCAAGGGCTTATCTAATATGATCTGTCAGAGAGGCCTCTAGGTCATAAGCTCACTGGCAGTGTAAAAGACAAGCTAGGCACCTGTCTGTGTCGGCTGTGACCTCATATTCTCCAAACCAGGAGCTTAGAAGTGTGTGTGTGTGTGTGTGAGAGAGATTGAAAAAGAGTGAGGCGCTTTCTTTAACATAGGTGTGAATGTTGGTTTAACACACAGATTCCTCATGCTTGTCTTAATCTCACTGAGTCTCTGGACAAATGATGACACGCATGACATTCAGCATATCTCAGAAATTCCCTACCAAGGAAGCAAGACTGTTTTACAAGGAAGAAATCTGATGTGAAATTTGAGACCAAACATGAAATGACACTATATCTAGGTTAAAGAATAAATAAGGTTTGGAAAATTGCGAGAGAATAAAAAGGTGACAACGACCTGTGAAAGGATTACCTCAGCTCAAGAGAATCTAAGCTGTCAACTGACCGACTGCTCATCTCGAAGGCTCAGAACTCACAGGAGAATGTGTTTTTCAGCATGCGGAGTTATGGAAAAGCGCGGTTTCATTCATTTAGACTCAAAAGATTGGCGTGCATGTTTATTTTAGCAGTATTTTGTGCTGATGCACAGATTTCGCAGATCATGAACGGAGTCTTCGTCTCTCTAAAGTCCTTATACACGAGTACAGAAGCTTCGCTTGTCACTGTTTGTTTTCTGCTCTGTTCCTGCTTTAATATCGCAGTAAAAACAAGGTGACCCATTTATGCGTAGCTATAAAAAGGCTGTAGCAGTAATTCCTGCTTTCCAAGGGTTTTACAGCTACTTACAGTCTCACACCAATCCTGACATGGTCTTACTGCAAGCACAAGGATTTTCATGAACATGAAGGTTACTAACGATTGATTTTGAAGTTCACGGATATGATCCATCTCCCTCATTCAGAACAGTCATATAGACGACCACTGTGTGTCATAGCATAAAGTCAGCGGGTTTGTCGCTGAGTTCAGATATACTTTAAGTAAATTGGTCGTGCTGAGCTACACTTGGCTTGTGTAGACCTGCAGTATTCATTAACGCATACCTGTGTTGCTAGAACATCTGTATAGCGAAAGTGCAATTGTAGGGCAGCATACAGTATGGAAAAGTGACGGGGAGAAAAGAACAGTTTTTTTAATATCGATAAGTAAACGATGCATAATTATTAGAATATTGGATGCATTATGGTACAAACCCCATTCAAGAGTCCATAACCAACTTTTTTCCATCAGTTTTGAGAATACGAAATTTGGTCAAATGAATTAATTTAGCAGTTTGAGAAATTTCTCATGAAATTTCTATAATTATAATAAAATATAGCTGATTTTCCATACACAATTAGCTTAATTTTTTTTTTAACATTGTTGCAATGCCATGGGTTTTGTTCCAACATTAAAACACTTGTGCCCTTAGCATAGTTTTAACTGTTGCTGATTGAGTACAGAATAAAACACGATGGCGCATGCTGTTATAGGAAAATAATCCACCACGGGGTGGTGTGATACGGCCTAACATGAAGCGGAGTTGAGGTTACCACCCCAAATAATTATTTTCAAATAACAGTATATCTGAAGAGCTTTATTCCTCTTACACTGCTGCAATTTTCCAACAATTGCAATTTATACTTTATTAAAGACACATCACTTTTTAATAGTTTATAGTTACATTTAATGTTATGGAATATCCAGGAAACAGAAAGCGCATAGTGCTCTATCCTGAAGACTTTCCCAATGGGGAAAAACATCCTTACCGTTACAAAGCACTGACACTGGAGACTCCTTCCATGAACATTAAATAACCATCTCCTTACAGAAAACTTCATATTTCGACTTCATATAACATTAGATAGAAAAAGTGCTTCAACATAAATCTATGCTTTGAATTACAGCCAGTACTACTGCCATCTGACCAATAAGAATTTAACAGTTCTTGTGGTATAATATCTAATATCAGTCACGTTGACTTACTACTAGACATTTTAAATGATCTAGAGCTTTTATAAACAGGAGATGTTGAGAGTGTTTAAGGTGCTAAAGAGTTTTCATTCAAATGTGTATGAGTATGTGTTTAAGTCAAGAGGTTCTCACAGATCTGTCCTTAGGGATCTGAACCCAAATAGATACAACAACGGAGGTAAATCTGACTATAAACAAAGTCTAACTGTGCCTTGCAATGGGAAATGGATCCATTAATCCATTGCCTTTATTATGACAGCCCTATGGTTTCCATCCTAGCTAAGAACAGGGCACTAATTGGGAAAATCCCACAGGATTTGTTCAACAGCATGAAACACGTTCCAAGTTCTTCCGACCACACATGCAGCCAAGCTCGCTTTCTGCGCTTTCCTTCAAACACCAAGAAAACATTTCCACTCCATTAATCCTTGATGGACAGACACTCGAGAATGTTGTCCTGTGCATTCAGTACATGCCTGAAATTAGTAGTGTCAAGAGGTTTGCTTCTACCGGGACGTCTTGGAGCATGCAAAGCAACATTCAGGCTAGTTGGCTCCAAACATGGGCCGTCAGTAATAAATAGAGCGGCCTAATCATGTTGGCAGCGGAGGAGAAGTGGCCGTGTCACAGCGGCGGATGGAGGGAAGGGAGTCTTGTTTTGGAAAATGTAGAGAGGTTGCCATGGAGCCTTTATTTAATCCCATGGTAATTAGCCAAGCCCATTGATTGCACAACACTGTTGCCCCCGCCCCCCCTCCTGCCGCCGGCTATGTGGTGGCCTCATCAGCCAGAACACGACGCTATTTACGTTTATGCATTCTGTGATTCCCGTCTATAGACGGTTCGCCCGGTCAACACAGGATGTGTGATAAAGAGCCTTTTGTGGTCTAATAGCATTCAAGATTTTCACATGGATGAGGCCAAAGACGGCGATCCCACACGCCACCCTTGCTGCATGAGTAATAATAACTGTCTGCTTGGGAAAAATTCAGACTGAGATCCTCATTTGAAATGCACAGGCCACCTATTTATACTTTCAGGAATTTCACAAGCGGCCATGCTGAGGACACAGAGATTGAGCGGGTGTTCTACAACCCTTACTCGTGCACAAGAGAGACAGAGAATGAGAGAGGATTGCTGCTTTAAGTGCAGCATACCGATAAGAACAGAAAATACAAGTTATGGATGTGTGTGATGCAATACAATCACTTGCACAGAAACGCTGCACCGAACTTAATTTCTTAAATCAAACTCCTCACATACAAGTGACGTTTTGATGGACTTTGCTCTTTGCAGTACAGATAGAGTTAAAGACTTGGTGCTATAGCAGTACTGCTTTCATTCGTGCCTCTGTTTACTGCAGGTTGTTGTGAGAAGCCGTTTGAACAGTTGTGCAATTGGCCCATTTGCCCAGAGCAAATAGCAGCCTTCTGAGAAGGGGGTGAGGGAGCATGTAGATGCATACAACCACCGCTTTTTTTCCACTGATGTCACAGGTTTTAATCTCCTTCACTTGCACAATTTACTTTCATTTGAAAGGCTGGTTGTGCAACGTAGAGGTTACTAAAGACCAATATTTAGCTCCGTTTATGATCAGGTTCCTTCCTTCAGAGCAATCATATACCGTAAAGTCATGGCGTAAAGTTCGGTGCAATTGTAGTCGAGTTTGCATATAATATAAGACGACTGGTAGTGCTGAGCAGGTAGCTTTTGACCTGTGTAGACCTGCAATATTTATTTACACATAACTGTGTTGCTAGAACACCTGTACAGCCAAAGTACAACTGTAGGGCAGCACACAATATAAAATGATTAAAGGAGACAAAAGACAGAGAAGCATCTTTGATTTTTATAGTATTTGGTGTTTTACGGTACATGGCAGCTTGATGGAAGATCAAAGAGTTCATTACCAAGAACTGTTTTTATTCCATCGGTGTTGAGAAATGAATACACCATTTGTCACAACTCAGAATTAATGCATTCGCTCTTTGTGAAATTTCTGTTTCACAAGAATTTCTTTGTGAAACATTCAAATGTAGCTGATTATCCCGTTCATGCGGTATTTTCTTAATTGTTGTGATACCGTGGAATTTGTTCCAATATTAACACATGCATGTTCTTAACACTGTGGTAACTTGCTGCCATTGTACCATTCTAACTCATTCTATTTTATCATTTCAGTAGTAACAACTCATTATGACAGGAACTTTTATAACCTTTCTGTACGAAGACATTTATTTAACATTTATGGAAGGAGTCTCCAGTGTCAGCGCTTTGTAACGGTCAGTAAGTTTTCCACCGCAGAAAAGTCTCAGTTTTTCTCAATAACAGGACAACTTGCATTTTTAGTCTTATTAACTTTAAGCGGGAGAAAAGAGAGGCTGGTGAGTGAAGGACTGTTTATAGCTGCTATAATTACTAACTAAATACTAACATGCTACGTGGACATTCCTCAACATTAAATGTAACTATAAACGGATAAAAAGTATAATGCATCATTTTTCATTGCCACTGTTGGCAAATGGTATATTCTATTCCTCTTATATGTGGTATACTGTAAGAGGAATATAACACTACAATGTGTGATGTTATAGGAACTTTGGAGTGGTAACAGTGACTCCACTTCATGTGCGGCCACATTACACCATGCCATTATTGATTATTTTCCTATAATAGCACACTCCATCAAGTTTTATTCTTTACATATCTCAGTTTGTGCACTTATCTATTCATTATCTGAGATCATGGTTACTGTTTCAATAAACAAGAACATTTTTTCACTTATTTAGTGAAGAATGATATCGTCTGGCTTCATTTCATTAATGTTTCATAAATCGTTCAATAAACCTCAGACCCTGTGTGTGTATAACACTATAGGTAGGGTATAATTGCAGGGCATAATCAGACAGGAGGGTAGTCTGGAGAGCAGAAGGACAAAGGAAACAGCTGTCAAGGGAGGCAAATGCAAATGCAACCCCTTTTCACAGGACAGTCATTACTGAGAACAAACATTAGGCTTTAGTGCTAAAGCAGCCAATGCTGCATCCTTGTCAATATGTCTGAGGGCAAGCACAAACACACACACACATAGATGGCTGCCACACACTGTTATCAGAGGCCTGGGGGATGTGACTCGCTTGCTCATGATAAGGGAGAGCATCCGATTGTGAAAGTACTGGGAATCCCGTGTTTACTGACTGTCCATCAGTTCCACTGAGCAGCAGTCACCTGATACGCAAACCAGTAAATAGACTCAGAATGGGGGCATTGATAAGTTATCTGGCACATGCTGAATGTCATCACAAATGAAGGAAGGTGGAAATATATAGATATACTGTACATTATAGGGTGCTTTAACATACCATCATGACATATAATACTTATGCAAGCTGCTGCATATTGCTAGACCTAGCTACGATCTTTTAAGAAAGGTTTTTCACAAGCTGTGCCAAGACCAGGCCATTTTTTTTTTTCCAATCTCAGGTTTTGCATTCTGAGATGCCTTTCTGTTCACCACGGTCGTAAAGAGTGCTTATTTAAGTTAGCGCAGCTTTCCTGTCAGCTCAAACCAGTTTGGCCATTCTCCTCTGACTTCTCTCATCAAGAAGGCGTAGAACTGCACAACTGACACTCACTGGATGTTTTTTGTTTTTCACACCACGCATCTCGACACCAACAATCACGCCACAGTCAAAGTGACAGATCACATTTTTCCCTCATTCTGAATTTTGCTGTGAGCATTAGCGCACTGAAGCTCTTGGCCTGCATCTGCATGATCTTATGCATTGTGATTTTTGTTAGTGGATTGGCTGATTGCATGAATGTGCAGGTGTACAGGTTGCTAGTAAAGCAGATGGTGAGTGTATGGCATGTTGTAGAGCATTTTGGACAGCTGACGTTGTTTAAAAGTGCTTTATGAAATAAAATGCACTTACACTGCCCTCCAAAAGTTTGGAAACGCCTGAACAAAATAGGGTTTTTGGGCAATATCAGCATAAATCCTCTTTAGTTAGTGACCATTTTGCATTGATAATAAGGGACAACACAAACTATGAAAACATATTTTATTAAATAAAAAGTTTATGAACATAAACATGAACATAACATAGAAAAATACTCAAATTTT
>CM041003.1:8862699-8906796 GCA_022985145.1 Pangasius djambal
TCATCTTTGGGCAATCCTCCAGGAGGCTTGGAGTAATATATCAAGTCAATGTTTGAATAAACTGACTGCTCGGATGCCTAGTGTTGTCCCTTATTATCAATGCAAAATGGTCACTAACTAAAGAGGATTTATGCTGATATTGCCCAAAAACCCTATTTTGTTCAGGCGTTTCCAAACTTTTGGAGGGCAGTGTACTTACTGTTTAACTTCAGATTGTTAATTTGCTGAAATGTTAAGCTGAAAACTCAAAGTATTCACCTTCTTACAAACTGCACTGTAAATTTACCAATAAGCTACCATGTATTTAATCACATGTACCTTTTGGTATTTCTTGTTTGAATTTCTGTCATTTTTCAGGCCTGCAATGGTTTAACTGGAACTGGCACTTCTTGCTCTAAGAAAATTCATTTTCGTCTTTACTATCAAATATTGAACGATGCCATGACAGAGAAAAGTTTGTTTTACTGTTTATTTTACCTTTTATGATCATCATCACTATCATTTTGTGTCATTATTATTAAATAATAAAAAATAACATCAAAAATAAAGAATCAACAGAGCCAGGCAATTACTTTTGTTCTCCTAAAGTCCCCAGAAAAAGGTCTACGCATGAAAGAGCGATGACACCTACACCGTATTACCCAATATGGACATAACATGGACATTCATACGTTTAATATGACATTCAAGCCTTTAAGCTCTTAGCAATGTTGAATTATGTTTATGCTTTAAGATCTTTTATTCATGCACAATCCGCAAGCTTATTAATGTCTTGTCTGCAAGAAAATGAAATAATGCTCTGGCTTATTGTTGAGGCAAAGTGAAGAGATCTATTCATTTAGGAAGGAAATTCCAGTAAACAGATTTTCTTTCTGAGTCACGCTGCCATTCTGCCTTTGTTTTGTAACCAACACACAGCTAAAAGTTCCCATCAAACAGAGCATCCTTTCAAATGCTGCAAATTTAATATGTATAAATGTTCTTTCAGTGCCTGTAGTCTGTGGGTGAACAAGAATGCTTTTTAATGAGTGTGTAAGTCTGAAAGAAGCTGTATATCATTCATGTGTACGTTTAATGTTATCACAAGCACATCTTCAGTGGAAATAAAGCTGTCGGCAGGTAGTAAAGCTTTCAGTTTTAATGATTTATGTCGAAACGTGTTTCCTCATATGCCCAATTAACTTTTCATTTTCATGGCAGTGTGTAATTGTTTGGGAAGTTTTTTTTTGTGCGTGTGTGAGAGTTGCGTGTGGGTGAATAACAGCGATTGAAGAGAGCACTGGACTTCTCACTGAAATTACATAGCAACCAACCAAGTGTTGCATCCAAACATGAGTACCAATACAGGCCAGTACAGTACGAGCTTTTATTAACTTTGTCTCAGATCACACTACCGTGAGCTGCTGGTTTTTTGTGTTTGTTGTTATTTTGATGGAGTAATGCAATAGCTCAATTTTGGAGAAAGCCCACGCCTCCACCGTCTTCCTAACTAACGTCCTAGTTTTGCTGAAATGCCCATTGTTTTGGTACTAAGGCTTATGCAGCGTGCGTGCTTATGAAGCTCATTAAAACTAAAATGGTTTTCTTTTTTTTTCCCCCTGTATTTTAATCTAACACACCATTCATGCTAAATTGTGATATAGACAAGCAAAATGTGTTTTATGCTTTTTAATTGACTTTTTGTGTATTTATACTTTACTATATAGAAAGCAAATGTGCTCATTCATTGTTATAGGATAAATTGTGATATTTATCTTATCTTATGATACTTATATTTATGTTTATTTATTTACCATGGTTAAATATAGCTAGGTTCTGTAAACCGCTAAGCTAATTACATGGTAACTACGTGGAAAGCATTGCAAAATCATTAAGCCAATATTACATTATGAGAAAGGGGAAACTGGGAACCATCCAGAGTTTCAGTTGGAGTTTAATTTAAGTGTATTTTTTAAGAAAAGCAATATCATGGTAGACCATCATAAAGGGTAGGTAATTATCAGGATATCTAAATTTGATATTTGCACATGCAGGAAAACCCATCTACAACCAATTTCCCCCTGAGAAATTTACTCATTGCTACGATTTACGGAATATGAAGAACTTCCCATCATGGACAAAATATAGTAAAAGCCATGATTATGAGGTTTCAGTGTTTTGGGGTTGTTGTTTTTTTTTTAATCATGCTTTGCTGGCTGAATAAAAAAATTTAGTGATTGGAGAAGGTTTGGTCATATCCCTAATTATATCAAATCCCTTCATTCAACCATATGTAATAGACAATTAACAGTGTAGTTTATTTATTTATATATTTATTAAAGACTTTCGGCATTCTCTTGATTGAGCAGTTATTATTTTTGTGATATTTTCTACAGAATTTAGTTGGTTCTATTTTCCAAAATATAAATAAACTAGTAGCCTAATTCATGATCATGTTAACGAGTATGGTGTTTATTTGTCCCTCAAGCTTTATACCTGATCGCTCACTCACCCGCACATGAAAGTAAAACGTTCCCACCCACTTGCACGACTTTTTTTTGTTGACTCCTGCAGGATCCCAATCCCAGGGCTCACCTCTCAACCAGTCTCAGCCAGATGCCATGTAGAACTTTACTGCAAGCTTCATAAAAACACAATAGTCCATCTGTTATTTGCATCTGTTTACAACGCATTCTGTTATCCTAATAATGTATTTGTATTTGGTTACATCACTACCATTTGGATACAGCTCTGTCATTAAACTTCAGCCAAACCTCTGGAGGCTTCTCAAGTAAAAGCCACCAAATGTTGGAAACAGTGATGTAGATGAGTAACAGGTAGTGCACTTCCAGACTTACGGAAGGAAGGAATTGCTTCTAAGTGCATGTTTGGGCAGGAGAGGATGTCTCTGGACATCTGGTGGCACCAGCACTAAGGGGAGATGAGAGGAGTGTTGAGGAGCCTGATGAAGAGCATGCAGCTCTGCTCTGTGTCCTCCTGTCCATAATCTGAGTGTTTGTTTGGGTGAATCAGGATGTAAAGGAACATCTGGAGGGAATCAGTCTGGTTTGCTGCAGGCCTCCTGAATGTCTTAAGACCCTTTGTGTGAGCATGAGTAGAAACAGGAAACCAATTTTTTTTTTTTTTTTTTTTTTTAAAGTCAGGGATAGACTATGAGCCATCACACTGATGATAATGGATGAGAGAGACATCCTGCTCTTTCGGCCCCAACTTCAGTACAGCACTATGAAATCTCAAGAACACAGCTCTCAATGCAACAGGCTAACACTAATTCCTATAAACCTTCTCTTTATACCAGCTAGCTATGATCCAAAGGTGTGTTCTTATTGAGGCAGATCCCAAGACAACCAGGGTGGTCCTTTATTCTTCCTTCATTCTTTCATCATGAGTATTGCAGAAGCTGGTTTTGTATCTACTTTTCTCTCACCAGGAAAGTGCGAGAAAAACAGCAGGAGATGTGTCTCTTCTCCTCATCCAGCTCTGGCTGTTTCCAGTTACCTTCCAACCGCAGAAAATATTTACTCCTGAAAACCGAGAGGATAATTTTCCTTCCTTGACTCTATTCCAGTGGAGTCATCTGGCTTGTGTTAAGGGCTCTTGTGTGAGGTGGGAATAGTATGAGTGAGAAGAGAAGGCTGGAGGAATGTCTCCTAAATCAGCTACGAAATCCAGAGTGACCCAACAAACAGCACACAAGCTGCTTGTCTGTTTTAGTTACAGTCCTTTTGTGTGCAGGGAAACTGAACATGTGTATAATAATAGTGAGTCTTTTGAGTTCATGCAAGGTGTTAAAGAGCTTGTCTACCACTGCTGTATGAGACTGACAATAGACCTGCAAAGCTGCCACCTGGACTGTACGTCAGCAGACATTAGATCTGTTCTGCTTTTCTGCTCTTGAGACATCTATAGAACTTCAGGTGTCCATTAGCGGTGTAATATAATGCTACTATCTGAATCTGTTTAGTGCTCCAAATATCCAGATATGTTTCTGTATTTAGGATTTAAACCCAAAGTGTTTGTCATCTAAACTGTTTTTTTTTTTTTATTAAATATGAACACTACCACTATGCCCATGGAAATACTCAAAAACATTCTGGGGAAAAAACAAAGCACTGTCAGCATGGTGTGGGAATTCTTGCTCTGACAGTTCCTCAACCTCAGCTACATCACTCCAGTTCATAACTGGTCTCATGTAGAGTAAACTGAGTTCTAGTAAATTGAGTTGATTCTATTTACCAAAAAAAAAAAAAAAAAAAAAAAGGGCATTTCAGCCACCACATCCACAGTTATCAAGGATGAATAAACAAACACTGTTAAGGCATGTCAGTGAATTTACTCTTTGTCTCATGAGTTTCATATCTGACCACTGACTAGCGTCAGTCACAGAAAGTCTAGCTACTAGTGCACATTCTCAGTTTCACATTTTCTTCCCACTGTGGGAAAAAATGACTGGCTATTCAAGCATGTTGCAATCACAAAGGGTATTTACATAACAGGTTTGTTTTGGGTGTCAGCAAAACCAGCCTAAATGCTATCTCAGTGCTTTTGTGTTTATGGTCAACATGACCTTTGAGGTATAAAAACACAAGGTCAATGTTAGCCTGTGTTCTTTAAGTACAACATGGAGTCTTGTTTGACAGCATCACGACTTAGTTGAGCAGAGCTCAGCTGAGTGGTCTTGATTGCTCAACAGTGGGCACATCAATATGCCAAGGGCTTTGGGTGGTGGGCATGACAGATCACGCAGCAACCCATTATTATAATCCATTACCATTAATAATGTATGTTTCCTTCTCTGTTAATTACTGCCGCCTACACACTAGCACAGCAGCTTCCGTTCAGAGCTCACCTCAGCAGTTGTGCCTTAAATTCAAACCAGCATGTTTATGTGCAACAAATGCCTGAGTGACCGTTACATGTTTTAGGTTGAAGCTCAGCAGTATGGGAAACTCTAATTTAGTTTAGTTTTAGAGGAGCAGAAAAAGTTTTGTCATTTGCAAATTCCCACATTTACCAACCAGGGAGGGTGAGGGCTAGCATGTGCCTCCTCCGAGACACGTAAAGCCAGAAATCACATCTTTTCAAACTGCTGTTCATGCTACATCACAGAACAGCTGCACACACTCGGAGGAAAGCATTAACTGCCCTCTTCCACATACACAGGCTCACAGACGCCCAGGATTGGCTAGTGTTGCTGTGATTCATCAGAATACATCTCCCAATTAAAGGTAAGGCCAGTGATTTTCTGACCACAGATTGTTCTCACATTCCAGCAACTGTTAATAATGCACTCAGAAAAAACTGTGATGTGTGTGGCTCCCCAGACTGTTAACTAGAGAAAAAAAAATTATGATGTTGGCCACCAACATCCAACCAGAGCTGCCTCTAACTGCCTGTCACTCATGCTGCTTGTGCATTTAAAGAGATCCCCCTATCTATCAATCAATCATCTGGCCAAATGTCTATTCATTCATCCATCCATCCATCCATCCATGTATGTACTGTATGTTATGTATGCATGTATGGATGGATATATGCATGCACGTATCTATATGTCTATCTATCTTCCCATTGTTTAGGCCTGTGCAAAGAAGGTGCTTATCTTTGCCACTTACTAGAAGGAATCGACATGGTCTTTGCTCACTCTTTGACCTCACTAAAACAAAAGTTGACACACTGAGAGTGGCCCCACATTCGAACTCCACCAGTGTTGTCACATGGTGAGTAACGAGGCCAAGTTTGCTGAATAACTGTAGGTTTATTGACTCACGAAGCTGCCACATCTGCCACCATTTCCT
The DNA here is from genome assembly GCA_022985145.1 of Pangasius djambal. NCBI lineage: Eukaryota > Metazoa > Chordata > Actinopteri > Siluriformes > Pangasiidae > Pangasius > Pangasius djambal. Next base: position 8,868,498 of record CM041003.1, read on the forward strand.
ACGTCGACAGAACAAGCTCTCAGTCATGGATCAGTTGACTCCTGATGATATCAGGCATCTCTCAGGAAAACAAACTGTTCTGTTTGGTCTGAGTTAACTGACTGCAGAAGAACAAGAGGTAAAAGAAAAGAGGGAGATGCTGTTCTCTATAGTGAAGCTGTCCATAGTCTTTATCACTGCTTCACTTCACTTGCTTGAAATTCAGCAAGACTGGTTGATCAGCTTTGACATTACTGAGTGAAGGACACGGCCACCGTATATCCTATAAGAGATTTCAAAGCCTGGTATAGAAAATTCTGTGTGAGCAAAAGACTAACACTGCATACAACTCCAGGTGAATATGTCTACTGTAGTCTATTTAACATTTTTATTTTCAGTGTGCTCCTGGTGTGATATAGGTTCAATGTGGCAGTTGTGGCTTGGATGCCATACTGGGGGGCTACAAGCTTATGTTCTTTCAAGACTTGTTTTAAATTCCAATATGTATCTAATTATATTATATATTATGCCACAGAGCTGTTTCATTCTCATCTCATCTGCTTGGTTAGAAGGTGTTAATTAATTTTCTATAACAGCAGCTCTGACAATAGTGGCAGCTGGATTTCAAATCACATGTTTATATTAATGCACTCATTCTAATATGCTATTGTTTCTATAGTAACAACTGATTCACAAGGACTTGTATGGTGGGTGCTTCACATGATCTAAGCAACCAATACATTTAGTTGGAATTCTTTTATTTAACAAAGATGTAATCATTGATATGCTTTCTGTAAGGAGATGTTTATGTAACATATCTGGAAGGAGCCTCCAGTGTCAGTTCTTTGTAATGGTCAATAGGTTATGTTTACTACTAGGGTAGTCAAAACCGCCATTAAAGAAGTTCAAGACTAGGACTGGCATCATGTAAAGACCAAGTCTTAATAGGGTTGAGGCCAAAACAAGATCATGAGTCTAAATTAAGTCGAAATGAAAGCTAGGCCTAGTCAAGATCGATACCTAAAACCATCTAATCTTTTTTTGAGGCCAAGCCTTTACTTCAGCTAGTTGGCTTCATTTGTGCATTGCGCCAATGATTAGGTTATGTTTTCTAGAAGAAGGAATTACTTCTTGTCAAACTTGCATGCAGAAAGAAAAGCTAACACAAATATTATTTTTACAGAGAGAGACCAAGACCATATTTAGCAAGACCATTGCCCAAGGCTGAGACAAGTCCAAGTACAAATTCCCCAAGTACAAGTACAAATACGACCCAAAGTGCTTTGTTCCATACTTATACTACTATAACAGTTGTGGCAAAAAAAAATATTAGGGTCATCAAAACACTTCTGCATGACAGTTTTAGGGCAAGCACATGACATTCCCACAGAAATAAAGCCGTGTTTATCATTACACATGATGCAATGTGGAATGTTCAACATTTCCATTACTTCCCCATTTCTTCGTTGTCTCTGAAAGTAATGCCCGTGATAAAATGCAACACTATCATTATGATGCATCATTCTCGTCAAGGCCGGATCTGCTAGTGTGCTTCTTACAGCATTAGTCATAGCTGGCATTCAGCATGCAATTGCCTGCAGAGAATAACTTACACCTGCTCCAATGGCCGAGGCCTTGGTTGTTCAGTGGAAAGCATGATCAGTGCGCCCTCATTACTGGAGGCATTGAGTGACTCAACTAATTACAGTGGGAATAGAGCCTTGAACAAATGGAAATTATCTCAAATAGCCAGGTTTGCTGAAACACACACGCACACAAACTACAATAACTAGTCCACAAAACAGTTTTTCCTAAAACCTCTTTATGTCGCAACAAAGAGGAAGTTGACACTGCCTATGAAATTTACACAGAAGGAGGAAGGTAGGGGGGGAAACCTGTGTCTGCATTACGGCATGACTAACACATATATCAAATTCTGAGTCATCTATAAGAAAAAGAAAGCATACTTGCTAAAAATACACTAGTCTTCCATGCCAATATTCCCACCATGCCTGAACTTGTTGCCTCATTTCCATACCAGCTGTTTCAGATTGCTGTTAAGTGTTCGTGGAAGCCTGGCGGTGACAGTTGTATGCTCCAATTTTAGAACCTTCCTCCCTTCCATTTCTTAGCGCATAACAGAACTCACAAAGGTCAGTGTTCCTGATGAATTATGGAGAAATAGCTCACAGCTGTTTTTAAATGCATTCTTCGCACTCACACTGCTTTCGGTTCCACCTGTGAGAACTGCAGTGTTGCTGTGGAATCAGGTGGAGTGATTTCAGGCAATAAAACAAACCTAGATCAACTCAAACAAATTAGGCTCTGATGGATTTTATGCTATAATGAGCCTGGATAATGCACAGCATTCCCCAGAGGCTGGGCCTGAAAGCAAGAATCTTTTCTGTCCACCCAAACAGGTGCTTGTTCAGTTAATCATTCCTATATTAGTAACAAAACGGGGACACTGGTTTCTGCAAGATGACTAATATTATTTCCTAATCCTGCTCTTTATCAAGTGCTGCAGTTTTCTTGTTTATATTGCTTTAACACACCCATTTGTTAATAACTTGAGTCAGGTGTGTTGTAGAGAAATATGACGATATGTACTGCTGAGCAGGAAAAAAACACAAAGTGTGCTCAGTTCAGGAAGACTCCAGGATCAAGATGGGGAAAGACTGCACTGGAAAGTGTATGCATTCATTAAAAGACACCACAGACACTCAGAAATAAAGTTTCCGCACACTGCACTTTTCATTTGCTGGAGTGGTACCATCAAGAGTGCATGTGCCTGTGCCTGTATTATGCATCTATCACCTTTAAAAATTGTTTAAGGTGCATAATTGGACATTAAGGACCATTGATGTACCATTAAAGCTATACTCTAGAAGCTAATTGATAGGTACACCACATGCACCTTCACATGGGCAAAAAAAAAAAAAACAAACACACAAATGTACTAAAGGTAGCACCCCAGCAACAAGGAAATGTACCTACACTTCTAAGAGTGTACGTCTGTTTGCTGTGTGCTTCATGTCATTCAGGTAAGAAGATATTGTAGCCTATATTTGGTCAGCTCAGTTGCAGGAAATATTCATAGGAACATTATCTGATGTTTCACAAAGCATCTTCAGCAGCTCCTCTCTTATTTAATCCGCTGGATCTTCTAAAGTAAACCATTTCGTCCATTTTCCTCACTACATCCCAGCCTTTCCCTTTTATGGAGATTAGTCCAACATTCTTCTACATACTTCTGCAGCATTTCATCATTAAATCAGTACAACGTGCATGTCTGGTGTAGTTTGAAAAGACTTGGCACCCGCCTCACAAACATGAGCGCAATGTTATATCTCCAAACACACCGATGACTGAGCGAGCTCTCGCGCCGGTGCTGGTGAATAAAGGGAAAGCAGACATTTCGAAATAAAGCAAATTAATCATATATTCCTCTTCCACGAAGAGGAATATAAAAATGTGCACGAATGCAGTTTTTATTAGAAGTTCCCCGGGTTGCACAATTTGAGCGATTTTGGAGGCTAAACGGTGCACATGTGCATCCCCCGTGATATATAGTATTACAGACCTACTGGTGTCGATGTTATGAAGTTGTCAAAATGAATGTGCGCTTTTGACGCCCTGGAGAAAAGCGGAGTCTGTGTGTGGCGCGCGCTGATTGCTCGGTAGGCGTCGGGCGCGCGCTCTGTCACCGGGCGGGCGGAGTTCCCGGCGCGTCGCGCGCTTCAAAGCGCAAGCTCGGAGAAAAAGCCGCGGGACTTTTCCGCCAGGCAGCAGTTCCAGTGCCAGTGCGCTCACGAGCCGGCCAGTGCGTGCGCGACTCCCACGGACCATCAAGACGCGACTATTTACAACCAGACTGACCAAAAGAAATGGATGCGTTAAACGGCGGATACTGAATTTCCAAACATTTTTCGGTGCCGTGCAGGAAAACGACCTGGGAAGAGGATGAGCATAAGGATACACATGCCATAGACTCCTTCAACACGGACTGTTGGTGTAAAAACCCATTTTTTGTTTGTTTGTTTTTGTTTGCTGCTTTTGTGTGTCGTCCTCGCAATGCTGGTGCGCCGTAGCGGCCCGGTGGCGTGCGCTCGCGCTCCGAGGCGCGGACACAAGCGCGTGGACAGCGAGGAGATCGCAGCCAAAAGCCCGAGACTGAGCGAGTGTGTAGGGGGAGACACGGCTCTCTTCCTGGCCGCCTCTCCGGTGGCTCCGCGCAGCGGGAGCGCAGTGTCGGCGTGCGCGGCCGCGGGGCCGTCCCGCATCGGCCAGTTCCTGCTCCTGCCCTCGGTGGACCCGTCCGCCGCACACAGCGCGTGGGACACGGACACCGGCGAGGAGCTCGTGTGCAAGGTATGCGACCTCAGCGCCGGTCCGGTTTTTACCCCCGAGTCAGCTGTTGCTGCAAATAAATTACAGCAGGATAACCCAATGTAGCTTATACCAATATAAACAATTAATTCATTTCATATAGCTTATTAATCATTAGCATAATTAGAAGAATAGACATATGTTGCTATGCAAATGATGCAGAGGATTCAATTAAAACCATTTTTAATTAATAAAATTTGCATGTGCATCATCCTAAGAGACTGCACCAAGGAAAATCAATATTTAACGTAAACATTATGAAGGATAGGTAAATATACAGAGACATTGCTGTATTTTCGTTTTTCATGTCATGGGAAGAATGAGTCATCAAAGCAGCCGCAGAAACTTTCATCTGGAGCGTCTGATATTGAGCAAGACGGTCAGAGTGCACAGTAAACTATTTAGGCATTTATTCATGCTCATCTGCATACAGCAGCCTTCTACAGGATCAGTATAATCAATCAAGGGTAATATCGCAGTAATGACTGCAGCTCTCCCAGTGGATGAATAAGTATTAAGCTGAATAAGAGCCTATAGCCCTTCAGAGCACTGAGTCAGTGAGTCAGATGGTCAGACTGAATGAATGTGTGATCTGTAGGCTGTTTCTTTTCCAGTATCTGAGCATACACGATCTAGCCAATATTCTTAGAGACATCAGTTGTCCTACATTTTGTTAAAAATGATGATCAGAATTCATTTTAACATTATTCTTATTATTTCTGAGTCTCCCACCATAATTCAAGATAGTAGTGTAGTAGTTTCCTTTCTCAGTATGTCTGAATTTGGTCATACAGCAGCCTCCTACAATAGCAGTAGTATCAATAGAGGATAATACTAGTAATACTGATATAATAATAATAATAATAATAATAATAATAATGCTGCATAGGTGACTGATGATGCATATATGCATTTATATGGCATTAGCTAATTATGTGAAAAGAAATAACATAATATTTACATTCATTTTTGCCAAGTCCCTTTAAATCAGCCTTTCACAAATTCATTTTATTGCTTGTTATTGTGACGTACAGCCGAACACCACCCAATTTAGAAAGTATTCTGTATCCTGCAGGTGTTTGACATGGGCCAGTACCAAGAGAAGATCAGAGCTTACAGCATGCTGCCAAGACACAGGAATATCGCTCAGATCAAAGACATTATCCTCGGGGAACGCAAGGCCTATGTGTTCCAAGAGAGAGACTACGGCGACATGCACACTTTTGTGAAGAGCTGCAAGCGTCTGCCTGAAGAGCAAGCCTCAAAGCTTTTTAATCAGATAGCCTCCGCAGTGGCCCATTGCCACCAGAACGGCATAGTGCTGGGAGACCTGAAACTCCGCAAGTTTGTGTTTGCGGATGAGAAGAGGTGAGCAGTCTTAGAGCTCTCTCTCTCTCTTTCTGTGTGTATGTGTGTGTGTGTTGTTGAGAGGTGCAAGGACAGGTGGGCTCTGTTATTCAGAGAGGTGTCAGTTCTGTTTTCACTCAGCTCTCACTTCCTTTTGCCTCTGTCACACGCCGCAGGTGTGTCTCAGCAGATGTAGTGCATATCACTCGCTTACTCATATTTCTACAGAAGAGGAAGCACATAAAAATCAGAACTGTAAATCAGTCAGGGACATGATTACTCCGAATAGCCAGTCAGCATGCAAAGTACCAAACAAAGGCGCACATTTCACATGTAAATTCATATGACTTGTCTGAAACATAGGTAAGATTAATTGCATGGAATCCAAATAAATCACTCTGCTTTTAAATTTGTCTGGGGAGCAAGGAATAATGCTCAATAATAATGATGCTAAATACTAATATACTAATATACTAAATACTAATATACTAATGCTAAATAGTATAGTCGTCAGACAGACCAACGTGCCCTCAACAAACTGCAACCGCAAAAGGTGGCCTGGTATGCAGAACACGCACAACACGTTGGGGGGGGGGGGGGGGCACCTGACATTATAATAACACACTAACTGTTGCACTTAAGACACCCCCCAATGAAACAGAACAATAACTGGAAGGTGCTGCTCAAAGCATTCTGGGAATTCCATCCCAATGAAGATTTTTTTTCCCAGTAGCCAAAGCATTACTATTAATGTCCTCTAATCTAATGCATAGTCATGTATAAATAGAACATCTATCTTTTACACCGGTGGGTGCTCCACTGAGCCTGCAGCTAGAACTAATTCAGCTTCCCTTGTACATTTGTCATTTCTTGGGCATGACATTTGAGTGTATGACCTTTTGGACAAAAATCAGAAATGTACATGCATGCCATAGTCACCCAGTTTGGACAGATGAGTCATAGGTCATAGCATTGTTCGGAGGGGGAGGGGGAGGGGGAGAACCTGCTACTTAGGATCATGGGTCTTTTGCTGAAGGTGCACAGCAGCCAGATTAGACCCAACATTGCAACATTTCGCTTCCGGCTTTGCCTATTAACCCAGACAGGGCACACTGACATTTGGGTGTCATTTTTTTCCTGTTGGCAGCATTTTATTACAAAAAAAAAACATGCAAAAGTGATTATTCTGCTGATAACAGATTATTGTGTTTCTTGGCGACATGGAGGTTTGTTGTGTGCAGTTTGTGTGTGCCTGATGCACATACCTCAAATAGCTCAGCAAATAGACATGATAAGAAACAGGCAAGAAAGGTTGAAATAGGTGATGACAGATGACCCCTCACACACATACACACACAATATCTTGGAATGCATGTTAGCGAGACACCAGCTGTTCCTGCGTCACTGATCTGGCAGCAGATATTTTCAGGTAATTAAACATGGGCAGATGTATGCTGAGAGCACAGCCCCAGCTGCAGAAAGCACCGAGGACACAGCAGAGTTAGTTCTGTACAGTGAGTTCTCTCCCTTACACACACACACACACACACACACACTCATACACACAGAGAGAGCTATGAGTCACTCTCTCCACCTCTCTGGCGCTATGCTGTTGTGTCATCTGCAAACCCCTCAGACTGCACGTCTGACAGTCAGTGATGAAACATAATTCACTGAGCGGCGGCTCGGCTTTCACTGAGGGGGAGACCGAACACACACATTTACACACAGACACAAATCATCGAACCCAGCCTCTGCTTCTGGAAATAGGGCAGAGCATAGTTAAGCATTGATGAGAGCGAGAGAGAGAGGAATGTTTACACTGCGTGTGTAAATGGGTGCTTTGGAAACGGTTGTGCACGTCTTTGTTTAAAACAAGGCCATAATTACACAATGATTTGCTTTGCACTTGTTCTGTTTCTCTGGCTGCTGGAAGAACTGTGTGTCCCAGGGTGCCATGATTTAAACACTTCGCTATTTCAAATGTGGTGTGAAAGTTTTGTTCATTACACGAATCTGAATATCGTGTTCTGGTCGAAATACTAATTATTAAGCATCTAATGTGAAATTTTTTTTAACATATCTACAGTATGTTCAGGTGATTGTGATGTGTGAGCAATAAGCGAAGAAATGCAAAAACCCAGAAAACTTGACAGACTGAAGCAGGTTTGCAGAACAGTAGCAGTTTTCAGTTGCACTTACATCACATTTGCCTGATGCTTTTATCCAAAGAAACTTGCATTTGAGACAGGATACAACTTAGCAGTTGAGAGTTATGAGTTTTGCTCAAGGACCCAGCCATGGTTGTTTCATGGTGCTGGGATCTGAACTCACAACCTTCTGAACAGTAGACTATAGCCCTAGCTACTGAGCCACCACTTCACCCAATGCAACTCTAATGAATATCCACTGTTCCACACAAAGTAGTGAAAAACAAAACATAAGGGATAACAGGGATACGTCAGGCAGTAGTCAAACAGGGAACCCATGTTGTAGAGAACTGGATCTGAATACATAGGAGGCACACTTTTAAATAAAATTGTGTTTGTTTTAATTTGCTAAATCTTGCCAGAAAGCTTGGGATGCATCAGCAGCACTCATTCATTCATTCATCCTTAATAACTGCCTAGTCGTGTTCACAGTGGCTTCAATTGGGCTACTAGTTTGCTCATATTTTGGGAAATTTAACCAACTAAAAATTCATAAGAAAATGTTATTGGCAGCTACAAACAAAATAACTGCGTGAGCAGAATTTAAAAAAAAAAAAAAAAGAAAAAGAAAAAAAAAAAAAGTCCTTTGCACATCAATAGTTGGGCCCATTTAGGTACTTGAGTGATGTAGTTTAGGCTGAGGAACTGCTGAGCCAGAATTCTTACACCATGCTGACATGGTGTTGTTTAAGTATTTTCCCAGTGTTTAAGTGTTTCCATGACAAAAATAAATAAATAATAATCTGGCACAGGCCACACCCACTTCTGGTTAAACTCTGAATACAGATACAGATACTGTATTTGGAGCATTAAACTGAAATAGGCAGTGGCAATGCATTGCACCCCTGCTATGTTGGTAGTATGTCAAAATGAGACATTTAATTGTACTTAAATGTTTACTATGCAGTACTACATTGATAGTAACCTTTTTTTGGTTTGTTTTAGGACCCATTTAAAGTTAGGGGGCCTGGATGACTGTCGGATCCTGTCCGGTGAGGACGATTCAGTTTCGGACACACACGGCTGCCCAGCTTACGTCAGTCCAGAAATTCTGAGTGGTGGAGGCAGCTACTCAGGGAAACGAGCGGATGCCTGGAGCCTAGGCGTCATGCTCTACACAATGTTGGCAGGCCGCTACCCATTCCATGACTCAGACCCAGCCACGCTCTTCTCCAAGATACGGCGTGGTGCCTACGGCCTGCCCGAGGGCCTCTCAGCACGGGCACGCTGCCTCGTGCGAAGCCTCCTGCGCAGGGAGCCCGGCGAGAGGCTGAGCGCCACCGACGTGCTCCTCCACCCATGGTTCCGCAGTGGCACCGAACACGAAATCGATGAACAAGAAGTCAGCTCGACTGAGCAGAGAGTGCCTCAGGTGCACGTGGATTTGAATGAGCATCTCTTCTGCTGACAAAAACTTCTCAATGGCTCTGATTTGGACCAAAATTTGAAGGTTTCTATAATTGGAGCAGCTCTTTTCCTGATGAAACTACACCATGGTTCAAATTAAAAACTGAATGGTTCTTTAATTTAGAACAGGACAAGCAGCTCTTCTGCTGATGACATCTCCCCAGTGGTTTGGCTTTGAGACAAAAACTCAGATGTGCTCTTACGGGTTCTTAAATTTTAGACTTCAGCACAGCCATAATTTATAGGCTCTCAAATGTTAGTCCTCAATGGTTTGGATTTGGACCAAAAATTCTTTGACCCACACTTATAGATCCTTAAATTTTAGACTTGGGAACACTTGATAATGTTAATTTATGGGTTCTTTAATGTGTATGCATTCGTGTATGCGCTCAAAGTGCCATAATATCCGTGTTAGGCTAAGAGGCTCGATGCACATTGGTTGGTGTACATTGAAGTGATTTTGGTGCTAATGACCTCCTTTATCATGCTGTATGAAGTGAGCACTGAGGCATGGAAAATACAAGCCTGTCATCAAGATGACAAACCTCAGCTGAGTCCTGAGGACTCTAAACGTATTAACTAAAGAGGGGGAAGGAACATGAGCCTGAACGGTAGCTCTACTCACACTGTCCATACAGAGGAATTCACTAACTCACTCGTTGAATACAACAGCACCAAAAAGAGCATGGACTCAAATATATCTCAAAATTGAGGTGAATGTGTGACATCATAACTCTCCAAAAGGTGTGAAATGAGTGAAAAAAAGGCCAGTCTCTGATCTCTGGGCCTGACGATGCTTTTGTGGGCAATAGCTGACCATTGCAACTACTAGTTTAGGATTAACCCTTGTCTAAAGCATATTCCAGCTCTCATTGTAAGTCATTTCCTGTATGACCTTTGAACCACATACTACAAAATGTGTGTTAAAATGTGTTAAAATATTATGTAATGTTATGTTAAACTGTAGCCAGTAAGCAAATTTATACTGCAGTAGTGTAAGACTATTTAAATGGATATTGAAGGACACTGAAGGACATAAGTACCATATCGATAGCAAATGCAATATTTCCTTACTTGAATTAGTTAAACATGGAGCACAGCAGACAAGGTCATGTGTAGTCTTGACAGAAGTGGATTAAGCTGAAATTATTCTGTACCATTTTTTTTTTTTAAACTTTTTATCTACTGTAATCCAAGGTGACTAATAAACCCACAATAGCTCAGCTGAAAGGGTAGAACCTATTTTTGGAGGCTCTAATGTTTCCTCCCCCTCTGTTGCGGGAAGTTGTACTGTATGTTACCTCTGAGGCAAAGTGCTGGGCTCATAACAATGTGGAGGTTGCAAAATGACCTGTCCATGCATTGAGTGTGTTGACACGGGTGCGCAAAGTTCATATTGCACTGTGAATTCTGTATTTTGTGACACGACCTCAAGGTTAAACCGTGAGGCCCTAACGGAAAATGTTAATTGTAAAAGGACAGTGTGTAAATATGTACATTATAAGTGTGTGAACAGATTGAATAAAGATGACCTTTTTTCAATATTTGATTTGAAGAGTTTTCTATCAAGAAGCCTTACAGAGCCTTGCATAAGTATTCCCCCTTCCCTAAACTTTCCCATATTTTGTAGTTTTTTTTTTTTTTTTTTTTTAGAGAATCTGGAAATGAATTATTTAATTGGTATTGGTGTGTGTATATGTATATAATGAATCTACACAAAATAGCCCGTAATATTGAAGTGCAGGAGACCATTCAATATACTTTGCAAAATTATTTACAAATAATTGTGACAGTATAAGTGTTCACCCCCCATCGCTCTGAACACTCGAAATTACTTCTGGCACAACCATTTACTAATCACAAGTCACATGATCAGGTGTGAAACTGTGTGTAACTGAAGTGTCAATATAAATACTCCTGTTTCTGGAAGAACTCAAGAGTATGTAAGAGAGCATTCCTTAACAAGCAGCAGCATGAAGATCAAGAAGCTACCAAAATAAGTTAGGGACAAAGTTTGCAAGTTTGTAATTTTGCAAACTATATCGATATCGTGGCTCAGTGGTTGAGGCATTGGGCTACTGATTAGAAAGTTGTTATTTTAAAATCATTGCCAATCTGCCACTTGATCAAGACGCTAATCCCACAACTGCTTTTGACAAGTTGTATCTTGTCGCAATTGTAAGTCACTTTGGATAAAAATGTCAGCCAAATGAGCAAACGTAAATGTATTATTTCTGACAAGCAAACTGTTCAAATTTTGAAAATTCTGACTGTAATGAAATTCATTTTTTTTTTAAATAACAACCAATATTATACCACACTAAGTTCCGGTCCACTAATATGATTGGTCAAGCGTTTAAGAGTGCTGATATTTAGTATAACAGCACTGGTGCATTTCACTGTTTGTATCACTCCGCTTGTCTATGTTCACTCCATAAAATTCTAGTAATAGTTTGTTACATCGAAACCTTTGCTACTACGGGTTGTCAATCAAAATATGTTGATTGAATATGTATAGCTGGAACTCTCTATCCAGCTATAAAGTTATTTTTAAAGCCTGTTATGTGGGGTTTCTTGAAAATGAATGGTCATGATCAATAAGTTAAGGAACAGGATTATCGCCATATTCTGGAAGTGAGTCGACTATTTTGTATAGATTCATGACATACAGTGCAAGTCCATTTCAGTTCCAGATTGTAACTCTAAAAATGTGGAAAGTTTCAAGAGCAGTAAATACTTCTTATACTCATGTGATCACAGTGAAAATGCCAGCAGTCCTTTGACATCCTGTAACTGAAATATTTAATAATTTTGCTCACTTGCCTGCAGGCTTCACCTGGATCAAGTGTCAATAGTGTATTTTAATGAAAGGCAGGTGAAAGTCTCTTCCTGTGCTAAGTGCTGGGGGAATGACCGAGAACGCTTGGCTTGGTTTATGATATAGGGAGTCAGGTATCTGCAGAAATCTGTTGTGGCTTCAGAGCACCTTGCGCAAGATGCTGATTAGGTCTGGATTAGCTATCAAGATTATAGCGTAGCGTCATGGTTTCTGGGAGGCTGCCAGGCAGCGTCTCACGCCACAGATGCAACTCTCTAACATGTCACAACCAGCTTTAGATGATGCTTCACTGTGTGTGTGTCATGTTTTTATATCTTGTTGAGGACCAACTGTCCCTACAAGGATCTGATATTTTTGCTTTTCTGGGAACATTTGCCTGGTCACCACAAAGGAAAACAGTTTTTTCACACATTGTGTGTGTGTGTGTATGCAGTCTTCAGGCAATAAATTATGGGCAATAGATTAGGACTTATTGGCAGGTGTTGTTGGATGCTAACACATCGACTTTGACACTGTCGCTAAGTGTGATATTAATATCATTCAAGTGATAACAAAGGCAAAACTGAATTTATTTCTTTGATGCTACAATATTTTTGGATTTCTGAGAATGTGCAGGTCACAGTGCTCTTATCAGTTTCTTTTTCAGCTAAACCACCTTTACAGGAATTGCCAAAACTAATATTCTGGGGCGGGTGTCTTTTTAAAGATCAGGCTCTTTAACAAAAATTATGACAAAACCATCCAGCTGTCAGGAAACTTCTCAGCACTGAGCTAGTCTTTTCTGCCAAAGATTATTTTGCCTATATAATTGTAGCCTAGGGATGGCACAGTGGTGCAACGGTTAGTGTAACCACATCACAGCTTCAGGATCCTGAGCTCAGGTTACTGTGTGTGAGAAGTTTCACATATTCTCCCTGTGTCTTTGTGGGTTTCCTCTGGGCTCTTGTGGGTTTCCTCCCACCTTCCAAAGCATGCTATATGCAGATTGTGAAATAGCTACCCTAAACTGCCCCCATGTGTGTGCATGGTGATTTGCCCTAGCGTCCCATCCTGGGTGTATTCCCACCTCATGCCCAGTGTTCTGGGATTCACCATGTGCTCTGGATTCACCACAGTCCTAAGAAGTATAAAGTGGTTACTGAAGGGAATGAATGAACTGTTTATTTATAGGCAACAAAACACTATGCTACCTTAATCATTTGAGCTTCCTAATCCGTTAAGTCATAAGTTCATTAGTATAGCAATAGCAAAGGCCTCTGTTCTACCAAAAGTTAAACCAACACTGGCTTGCTATACAAAACAATAATTCTAAAAAAAAAAAAAATTTAAAAAAAATTAAAAAAAAGAGGCCAGAAAGGAAAAAGACTGAGAAGGGGTAAACAATGGTGTGTCTTTTCAAAGCTGGAGAGATTTGAATGGAAAATTTGAAAAGCTGAGCTTGCTAGGTAATTATTTCTATAGTGTCATTTGTTATCCTCCAAAAAAAAAAAACCTCATCCTCCCACAGAGTTACTTTATAGCATACAAAGCAAAGTGCTTTTTGCTTCAATGTAGCTTACAAAAGCTCTTTTTTGATACAGACTTGTGTTCCATCGAGCATTTTCTATGAATTCAATCAGTACAGACATCATCAAAGGAATCACTTCAGGGACTAAAATAGCTCTGACTGCCAAGGGTACTTGGGTAAAGAGGTGGAAAGAGGGCCACGAAGACTATACAACAAGGCCCAGAACTTCCTGCTGAAATTCCTGGTCAACTCAGGTGTTGGAACAAAACGCTACTGGTTCTGTCTGGATCATGATGGACAACAGCAGTGCGATTGATAGATCACCAAGTAGAGAGTAATGTGTGATTCATACATAACGTGAAAGCCATAGTTTCTTGTGTAGAGGTGGCTAAAAAAAACAAAATACAAATTACTGATGTCAGAGCTCACCGTGTCACAGGTAGAGGACAAAAAAACAAATATATATAGAAATAGAAGTAGATTGAATGTTTGCTATGATTAAAAGTTAATGTGTGATTTGGAGGGTCATGTCACAGCCATGTGGACATTCAAGGAACTGCAATCACTGCCTTTTATTTCTATCATTCATTTGTTCATTTTTAGTAACTGCTTTATCCTCATCAGAGTTGTGGTGGATCCAGAGCCTCTCCTGGGAAGGCTATGAGGCAGGAATCCATCGTAGGCCCTCACAATGCTTACCAAGATTAACTTTACACAATTAATGACAGTACAAACCCCCTGAGTCAGACAAAGACAGTTCCCGTTTTATTATCTGCAACAGGAATCTACTACTAGGAAGTAATAAATTCCTGTTTAAAGTAATACATCAACTTTAAATCAGTTAGAAATGTAAGGAAACATAACTATAACCAACAAAGTATTCAGATTAAAAAGGTGTTTGCAAAGTTTTTGTGGTAAAGTTAAAATAGTTTCATGATTTGTTTTTTAAAAAAAAAAAAAAACATTATATATAACTTAAGATAATGCCATTATGCATTACTCAGTCTACTTCAGTTAGCAATTGTATTTACAGTCATTTAATTGTACATTTAATTTTATGTACAGTCAACTTCAGAAATATTGGCACCCTTCATTAAAAAAAAAGCCATGTTCCTCTCTTGATTTACTTTCCATCCTGCTCATACTTCCTATTGAGCTAGAAACAGAACAAATCCCAGATATTCATTCTTTACCTTTTGGATTTTGCTGTTATATTGAACTACATTGAAACAATCAACATCTGGGAGAGAACGTTCAGGATAATGAAAAATATTGCTACAGCGTGGACAGCTGATGTCCTCAACCAACATCCCATTACTAGGACTCAGTATTCATTGGGTCAATTTCTTAGCAATGAATTAAAAGAAAAACTTCAAGGCTGATAAATAACAGCTTATGAAAATCAAGCACGATGCCCTACAGCATGAGCTGTCTACAGCTCCAGAAAGATTTCCAAGAAAATCCCAAAATAGCAACACACTGTGCCATGGGTTATTTGAAAGGATTTTCAGTGGAGTTTACAGGCAAATAATCTAACCTCCTTTCCAACTTTTTACCTACTTTTTTGTTAGTTCCTAACTCCCTGGAGAGGAGACAGACACTGTTTACATGGCCAAAAACAAACTGTGTGCTTACATCCTAACATTGTTGTACTAATAACTATCGTAACTCATTCATCTTCAGTACCTATTTAAACCTGGTCAAGTGGTGGATCCAGAGCATCTCCTGTGAACACTGGTCATGAGGAAGTGACACAACCTCAAAGGGACACCAGTCCATCACAGGGCACCATGTAGACACACATTCACACATAGGGGGCCTAGAGTAGCCAGTCCACCTACTAGCAGGTTTTAGGGAGGTAGAAGGGAAACCGGAGAAGCAGGAGGAAACCCACCCAGACACGAGGAGATGTGAAACTTCACACAGACCTGAGGTCAGGGTCAAACCAGGGGCATCTACAGTGTCAGAACTAAAAGACAGATTGAGATCAAACAGTAAAGTTGAGCAGGACAGGAAATTAAGTTTGAGCCTGTTTTTCAACTGTGCGTGTGTGTGTGTGTTGGTGGGTTAATTGACCATATCAAGGGACCATCAAGAAATAGTGCAATTGTTTGTATATAGCAAAGAGTCTTTTGTCATACTTTATCAGCATGTCATGGTAACTTTGCTCATTCATCCATCTTGATCATTCAAATTGACGTGTTCTCACTGTTCCTGCAGTTTTTCTGCTTTTCTGATTCTACATACAAATTTGGGCTGTAGTTGTAGCTACTGAGCCACAAATAAAACAGAAGCCTCTTTGTGCCTGGTTAGTGAACAATAATATGAATGCGACAGTAAATCTTAGGAACACTAATCTTTTAATATGATTGTAACATTTGCTAAACTCATTAATGTTAATGCTTTGGAATGTGCTAGGTACTTTTCAACTGAACAACACTGTCCACTCAGAGGTATACATATACACTCACCAGCCACTTTAATAGGAACAGCTGTACTCCTGCTCATTCAGTGAGATTATCAAATCACATAGCAGCAGAACAATGCACAAGATCATACAGACACAGGTCAAGAGCTTCAGTTAATGTTCACATCAAACATCAGAATGTGATCTCAGTGACTTTGACCATGGCATGATCTGGTTTGAGTATTTCAGAAACCGCAGATCTCTGGGGATTTTCACACACGAGTCTCCAGAGTTTATACAGAATGGTGTGAAAAACACGCAGTTAGTGGAAGTTCTGCAGGCAGAAACACTTTGTTGAGAGAAGTCAGAGGGGAATGACCAGACTGTTTCGAGCTGACAGGAAGCTCTTGAACTGTATCTGTATGATTTTATGCACTGCGCTGCTGTCACATTTACATTTATAGCATTTAGCAGACACCCTTATCCAGAGTGACTTACATTTATCTTATTTATACAACTGAGCAGTTGAGGGTTAGGGGCCTTGCTCAAGGGCCCACCAGTGGCAGCTTGGCGGCGCTGGGGATCGAACTCATGACCTTCCGATCAGTAGCCCAACGTCCTAACCACTGAGCTACCACTGCCCCACATGATTGGCCGATTGGATAATCACACGAATGAGCAGATGTACAGGTGTTCCTAATAAAGTGGATGGTGAGTATATATTCACTCATAGAATTCACTCACCTAAATGGACCAGAAAAATATCCTAGAGCTCAAGTAAGGTAGTCTGGGAAAAGCTATTAAATGTCACTGAGGCTGAATTCTGGCAAACAGCCAAAAATGACAATGGGGTTTGGGACAGAATTGGGTTTTTCTGCATATAATATACTCTGACAGCTCAACTTTAAGAAAACATATAGCTCCCCAAAGTAATGCAGAAATGTTTTAACTTTCTAACCTTGCCTTGGCTTACTCCAAAATGTCATGTTAGACAGATAAGAAGCCAGTTTAAAAAAAAAAAAAAAAAAACTGGTTGCAAAAACAGCTGTCAGCTATGAAAAAAAGTCTAGTATAGTGATAGACATACTTTTCTTGGTCATATTTAATGTTTTTATATGCGAGTACAAGGCACCATTCACAACTAGGGGCAATTTAGCATAGCCAATCCACCTACATGTTTTTGGACAATGGGAGGAAACCCATATGGACACGGCGAGGCATTAACCCAAGGTCAGGTTCGAACCAGAGCTGCAAGACAACAATGCAATCCATTGCCACACTGTGCCACCCTATTAATCGTTAAACTAAATGTAAAATTAAATAAATAAGTTATTTTTAGACAATTAATGGAGTTGTCTCTCAGTGGAGATGGAATGGAATCTTTAATGTGATTTTCTCTTATTTCACTTTTGGGGCTATCTTGTCATTATTCATCATTACTTGTAATAAAGGTGTAGAGTTTTCCACACAAACAGTGCCTCCAGAAAGTATCGTCAATCTATATTTCCCTCATTGCTGTGTTGCAATATAAAATTATGTATAAATTACTATTAATTTTACAAATTACAATTAGATTGGGATTTTTTTCTGCTCAGTTTAAGTGACTCTGCAGAAATTGAAGTTAAATAAATTATTTTGATCTTGAAAAAGAAAAATCTAAAAACTTCTTAATTGATGAGTATTAACTCACCTTTAAAATGTTTGGCACAGACCGAATAGAGCCCAAACACCCAGGCAACACCATTCATTTGATCAAGCATGGTGGTCATTGCATCATGCTCTGGAGAACTGGAGAACCTCCACGAGGAACTGGAAAGGGCAACATGGATAAAGCCAAACACAAGCAAATTGTTGAGGAGAACCTGTTCCAGTCAACCAGACATCCGGGTCTAGGGCAGGGGTCTTCAGTCTTATGCACAAAGGGCAGACTTTCATTCCAATCAAAGAGGACCCACACCTGATTCCACTTGTTTAATCAGCTCATCTTGGTCCCCAATCAACTATCAAGTGTGCATCCTATTTGGCTGGAATGAAAGCCTGCAGCCACACCAGTTCTTTGCAGATAAGATTGAAGACCCCTGGTGTAGGGTGAAAATTTATGTCTTAACAGGACAATGAGTTGAAGCACAGGGCAAAAACTACAAAGGAGTGGCTTGAAGAAAAGGAGGTTATGTTCTGGAAAGCCTAGACTTAAAACCAATTGGAAATTTGTGGCATGACTTGAAAACTGCTGTCCACCAACATTCTCTATCTAATTTGGCAGAGTTGGAGAAAAATTGCATTGAACAATGTAAGAAAATGCCAGAATCAAAATGTGCAAACCTCTCAAATCTGTAATTGCTGCAAAAGGACAATGCACTATGTATTGACTCTAGGAGGTGAATATTTATCAATTAAGCAGTATTTGGATTTTATTTTTTTTTAATAGTTCCAAGTACATCTAAATAACTTATTTAATTTGATTTCCGTAGAGAGTCACTTCAAAAGGAGCAGAAAAAGTCCCATTCTAATTTGATGTTGCAACACAGCAAAGAAGAGAAATAAGCACCAGGGGGTGAATACTTTCTCTGCTTAAAACATACCTGTCAAAACGTAGCATGAGGCCACTAGGTGTGTGGCAATATTACATTTTCATATAATGACAATTGCCCAGACCTTTATCACCATTTTCTATACTATGATTGGGTTTTCATTTACTACATTATTAAAATGTTTTGTCAATCAGCCATAATTTTCAAACTCTCAGGGACCTCTCAAAAATAACCTGTTTTCTGAGTATGATTCATTCATTCAATGTTAAATTAAGAAAGAAAATAGTGTATTCCAGTTAAAACAGCATGAACACAGCTATCTTTCACTTTATCCAAAATGGTGCCCAGAAATGATGTCTAGCCACCAAAGGTAGAACTTAGCAAGGACTTCTTACATTTATTACAGGGCATTATGTATTTAAAGAAATATGGAGATTAATGATCAGTTAATCGATTAATCACTCACAAAGGCAGTTCACACAAGGGAAGATAAAGTATTTAACAGACTAATAATGTAATAAGGCTGGTGCTAAAGTGCAGGCCTGAGCTACCAGATTTGTTTCTTAATAAATAAGCACCTTTTGTGCTTATGTATTTTTGTGACCTGTTGTGTCAGTAACAGTATCTAAGACAGGGTCAAGTGGACCTGCTTTAATAAACCCCAAATCAACAGAAAGCCCAAACTACAAGCTTGTAGGTAATATGTAATTTACTCATTAACGTTTGCTTCTAAATCTTTGCTAATATTCTGAGCTACCAGTGCCAGCTAATTACACATTATTCCCTTGAGCCTCTGTGTGTTGTTTCTCCACTTGTCTGAGTTCCCCTGTGTGTGCATCTGTTGATAGTGTTGTTGGTACTTGCCTTGCTTCTCTCATAGACTGTAAGAACAAGTTACCTAATTAAAAAAAAAAAAAAAAACATTATTAAAAAGGTAACCATTTTCTCTGTCTCAGAGCATGAATCATCACTGACTCAAATCTACAATATATTAATAAATATATTAAGTAATTTAAAAAAAATCTTTTGAAAGGTTGACAGGGAATCTCAGTTCCTGTCTTGGGAATCCAGTGCCTTGCAAAGTGTCATGAAATGGAAGCTGAGACAGATGCAAATGCAGGTTGAGCAGTTTGAAACACAGTCAAACAATCCAAAAACACTGGGCAAAAACTTCAGTGTCAAAAACAGGCAATGGTCAGGCGATCAGCAAACAGGACAAACTAGGTCAGGCAGTAAACACAGGAAGCAGGGACAGAAATAGGATCAAACCAAGAATAACAAACACAGTGAATACAAGGCTTGGTAACATCAGAACACTAGGTAAGCTAAGCATATACTGAGAGAGTGTCTCATATATAGTGTGGCTGTGATTGCGTGTGAATTGGGAACAGGTGGGTGTTGTTACAAGTCCAGTGACTGAACGAGGAAGTCTGTGTGGATCTGGGTTGGCCTGACAGATTTCAGGTTTTTTACATTAAGACACCTGATCCAGCTCACGATGGGCTATTCAGGATATTAAGATTGTAAAAAAAAAAAAAAGTTATTAAATGAGGAATACTATTAATTACATTAAACTTTATAAATGTTTAATTTGATATGAATGCATTATATAAAATAAGTTAAAATTAATGAAGTGAAGTGACGTGTGGCCAAGTATGGTGACCCATACTCAGAATTTGTGCTCTGCATTTAACCCATCCAAGTGCACACACACAGTAGTGAACACACACACACACACCGTGAACACAAACATGGAGCAGTGGGCAGCCTTTTTTGCTGCGGCGCCCGGGGAGCAGTTGGGGGTTCGGTGCCTTGCTCAAGGGTCTCACCTCAGTCGTGGTATTGAGGGTGGAAGAGAGCGCTGGTCATTCACTCCCCCCACCTACAATCCCTGCCGGACCTGAGATTCGAACCCACGACCTTCAGGTTCACCTTCAGAAGCAAATCACAGGTTTCTATTAATATCATTCTTATAGTAATAGCCAACTCACAGGGACTTGGATGGATGCTCAACATAAACAGATTAAACAATGTGTGTAATTGTTGATTCGTTACCAAGAATTAAAACTACTACTATTTACAGAAGGAGTGTCAGGTAAGGCTCTAACTTTAAGTTTTCCAACACAAGTCTTCAGAACACAGAGCTTTTGTGGTTTCTCAGTAACATGACAAGGTGTATTTGTTTGTCATAATAAGTTAAAAAAAAACATATGCTGGTGATGGAACGACTGTTTATAGCTTCTATAACGTAAGCGATAACAGCATTTTAATGGTTTTGTGTACGTTAAACTGCAGTAAACTATAAATGATTAAAACATATGACATAATTCTTTATAGGAATTAAACTTTATAATCAAAATTTGTCATCAAACTGCTGGGGTATAAAAGGAATAAAAGAGAAATACCAATCCGAGACTCTTCTGAGGATACAGAACACGACAAAATAGCAATGGGCAGCTTGACAGGGAGAAATCCTACACAGTATTCCCACACATTATTTAGCCAGTTTGCTAGGCATGTTTCTTTAGTTTCTCCAAGAAGTGTTGCATATCTCGAACACCATTGGCTGATGTGGAATTCAAGCCCTTTGACATGTTGACTTCTTGTTTCTAAAGGAAATCTGTCAACATCCAAAACTAATCACAGCTCTCAAGTGAATTCATGGGCACAGTATTAGTAGGCCTGCTTTTAAGTCATGGGACAAAGTCCTAATCATCAGTGACATAATTAGACCTTTGTGCGATGTTGAATTGTAATTATAATCAAGGCGCAAAGAGCTTTTACCAGTACCTTTCACTTAGTCTATACTGTTTTATTTTTTATGCTGTGAGTCACCAATTTTTAGACATTTCTTATGAACGAGACAAATGTTATGAATCAATCGTGTCCATGTCTAAGCATGAACAGATCAACTTGCAACCACAATGACAAAACGCTGAAAGACCATCTGATCGGTTCTGTTTGATACTTGTTTTGTACAGATGTATAGATTAACCACTTTTTTTGGTGAAATTTATTGTCACCAAGAGTGAGATTTTTCAGACCATTTCACTTTATGAGCACCTGAACCATGGATAAGTGCTGCACAATGAAACCAGTGAAACCATGATGTGTCATGGGTAAAAGCTGATGTGTTCCATTTATGCTAAAATTATTTCCATTTCTTTGTTCTTGTAAATGCCCTGATTTAAACAACTAGTACATCTGTGATTAGGCAGGATGATCACAGAGCATACTAAATCACTTAGTGTTTTATTACATCACTAAATATTGCAACCTTCAGTCTCCTTCAAACTAGTGTTGATAGAGTAATTACTCATGGAGAACACCAATAACACCTGCAGGTCATCAGTTCAAATATACATTGCTGTTGCTATTCCAAATTATAATAGATACATGCCTAGCAGATGGCCACGAGTAATTTAAATATGAATTTAAAGAGGGTGTAATGGAATATTAAAGTTGTTGCATAAATTGTGTATTTCTCAATCAGTCTCACCAACACTTTCAAAATTTCTCAGGAGGTTCAAGTCAGCTTTATTGTCATGCGATGTGCTAAAAATGACAATGGATAAAAACAAAACAAAACACAGTTCCTTCAGAAAACTACCATGCAACATGTAGTAGACACTGACAAGAACTAAAAGACAGCAATAAATACGGACAATAAATACAGACAATAATACTATAAGGTACACAGAATCACACAAAATTAAACAAGTGGAGGGGGTGTTCACAGATAGACATGGCTGTTCAGAAGTCTGACTGTTTGTGGGTAGAAACTGTTCCTGAGTCTGGACGTTCTGGTCTGAATACTTCTTAGCCTCTTCCCAGATGGGAGGGGCTTAAACCAGTTGTAGGATGGGTGAGAGGGGTCCTTCCTGATGGAGGTTGCCTCCCTCATACTACTTGTGGTGTAAATGTCCTTAATGCCAGAAAGATGGTACCAGTGATGCACTGTGCCGTCTTTGTCACGTGCTGCAGGGCTTTCCTGTCAGATGCTGAGCAGTTTCCATACCAGACAGTGATACAGCTGGTAAATACACACTCAATGACACATCTGTAGAAACCAGTGAGGATGGAGGGGGGCATACCAGCTCTCTTCAACCTCCTTAGAAAATATAGGTACTGTTGAGTCTTCTTTACTAAGGAGGAGATGTTCAGTGACCATGTTAGGTCATTGGAAATGTGCAGGCCCAGGAATTTGAAGTTCTGCATTGTTTCTACTTCTGTGCTGTTGATGAATAGTGGCTGATGAGGAGCTTTGGTGCATCCGAAGTCAACAATCTTCTTCTTTTGTCTTGTTGACATTCAGGAAGAGATTGTTGGAATCACACCAGACTATGAGTTGGTTCACCTTGTCCCTGTAAGATGTCTCATCATCGTTGCTGATAATCCCCTCAACAGTGGTGTCATCTGCAAACTTTATGATGCTATTTCATTGGTGTTTTGCAATGCAAGCATGGGTCAGCAGGATGTGTAACAGTGGACTCAGTACTCAGCCCTGTGGTGCACCAGTGCTCAGTGTGATGGGTTGTGAGGTCTGTATGTTGATTGTGATAACATGTGGTCTGTTACACAGGAAGTCAGGTATCCAATTGCACATTGGTGTGCTTAGTCCAAGTGCTGACAGTTTTTCAATTAGCGTTTGTGGGATGATTGTATTGAATGCTGAGCTGAAGTCAATGAACAGCATTCTAACATATGAATCTTTGTTTTCCAAGTGTGAGAGGGCGAGGTGGATTATGAATGTGACTGCATCTGTGTAGCGGTTATAGCTGTATGCATATTGTTGAGGGTCCAGTGTGGGTGGGATGAGTGCTTTGAGGTGAGCCATGACAAGTCATTCAAAAGATTCACAGGGGTGAGTGCGAAAGGGCTGTAGTCATTGAGGCATGACACTGTAGATTTCTTAGGCACCGGGGTGATGGAGGTGGATTTGTACCACACAGGGATGACCAGCTGCTCAAGGGAAATGTTGAAGATGTCTGTAAAAACATCTGCTAGATAGTGGGCACATTCCTTGAGTATGAGGCTTGGGATGCCATCTGGTCCGCCAGTTTTGTGAGGGTTCACCCTGAGGAGGGTCATTTACTGGTAAAATTATGACCAACAGTAAGCTGTAACAGATGAGCACTTGGTCACCTTCAAACTATGGCCACATTTTCCTTACACAAGAGTGCTATGAATTAACCAAAACAATGGCATCATTTTGTTAATTTGATAACTCAAAATAGGGACTTAAAAATGTGCTCAAATAGCCTACATCCTGTGCACATTTTACGATTTCATGACTTTGATTAATCACAAATAGCTCCCAGTGCACAGTAAAAAAAAATAATAATAATAATAAATAAATAATTTAAAAGTGTTAAAATAAAATGCAATATAATAGGATGTGCTGGATCAAGTGCTATTTTACAAGGTGCTGAAGAATGAGAGCGTAAGTTATACTGTTAAATTAAACCAGACTTGCAATGTTTAATGTTCTTACAACTAATTACTAATGACAACTAAGACAACTATTCATGACTATTCAACTATTCGTCAATACTGTAATGGATCAGGGGGTGAACGCAAATGCGGGCAATCTTCATTAAACAAAACATGAACAAAATAAATAAAGGCAGGACAAGAATCATAAGACTTGCATACAAGAAGCCCTCAACAGTAACACAGACTATGCCCAATAAGCAGCTAACACAGAACTTATAAAGGGGAACTAATGAGGGGGAACACAGGACAGGTGTGCACAAACACAGGAAACCAATGGAACAACCGAAGAAGAAATTCAAAAATACATGGGAGGCTTCCCTCTGGTGGTCTGGCAGGGAAATGGACATGACAAATACAGTATTTTGGCAATACGAGACTCCTATTTATTTCAATGCTTGCCATCTTCTCCTTCATATATCATTGTATTAGTCTTTCTTTTTATTTGTTTATTTTTTAAATGTCTTTTTTTTTTTGCTTTTATTTTACATTGTATTGAGTCATGAACTACATGCAGGTGAGTTGCTTAATCTGAATGGGGCGCTACGAAATTAGACTTAAGCAGTTGTGTAATACAAGTAACATTCCCCATGTAAAGATTGGCATAATTTCTGGACTTTCTGGAAGTCACCAATTCTGAATATGTGCCTTTTTGTTCATAGTTTGCCTGTAAAGCTCCATTTGTTGTTTTTGTTTAGGAAACCTGTATAATGTTCCTGTCTCATTCAATTCCTAGGAGATCGATCCTTTGTGATTTCATAAAAATTAAGAAAACAGTGAAAGTTAGCATTTCGCTCTAAATGTAACCACTCGCAACTTTTTGCAAGACTTGGCTCAATGATCGCATTGAACATCTGAAATCCTCAGTTCGTGTTAGTTCACCACTACTCAACTGCAAAGCCTTAAACCACACTACTTTGTAGATGACTGCATAGAACTGCTGATTGCCTCATGGGTTTTAACAAGTAAAAGCTAGCTGCATGGTGAGTCCTTTGCAGTCCTTTCTCACTCCTCCATCGTCCCATTACTAGAAGTCACTTCATAAATGTGGTGGTACTGTATAAAAAGTTAGATTGTGTTTGAAATGTGAAAGAGTGGTGGAAATTAACTAGGCAGGAAGTGAAATGGCTACACAGAGCAGATGAATGTGGCTTGATTGTGGACAGGTCAGATAAAGGGAGAGAAGTGTATGCGGACCTTCAGTCAAAGTGGGAAAGATTTAATTGCATTTCACCACTGCACTTTTTCAGATGCCCGGCCCATGGTTCTGATCATCACGGGCTGATTATTAGACCTTCGCTGTTGCATTGTAATTATATTCATTTAAGGGGGCAATTTAACTTTTAGTGGCTTTGGGCTGAGTATGTCTGTACTTTCCACAAATGATGTTAAAAATTATAGCATGTCATTACTGAAATTTAAAGCCTGAATGCAGTTTCTTTATGGAAATTGTATGCGCTCTTTGAGAACATAAATGTTTCTGCATTCCTTGGAAGATTTGAGCATGGTTATAAAAAATCAGCCACATCCAGTACCTTTATTAGGAATGGTATCAATGTATTGGTTTTATGTCATTGCGAGACAAAAAGATGTAACGTGTTGCATTTGTTCTTTTATACGGAAGCTTTCCATGGAGAGAGTAACGGCACTGAGCCTCTTCCTGTTACATCTAACATGGTTGTAGAGGATTATTGGACATTTCAAGTCCCTTCATATTCTTAAGTTTGTGCATATGGACAGCACTCTTCAATTCAGACTGCAGGTTCAAATCCAGAGACTGAGACCCTCATTGGAAAACACTGATTGTGTGTTCCTGCGGACATTTCTACATCTGCTTGGGTGTATTTTTGGGGGACAAGGCTTATCCTTCAGGCAGAGGCAATAGGTTTTGGGCAGAAATGCCATCTTCCCATGAGCCCCTGCATATGATATTTGTTTACTTGCAATCATTCCTTAGCTTCTCAGCTTAGATTAAAAACAAAGTGACAGTGCCACAGGCATCATTTGAATTGAGATTTTCTCAAATCCAAACAATTAGCACAAATGATTCCTCTGTCCAATTTTATGGCGCATGTGGTCTGATGTTTCTGTAGTTCTTCACTCACAACTTTTGTTCCTACCTGGAATTAGTTCCCATTTACTATTTGACACACAAAAGTGGAAGAAAAACATATAACCGTGGTTTCATCTTATCTTGTCATACACAACCTCTCATTAATTGTGTACAGAGACAGTTAAGCAGTAAAATAAAGCTTGGAAGGAAGTAGCAGAGATCGTTGGAGAATGTATGTAGGTAGTACAGTTAGCTTGCTTCACTAATCTGCCAGCAAACTAGTTTGAAGCCTAGCATGTAACATGTAAATCAAACAACCATTAAGTAATTTAATTTTTTTTTTTATCTCTTTTTACCTGAGGCCAAAAAAAATGGAATTTCCACCTGCTTTGGGGGTTGCTGTGTTCAGCATGAATTTGTTTGTAATGTCACACTCCAGAGTAGTGGTTAATTGCTCACATGAAAGCAGACACTCAGGGCTTTAAGAATTTGCAGTTTTTCATAAATATGTATTTTTCTACCTAGCCTACTAGGTTCAAATGTTATAAATTTATTGTGGCAGTTGTATACTGTCAAAGAAGCTTTAGTTGTGCTGTCTGTTTTTTCTCTTTGCCAATGTTATTGTGAAGAGGTGTGAATTGTTTGCCCACCAGGGGGCTTACACCCCTCCCCTTTCCAATCGCCCTGCTCACCAGCAGCTATACACATGATAGAGTCACGATACTCTACAACCAGAAACCCAACAGTATCCTGACCAATCGAGAAAGGGTTAACTAGTTAGCTTTAGAAGCAACATATAGCTACAAAAACACTGGACATGCAACAATAGTAGTAGTCAGTACATGCCCACAAATGACAAACTACAATGTTAATGAAAATTTCATGAAAAATCCAATTATGAATAAAAATGTCAAAACATGGGTCAACAGTGGCATTATTTTTAGGTGTTCACAACAGCATCATGCCTAGTAAACATCATATATTATTTCACCAGTGAATACATGTATAGCAAATACAAAATATTCTTCCTTACTGCTGAACGAATATCAAAGCATTTGTTTTAGTTTTTGTGCAGAACACACACTGACTTTCAGCTGAAGCAAACAGCAGGTGTTCACTTATGTCTGACCAACACCAGCCTCCCACAGTGCCCTTCACCTGTGCTGGATGAAGGTCATTTCCCCCCTGGCTGACTGCAGGATTTCAAACAACTACACAGCTTTGAGTAGATCCGCTGCATTTCTCTGGCTTTCAGAAGCCATAAATATAAAAGGCCCTATGATGCACAAAAACAAGAGAATTTTTTTTCATCTAGTTCAAATGACATTCTGCAGAATAAGGTATGGAATGCTGCATTGCTAGTAGAGACCACAGTATGCATGTCAAGCTAAAATAGCTTTTACTACTCAATTTAATCACAGAAATAGAGATAGAGTCAAACATACAGAGGTTTTGGGTTTCCAAACCAACAACAAGGACTGAAACGATCACTCAAACTCATGTGGAATTTTTAGGAATTCTAACAGTCTGGAGTGATTTTTTTTTTACACCACTTCACACTCTGGGCTGTATTTGGAGATGAGTAAAGCACAGAGTGAGGATTTAATACGGAATTGAGCACATCGGTATTCAGATATTACACAAGGAGTTACACACAGAGGCTGGAGTTTGCTGAAAGCAGTGGCGTGTCTCAGTTACACGTGATAATGTTCTTTAATTTAAACTGATGGTTTTGTGCAATATCATTCTAGCTTGTGCTAGAAACAGTACTAAGTCCAGCACCACTGTTTGACAGTTTGATGTGACTACAATATGTCACACTGAAAGTTATGTTTTAGGCTGTGAATTTTTAACCATTAATCATAAGCACTGTACCCCACAGAATTTTACTTATTTATTTTTTCACACAGAGGACATTGGAGGAGACATCATTTTCATCTGAGACCTTGATTATGTCAAGGACTGATTTTTATTGTTATTTTTTTTTAATACAATTATGAGCACCACTTAAAGTGAGCTGTAAATGTAGCAGATGAGTGCTCAGTCAGCTTATCCTTCAAACCATGAGCATGTTTTCTATGCAGGAGAGCACACTGAATTAATAAAAACATTGGCACTATTTTATTAAAAAGACAACTCAAAACAGCAAAATAAAAGCATGATATATAAAATAGCCTACATTCCCGGCATACTTTCATGACTTTGACTTATCTAGTTGCTTTCTTATGTGCACACAAGTATCTGTCAGAGCATGATTATAAAAAATAATAATAATAAAATGCAAAAATAATATAATGTGCTGAATCAAGAATAAAAAAAAATCAAGTCTTTTTATGTTAAATTTTTTAAATTATCTCTTTTTGTACTTACACCTATTGCCTAGTAACCATAATGCATAAAGCAAACACGAGAGACTGTTATGAACATGTTTATTTCTCAAGTACCATCATACAGTTGACTGTTACTGGACACTGAGGTACCTATCTTTTCCACCATGGACAGCACTGAGCACAACTAGGAATATTCTGACCTTGGGATTGAAACTTCAAGTACTCATGACTCAAAATTCAGCTGAGGCAATCACTGCCAGGCAGCGTCGAAACATCACAAATGAATCATTCATCTCATCCAGGGCTGGAGTGACGTGCAAAGTCTTCCTTGTGGTGCCTGTAGTGAGCATAATGGGCCAGGTTTCTGCAGGGAGGCAGTGATTTTTGTTTGGTATAATTGGAACCAGTATGATTCAGTGCTTGGTATTCGACAGCGCTGCTCTTGCGTTTGAGACGAGCTCTGGGTCTCGGGGGAACTGGACTGCAGGAGGTCCAAAATACTTCACACTGAATTCTAACATGACTGCCTGAATAATGTGAAGATAGAATGGAAAAAGTAGGAAAGACCTGCCTGTTCCAGTGCCAAGGTAATATGCAGGGGTAGCAGGAATTACTGATTTAATTACGTTAAATGTCATGTCATCTAAATCTAAAACTAATTTGCAATTTGACTTAAAATAAATACATTCATTTTCCAATGTTGCCTATTAATACTTGCCATTAATCTTTTACTTCAAACTATCTACTCTTCAATTTGAGATTGAGTTGAATTATACATTTACCTTTGAATTAATCTGGTAATATTGTAAAACAGTTAAGTGAGGAATAAAACATAATGGGGTGTGCTGTTATAGGAAAATAATCAATGCCCGTGTTTTGTGATTATTTTCAAATAACGGCTTGTCCTGGAGAGTTTTATTCCTCTGTACTAGAGCAATTTGCCAGTGTACATATTCTCAGTTTGTAGTTACATTTAATGTTGAGGAACAACCACAAGACAAGTTGTCACTTATAAACTGTTATGACAGCTATAAACACTCATTCCATAATGACCCATATTCCAATAACAAATTAGAACGAGTGTGTTAATATATGGAGATGGAACTATTGTCAGAGCCACAAGCATTGAATAGCGCTGTGGTGTAAAGAGTTTGATTTTTCGTCATTCATTCCTCTTCAGTAAGCACTTTATTCTGGTCAGGTTTGTGGTTAATCTGAAGCGTGTTCTAGGACCACTGCATATAAAGCAGTAAAGCACCCCATCACAGGGCATCCATCCCTCTCTCGCTCTCTCTCTCTTTATCTCTCTCTCTCACACACACACACACAGACACACACACACCCCTAGGGGCAATTTAGAGTAGCCAATCCACCTACTGGCATGTTTCTGAGAGGTGAGATGAAAGCCAAAGAAAACCCATGCTGACACGGTAATAACGTGAAACTCCACACAAACTGTAAACAAGGCTCA
This sequence comes from Pangasius djambal, assembly GCA_022985145.1. Classification (NCBI taxonomy): domain Eukaryota; kingdom Metazoa; phylum Chordata; class Actinopteri; order Siluriformes; family Pangasiidae; genus Pangasius; species Pangasius djambal. The sequence goes on from CM041003.1 coordinate 8,898,461, forward strand.
GGATCATGTATAAGTGAGCTGGAGTACACACCCAAATGCAATGTTTCACTATCACTGCTTATCTAGTCTACCTTTATATATACACTGTATACAGTTAGGTCCAGAAGTATTTGGACAATGACAGAGTTTGTGTGATTTTGCCTTTATACACCACCACAATGGATTTGAAATAAAACAATCAAGATGTGATCGGAGTGTAGACTTTCAGCTTTATTTTAAGAGGTTCCACAAAAATATGGCATTTACCATTTAGGAATTACAGCCATTTTAAGCAAAGTACCTCCATTTTCAGGCAGATTAGCAAAAATTAAGAATGGTAAAATTAGAGACAGTGTTAAATAAATGAATAGTGCAAGTATTAAATAATATGCTAGTCTGCTACAGTAACATTATATTCATTCATTCATTCATCTTCAGCGAGCATTCTGTCCAGTTCAGGTTTGCTTAGTTTTCCCTTGCTAGGTCAGTTTCCATCTACAAGGTTAGGTAATTGCTCACTGGGTTAGTCTTCACTTTTTAGGTTAGTTTTCTCTCAGTAGGTTAGCTTTCTTTTGCTAGGTCAGCTTTCATTCGGTAGGTTAGCTTTCATTCATTAGGATAATTTTCTATTTCTAGGTTAGCTTTTGCTTGCTATCACTTTTTACTTGCTAAGTCAGCTATCACTCACTAGGTTACCTTTCACTTGCTAAGTTAGCTTTCACATGATAGGTTAGTTTTCTCTTGCTAGGTCAATTTTCACTTGCTAGCTTAGTTTTCTTGTGCTAAGTTAGCTTTCGTTCGCTCGCTAGGTTAAATTTCATTTGCTAGGTCTGGTTTAATCGCTAGGTTACTTTTCTTCTACTATGTCAGCTCTCACTCACTAGGTTGGTTTTCACTCACTAGGTTAGCTTTCACTCACTAGTTTAGCTTTCACTCACTAAGTTAGCTTTTGTTCACTGAGTTAGCATTCGTGCGTTACCAGCATGTTTTTTTGGGAGGTGGGAGGAAAGTGGAGATCCCAGGAGAAAACCCACAGAGAAGATGCAAAACTCCACACAGACAGTAACCTGTGCTCAGGAACCCTCAAGCTGTGAGCCAGCAACGCTACCTGCTACACCACCATGTCACCCCTTACAAAAATATTACACTGTAAAAAATAAAATAGTGGCTAAACTGATATTACTTCCAAGGCTACGTAATATATCTGATAAAGGGAACTGGAGAGAGACACTGGAAAATGATTTTCTCTCAAATTCACTCAGTGTGTGGTAACTGCATCACTAGCCAACACTGTTGTTTAGATAACTGATAGTAGGCGACTGATTGTTTGGTACTCAACCCCCTAAAACTTGACTTCTATTGTCACCTCGGCATATTCCTGCACTTGTATTCCCCTGCATGTCACAGTTGGTTTTACAATTCCTCCCCCTGAGTTAATCAAGTTAGAATAAGGCTTTCAGCCTGCTGGCACCCCACGCAGTGCCTTTCCATTGTGTTTATTATTGCTGCTGTCCAGCATTGTAATCAGTCCTCTCAAAGCTGGAATTTTCATTGCTGTGACTGACCTGGCAGGCACTAAAGCTTGGAGTGATCAAAATATGCTGGTACAAGTGCATTGCTGCTAGAAATGTGAAGAATGCAAATGAAGCAGGAGGTCAGGAAATGTGTTGCCACTGGTACATTTACATTTCACCCAGTCACGTGGTAGGCACTTTCATCCAAACCTACTTACAAGTAAGGCAAACAAGCATAAATCTAAGTTAAAGGATAAGGGACTTGGTTTGAACTCACAATCTTCCGGTCACTAGCGCAGAACCTTACCCGGGACTTCTGTTTTTTTTAAGCACTATCAGCAGTTCTGTTCTACAAAGTTTAAATGTCAACGCCGGTGGCTTATCTCGATTAGTGGCTTATCTACACACACCAGCACTCTTTTGTGTTCTTTAATGGCGCAGACAGGGTTCAGGGATATTCAATCATCCTCTATAAATATACGCCTTTTAGGAAAAATATCTCCTACATTTTGTGCTCAGCAGTGGTGCTGTGCTTCTCAATGATAGCTTTCATGTTGCTGATTAAGAAAGCTTTCCATATTATAACGAAGATAAAGCATGGATTCATCTTTTGAATGCAGTTTAGGATGTTCAAAGGAAAACTAGTTTAGCCATTTTGTGAGCCCTAATGGATTCATCTTTAATGTTGTAGATTGACAGACTATAAAATGAATGACAATGGCTTAGTCCTGTCTTCTTCCAGGTTAACTGAAAAGTTTCATATCTAGTCATGATTGTGAGCTTGTCCAGGGAAAAGAGGGAAAAGATTATGTGGGATTTATTCACATGACAACAAGAGCAGGACTGGAGGTCTGGCACCTGTAGGAACCTAGAGCCACTGAGGCAGGACAGCAGCCAGATGTCGGAAAAGAATGTGTAATGATCTGTTTATGCAAATGAAAACCAATTAACCACCCAAAATAATCACTCGCTCTCAAACTCTCTAATGACAGTAAGAGAGATTAAGGGGCTTAATGAGTGTTTATTTCTTTCCACTTAAAAGTGAAGTCTCTGCTATTAATAAAAACACATGCTTAAGTCCTAGCAAAGTCCAAAATACAGTATGTTGGTGACTTCCAGATTTAAAAAGTTTACGCTGTACCATGTTTTTAACATTGAATCTAAGAAAACAGGGTTGAGTGAATGTCGTGGAAGTAAAATACATTTTTCCCAACCTGTAATGGATGATTCGTGGAAAAGGTCGTTTCATGGAGGAATTGACACATTAATGCAAACGAAATAAGATTTTTAAAGTATGCCAATGATTATGTTTCAAGGTAAAGTGTAGTTATAGGGGACAGACAAAATGTTGTAGATAGGTTTTATTAATGTTTAACATATGCTTAGCGATACAAAGCACTCTAATTAAGAATTAAGAGACAGAAGAAACTGACACTGTTTACCATCAGCTGATTTTTTAAGTAAAAGTTTAATCTCCAACACTAAAACTTTTGCATCATTTTTTACATGGTTTAGCAGAATTAAATAGAAAATTTGTTAGATAAAGTTAAGATAGATTAGATAAAGTCAAATAATGCTTGGGTATTATTAAGCACAGATTAACTCACTCAGCTGAAGTCCTCAGTGATCAAATCTTTACGCTATATTAAGTCTCGACACACCTGAACCAGGTTCTCAGTGTTCTTGTTTGTTTGGTTCAGCTGTGTTGGGAGCTGCAATAGAGACAGTCTTAAGGTCCCTGAGGACTGGATCAGGAAACACTGGTATAAAATAATGAGATGAGTGGGACAAAATTTCCATCATATTTCAACACTGGCAACAGTTGGCAAACTGTTATTATTTCGGGTTATTTCTGAAAAATCATTACTCAAAGATCCTACAGGCATGTGCTGATAATAAGATATACACTATATGACCAAAGGTATGCGGACACCTGACCATCACACCTATTATGTGCTTGATGAACATCCCATTCCAGATTTAGTCCCCCTTTTGCTGTTATAACAACCTCCACTCTTGTGAGAAGGCTTTCTACTAGATTTTGGAGCGTGGCTGTGGGGCATTTGTGTTCATTCAGCCACAAGAGCTTTAGTGAAGTTAGGCACTGATGTTGGGCGAGGAGGCCTGGGGTGCAGTGTTCCAGTTCATCCCAAAGGTGTTCAGTGGGGTTGAGGTCATTGGGCATTGCTATGCTGGAATAGGTTTGGGCCCCTTAGTCTCATTGAAGGGAAGTCTGTATGCTACAGCATACAAAGACATTCTATACAACTGTGTGCTTCCAAATTTGTGGCAACAGTTTGGAAAAGAACCATATATGGGTGTGATGGTCAGGTGACCACATACTTATTTTATTACGAACAATATATCAAATATTTAACTGACATGATAATGCTACCTTGAACACATAAAAAGTGTCACTTACCTTACATTTCATTCACGAGTCAGCTTGTGGAGCAATTCTGAGGCATGAAATTTGTGTGTAAAAAAAAAAAAAGGTAGGAAGTGTAAAGTCTTCTAAGGCAGTGGTTCTCAAAGTGTGGTCTGTGAAGCATAGCCAGAGGGTGCATGCTTTTTTAATTACAACCCATCATCCACATTCTTATATTTATTATTGAGTTATTATAGTTATTAGTCTATTTACCAGGTTCCTTGATTTGAATGTAATTACTCCAAAACTCAATTACTCAAAAATAAGTAGGCTCTAATTAATGTCAGCCTGGATCTAATGTATTCTCTCGGTGGAAAGTTCAGGAATAAAGAAATTCCATAGCTCTAATAAATAGATCAAATATTATTGTATACATTGTAATGTTCATTAAATAAATCTGTACTTAGGGAGTCTGTGAAATTTATTTTACAGTTTGTCAAACATTGCTCTACCTTATTTTGGTCAATCAGACGTATAGTACTATAGGGATAAAGTTCCCTTTCAGTTAACACACAACCTCTGGACACTAAAACAAAATGTATTAGTGGAGTTAAGAGGCTTCTGCAGCACACACACAGTATACTATAGGCCTATTCTTTACTGCTGGTTCTCTCCAGGGGAAATTTAGCACTCTTTTTCTTAGCATAAGTCATCCCTTGATTCCTTGGTGTCTCATAACTCTCATTTTCCTTAATTGTTTTAACAGACTGACAGAAATCATTTCCATGGTTCAATTGATCTAGTTAAGACAACACACCCTGACAGACATATGTAACTTGCTAGCTAGCGTTAGTTAGCTAGCTATTTTAGCTACCCTGTCAACACAAGTGCTAACTCTGTTTTAAAAGTCCAGTTGTGAACTTAGCTGAAAACAGGTGCACGGATCACAATATTATTGTTGGCACTTTAGATAATAATTAGTGTCATTCTACTAATGCTAAGCTAAAAAGCTAGTGAACAGTTGTCAGTAAACAAATGTCACACAGTTAGACCAGACAGGAAGTCCTGAACATGGTACCTGCTAAACCAAAAATTGAGGAGACAGGTAGAATTATCATTTTTGTAAAAGAAAATAATACAGTGATAATAGAGATAAGCCGTTGTCGTGACCCCTTACCGAACTTTACATGTCAATAATCATGAGTCATACGTATAGAAAATGTACATGTTGAGTTAAGTAATGTTTCCCACATTTTCACATAATTCTTTAATTAATTTTTTTTCTCATTTTTTTTCATTTATTTTCATCTGATTTTTTTCCCCAGTGGTTCATTTATTTTCATAATCTTTCATTCAATTTCATTTACTTCATCATTTTTACTTCGTATAATTCATTTATTTTTGCATGTGATATTTTTTATGCTTCATTTTTCACGATTTTTCACGATTCATTTGTTCTCATATGTGATTTCCCCACACACATAATTCATTTATTTTCATTATTCTTTCCCCACACAATTCATTTATTTGCTTTTGATTCGTTTTTCCATGATTAATTTATTTGAACATTTTTTTAGCATGATTCATTTATTTATTTATTTTTTTATTTTAAGGTGATTTTTTTCAACCAAATTCATTTATTTTCACATGATTCATTTATTTATAGATATGATCTTTTTCACACAATTCTCTTATTTTCACATGTAATTTATTTTTGCATGTGATTTTTTTCCACATTATTTATTTATTTTTATATGTGATTTTTCACATGATTTGTTTATTTCCACATGATTTTCTTCCACATAATACAATTCTTTTCACGATCCGTTTATTTTTACATCTAATTTTTTTCCCCACACAAGTCATTTTTTTCACATGATCACATGTTCATGTGTGTTTACTTGAATTCACATGCACCTCAGGGCATAACATAGTGAAACGCACCTTTACATATTTTTCCCATGTGATCACATAGATCACAGATGTGAAAAACATATGATCACATCTGAAATGTATTTGAGGAATAAAAAAAAAGTGCTGGATTGCTGATAGTGGTGGATTGAGCCTCAGGTTGAGCTCTGTAGAGCTAAGCTGACATGGTGTGACAGAAAACGTGCAGCTGTGCTAATAGGTTAGTGATAACCAGTGTGCTCTGAGACGCACCTCCACTGACTCACTGCTTTGGAAGCACACAGGGATTACAGACTGCAATGGTGTAACTACAAAGCTCATTTTTCAACACAGGACTGAGAAAAAGACAGCGCAAATACACACAGACCAAACCCACTTTAGAATTCAATACATCAATCTGTATGCTAGTTGATTTAATTAGACGATGAATGTGCTTTTTCCACATTGAGGCTCTGTCATAACAGGGCAGAACAAAGTAATAACAGAGCGCAATTGTGAGAGGAAACAAAGAGCCACCTGCACCGTCCCTCAGGCTGAGAGCAATATCACCAGTGTGTTCTGATAATCTACACACACTGCACAGCCACAAATCTGCCACCAATCACCAATCACACTCTCCACTTGGCTAAAGAAGCGCTCGTTAGGGGGCAATTGTTTTGCGGCAGCATTAGAGCCGGAGCTAAAGTGACGCACAAAGAGTGCCTTGTTGCCTTTGCGCACGGCCATTACTCACTGGTGGTGGCAGCTGTAATTACGTCGCTCTGCCCCAGCATCCCCATGTTTACCCACAGAGGCTCTGAGACATAAAGACATCGCACTCGGATAATAAAATACCTTACTTCCTAAGGTCATAAAGAGCCTCGTCTCAGGCATATCTCACAAGCATACCAACTGTGCTGTGGGACGCTGTACTTGTCATTTTCTCTGGTCATTGAGTCAAGGTTCTGCAAATATGCTCACATATTTCATGGGTGATTACCATCAACTCAGAAACTACGCATTTATTCAGTTCCAAAACTCATAGCCGGAGTTATCAGCAGTGATCATTTTTTAGAGTCATGCCATTAGAAATTTGAATTTAAATGCAAAGGTCTAAATTTGAATGTTATTATTTTGAATTTGCATCATACCATCTGGAATTGAATTTTGAACTGAAATTGAATTTCATTATAGAGCAATCTACAATCTGAAGCTGAATTTTCACTCTGAAAGAACGTTTGAAGTTCAAAATGATGTACACATACACACCATTTCAGTTCAAGATCCAATTTCAGATGGTAGGGTACAAATTCAACTTGGAGCGATGTCTCAGGAATGAGTGGTTCAAAGTTTGTAGGATTTATATGGAATTATTATTGTAACAAGCAGATGAACTGATTCGATTTGGGAATTGAATCAAACAGGGTCAAGGTCACAGCAAGGACAAATAGTTTTCCCTTCAATATCTTCCTTCCTGTATGAAGTTTATTTTAAGCCTGTTTGAGGCATACAAGAAGAACGAGACTTGTTGGCATTGAAATTCAACTTCTACTGCCACGATCGTAACCCCACAGCCAAGTCCCTGGTATAGAATTTTATTTTGCTGAATAACACCATGTTTACCTCTTGCTTTCTGAATGGCATACTGGGCTGAATAATACTGCAATACACTTATGATTATTTTGGAAAATCATCCTGAGAGGCAAAGCATTGGAATGGAATATGAAATGTAAAATGGCCTGTTTGAAAGAAACACAGACTTAAAACCACTCCTATCAATCAGAGTGTGTAAATGTACACAGCAAAATTGTTCATGTTAACATTTACGGTGTTAAATGAACTCCAGGACACGTCATCAGATTCAGACTTACATTCCTCCTTCTAACTACATACCCTCCCTGTTTAGCTTCACTGAATCATTACTGAATCATTAATAAGATTTAGTGAATCATATGCCTTAAGATGACAAAAAATAAGCTGAGATTTTAAGTTGTTAACACCTACACTATTGAAATATGACTTAGCTGTCAACTGAACTCAAAGTTTTAATTAATTCCTACAGTTTTAAAGATTTACAGTGTTTGAATCATTTATAGCTTTTGGAAATTTTGTGTCTGCACAAAAAAAAAACAGTGTTTAAGTTACAGCATTTATGAGCTGGCCTTGAACAATAAGTGTTCATTTAATACTGTAAAAGGGATGTGTAGGGGAGACCGGGGATGACTGTAACCCTGGTCAGTATCTCTGATTTGTTCTGCGGACGCTTATTGTAGCATTAAAACTTACACCTGAAAAGGTCTACAAGCCAGTTTCAAAGGTTTAGTTTTACAAATGTGTTGTTTTCGTGATTGACGTTCCTGTGATACACTAACAAATGTTAAACTTTCTATCAGATGAAATATTTTTGTGTGTGTGAAATATGTGAGGACAAACTTCACTTTGTTACATCAGTGTGTTGTTTGGAGAAATATTACTATCACTATATATTACTAAATAATATTACTTAGTAAATAACCTTTTTGCATGGTCAGCCTGGATGGTTAAATGTGCGTTATATGCCATTATATATGCCATATATGCCATTC
>CM041003.1:8906896-8964758 GCA_022985145.1 Pangasius djambal
AAATGTTAGATTTTTTTTTTTTTTTTTTTTGGTGAGGGGGATTTTTCCCTGTTTTCTCCCCAATTGGATCATCTGTGAATTCCCACCAACTGAGAAAGGATAAAAATAACACATGCTTCCTCCAAGATGTGTAAAGCCAGCCAGCTGCATCTTTTCAAACTGCTGCTCATGCTGCATCACATGGCAGTGTAACAGACTCTGAGGAAAGTGCTATCTGCCCTCTTCCTCATATATGAGCGTACAGACAGACACCCAGTGTACACCCAGAAAACCAGTTTCACTCTCTTGGCTCCTAGCCATGGACACCTGTGTCTGTAAGATTTCTGCATGAAATTTTGGTTAGTCAGGGCTCATCAACTGGAAGACACAGCAAACTATGGCAGTGGACCGAACCAAGTACATATAGCAGAGCCAATAAACACATTAAAAAATAACTGCAACTCTAGTAGCAGATCCTCTGATGCGGCATCCAATCACATGCATTTATGTAACTTATTTAGCTGAAGGCAGCATATCAGACCAGAGATTAGCTACATGGCTATTAGCTCAGAACAGAGAGTTTTCACAGACTTTAATAGATGACGTGGCTTGTATTAAAAAAGTCGACAACGAAAAGCAGAATGTTTAACCATGAACGGACAGGGAGGTGTGCATTTATTTTCTCCACATCATATTCAAAACAGATGTGTCTCATCTGTTCAGAGTCTGTGGTATTGGTCAAAAGTGGTATCATGAAGCACCACTATGAAAAAAACAAAAACAAACAAAAAACATAACCACTTCAAATTGCATCCTTAAACGTTAATGGTTACATATTAACAGGTAACTGTAGTCACCATTTAATCATCTTATCCGGACCTTTGTAAGCAAGGATTTTTTTTTACGGAAATGGACTGAAATTAAACAAAAAGTGTTACAATCATCCCCGGTCTCCTCTACATAAACTCAAATCAGTAGTCAGAGAGCGTGAGCAGCATTACACATGATCTGCGCTGTTGAGTGACCTGCTTGCATATGGTATTTACTTAACTGTTCATTTACATCCATCAGGACTCAGAACTTGTGGAAACACTTTAGGTGTCAGTTCAACAAGAACAATGTGGCACATACAGGCGATGCAGTTTTTAAAGCACTGAACATACAGTACAAGGTGCATATTTGTGGTCCTGTGTCAGTTCACCTCTGTCCCTCCAGCTCATTCAGCACCACCGGTTTGTCCACCCTGTCTCTGCGTCTCCTCTCCATGATCGCGTCTTCCAGACTCTGAAACTCGAGCTCGTGCGCCTGTTTGCCGTCCAGCAGCAGCTTCAGCTTGTACGGCTGCTTTCCGATGCGCAGCTCTCCGCCCATTTTGAACTCCCGCCTGCCAAACTTGCACCAGGCGGCGAAGCACTCCGAGTTCCTCCAGCTCAGCTCGCGCTCCTTCATGCCCACGTGCTCGGTGGCGTTTCGTACCACGGCGGCGGCGCTCAGCGGCTCGTACTTGTAGAGCTGGTTAACGATCCGGCAGCGTCTGCCGCGGCCCGCGTCCATCACGAAGCTGCACTTCACCTCCGCCCTGTGCAGATGCACTACCTGAAAGTCGCCGATGTACACAGCCCAGTGGGGACTTTGGCCGGCGGCCACGAACTCCAGGACGTCCCCGGGCACGCACTTGCTCATCAGAGTCTCTGCGGAGAGCGCGCGCAAGTCGCGCGCACGCCTCTCGTACACGCACGCGGCCGTGTGGTAGACGGCGCACTCGAGCTCGTGCGGCGGCGGCGGCGGCGGCGTCCTCTCGTCCGTCCTGTCGTCCGCCAGCGCGTCGTCGTCGTCCGTGGAGAAGATGTACGACACGCCGATGCGCGCGCCGTCGTCCTCGGCGTCCGTGCCGCTCGGCTCCGCGGTCGGCACTTCGGCGTAACTGAGATGCGCGAGTTTATCGACGTGGTTGCCCATCAGCGCTAAAGCCGGTGTCCGGTAATACCGGGGAAAGTGAGCACTAGGAGCGCGCGCTGCACCTGTTAACCGCGCGCCCAAATACCGACATGCCCGAGCCACATTTCATTCGGAACACGCGCGCACAAACGCCCCATAAATAACTTTTTCGGTTAAATGTGTAAATTAAGCCGTATTCTTTCACATATCCGGTCATCATCACTTAAAGATTTGGTTGTTTTTATACCAATAATCTGCATTTAGTCCTCCAAAAAGTTACACGAATAAAGACAACTCCTGTAGGATCAGCTCTGTAGTCTATACTTTACACAAGCGAGTGAAAGGCAACATAAACATTTCTTTCCAGGAGCAAAAGGATGATAAACACAGCAGCAGTCCGAGTTTGGGGGCTGTATCCGGCTGGTGTGTGTGTGTGTGTGCGCGCGCGCTCTCGCAAAATAACTAGATGTAGCAACAACACACACACACACACACACACACACACGCACACGGAGTTTCGCTTAAAGAGACAGTGCACTATTTGTGTGACACGAAAATACCAAAAACCTGTTGACTACATACAAGAGAGATGATACACCACGCCATGTTTCCAGCAAAATATTGAAATAAGGCAACAAAAAAAAAAAAATCACAGACATGCATCCATTTTCCATACTGCTTATCCTACACAGGGTCGCAGAGCCTGGAGCCTATCCCAGAGGACTTGGGGCACAAGGCAGGAAACACCAGGGTGCCAACCCATCACAGGGCACAATCACATACTATGGAAATGCCAATCAGAGACAATGCATGTCTCTGGACTGGGGGAGGAAACTGGAGTACCCAGAGGAAACATGCAAACTGCATGCGAGCGCAGTGGTCATCTGTGGTCATCTGAGTGCGCATGCATGCTTCTTCCCCCAGTCCAGAGACATGCATTGTAGGCTGATTGGCATTCCCAAAGTGTATGATTGTTTAGTTGCCATTTTTAGTGTTACATTTTTGTTAGTCTATTTTCACTTTGGCTACCAGTTTCATGCACTAAACAAAATGCCATACAGCTACCCACTGATAGTGGTGCCAGTAAGAACCAAACAGTGTGATGCAGCTGAGCTTTAGTCCTTTAGTCTGTCCAGTTCTCTGACTTCTCCATCTGTACATGTACACTGTGCTCAAACAGAACAGCTTCAACATTCACGTTAATACCACTGTCAATGCTGTCAACAACATACGTAGATCGCTAACTAGTCAAAAAGAGTGTCTGCCATAATTCAGCGCAAAAAGTATCGCTGCATTGCATTGTGGAACTTTCAGTCCAACATTTGCTGTTTCCACTACTTCTACACTGGATTTCTCATTAACATGTTAAACGGCATTGTAACTGCACTGGCATGGGAATGTGTATATATATATATATATATATATAGCCTGGTTACTTTTTGTGGTCATATGGTGGCAAAGTGTCATGCAGAAGAAAAAAACAATTTTCTAGTTGTACCTTTTTTTTTTTTTTTTTTTAACAATCCCATGTGGATCAGAAGGCATTTTTTTCCCACTTAGCTAAGCTGATAAGAAGTGGAACAAGGTGCTATTGATGCTAGAAAAATAACAAGCAAGACAGCATTAATGGCAAAGATGAAATCAGGATGAAATCAAGATGAAATGAGTGAAGGTTTTAAAAACGACCCTGTCTTTCCTAGCATGCCACTTTAGTACACAACAGCTTCTTCCAGGAAGATTGTTTTTCAGGGTGGAGTTTTCCTTTAACGTTCAAATGTGTTCACTGTTTTATTTAACAGAATTGCTTCTGGCGAGCTGAGCCACTTAATTAAAATTGTGTCCCTGTCCTGTAAGTCCCACCAGCGAGGGCATTGTGGGGGTGTTTAGCCTACGGTTTTATGCTCCACTAACTTTTGATGCTAAATAGGCCACTGTGATTTCTTTCTGTTCTCTGTACTATTAAAAGCTGAGTTACTTAAGTACAGACTAAGCTCGGAAGTCTGACATTTGCATGAGAACCTTTTATGAATTGGTCAAAAGTTTCAGTATTGAACACCATGTTTAAGTCTACTTTGTGTTAATAAAAGAAGGAAAAATATCTCAACAAAATGTTACTATTCTTTTAGAATAGAGTGCAGCTTTTCCATAAAAACTTTACATATTTTATGGCAACAATTCATTCGTTTATTAACTGTCAGTTGAACCACGGTCACACACTCCTCACTTAGTATAATGAAAGGGGAAACTGTTCATGGAAGCTCAGATTTAATGATACAGCAGTTATCTATAATTTGTACCTATAGTGCGTCTCAGCGCACCGTCAAGTCTCAGTTGATAATAAGTGTAATTCTGTGTAACCGCTATTAAGCTTTCTTATACCACAGAGCTGTCGAATTCTTGATTCTGACTGGTCAGAAGCTGTTGATTAATGTGCTCATTATGTTATTGAATTTGAAACTGCAGACTCTTGATAGTTGGAAGTTTTCTGTAAGCAGACATTTCTGGAACATTTATGGAAGGAGTCTTCAGTGTCGGAGCTTTGTAACAAAGTTTTCCGCCACAAGAAAATCTTCAGGACTTGACATGTTTTCTCAGTAACATAAACTGCATATTTTGCCTTATTAATTTCAAGAAAGAGAACAAGAGAGAGACTGGTAAGGAAATGCTGATGTTTATAACTAAAGTGACAAAAGGAACTAGCTTGTCTCATGGACATTTCACGACATTAAATGTAACTCAACAGTTAAAAGTGTTGTTCAGGAGTAAAATGAAAATTGAAATCGTTGCCAAATGCTGTAGTGTAAGAGCAATTATACACTTTGGGATGTGCTGTTATTGGAAATTAATCAACTCTGGAGTGGTGATAGTAACTGGGCCCCATCACACCACTCCATTGTTGATTATTTTCCTGTAAAAACATATGTAGTAGTGTTTTGTTCCTTACATAAAATAATCCAGTACTGTTTCTCAAAGCTATGGGAAAGGAAGAATAGAGTGGTTCCTCGATTCAGCCAACTACTTACAGACATTAATAATTAGGTATAATGACAAAGACTGAAGATTATTCTTCCTGCGACTATGTACACATATTACTGAAACGGCCTGGCTGTATTGATTGTATGCAGAGAGCCAGACATGGACTTGAGCAAAGCCTAAGTGCGAGAGAAAATGATATTACAAGGACCATACTGAGATGATCATCATGTGCTCATATAGTGAGTGTGTCTGCAGCATGACAGATGCACAATTGCACAATGTTGAAAGTATTTCCTCTTGTGGTATGACCAAGGACTCACAGAATGACTGACAGAATGTGAAGGACCTAACTTGTCAGGTCAGATGTTGTTGGAAATACGCATGGCGACCTGGAAAAACCTTTCAGAAGTCGCCAAGCCTGAATTCTGGAAAACAGCCAAAGAAACACTTTGACAAAATTGGGTTTTTCTACATGTAACATACTTTGACATCTCAACTTTAAGAAACCATAAATATTCATTCATCATCAGTCAACGTTTTTATCCTGGTCAGGGTCACTGTGGATCCGGAGCCTATCCTGGGATCACTGGGTGTGAATGTGGGAATATATAGCCTGAATGAGACACTATTGCAGGGCACCATGCGCACACACACACACACACACATTCACACTCTCGTTCACACCTAGGGTCAATGTAAAGTCATTAATCCACCTACAGGCATGTTTATGGACAGGTGGAGGAAACTGGCGAACCAGGAGGAAACCTACACAGATAAGGGGAGAACAGACGGAACTCCACACAGATAGTAACCATACACCACGTCCATACCATGTCAATCAAAAACAATGAGTAAATGTTTTTATTTACTTTGTAATCCTGCGTAGGCTCTCTGTAACTCAAAAAATACTCACTCTGCCTAAAGATGTCTAAACCCTTGCTAGCTAAGTGTGATTTCCTCACACAGTCCATGTCACGATTTGAGAACTTTAATATGTTAGATAGTTATGTGCCGTAGTGAAAATGACATAAGCCTACAAACTCACTTCAGTGTGTGATCAGGTACCAGCTATCAAACTTTCTACAATGCTCCTTGAGATGGACCAGTGGTTAAGGCTCTTGGTTAGTGACCAGAAGATTGGGGTTCAAACTGCCACTGTTGGGCCCTTAAGCAATGCATTTAACCTCCCTGCTCCAGTGGTGCTGTATCATGGCTGACTCCAACTTCCTAACAAGCTGGGATATGCGAAGGAAAGAGTTTCTCTGTGCTGTAATATACTGTATATGTGATGAATAAAGGCGGCTTCTTTGGAATGGAATCCTTAAATGTGATTTTCTTCCTTTTCACTTTTGGGAGTAAACAGATTCTTTTAAATGCTATAACTTTACTTGAGATGCATTCAAAAGAAAAACATATTTCAGGAAAGTGTAGTTTTCAGGCAAGTTTGTATATCATAGAATACCACCTGAAGGGTGCCATAGATGTATAAACATTACATTTGAATGCAGTGAAGGAAAATATTCAGGCATAAGATGATGAAACAGAGAGAGAAAAACATTCAGTCCTGCTCATTTTATACTCTCACCTTTGCTCAGACTGTTGCATTTTTATGCGTCATCATCTGCTGACCCATTGCCGACACCCTGCATTTGTGTTTCAGTAGCAATTACAGCACCAGACAAGCACTGCATGTGTAAATGGGTTTTTGGGGGAACATTGTTGCACCATTTTTATTTATTTAGATTTATCATATACTTTGTACATATTGGTATGCCATATATTGGGGGGGGGGGCGTGAGAGGGAATGTCATTTTTAGACCCATTTAATTACAAGAGAATTATTCACAGTCCCATCAAACACCCTACAACAAAGAGTTCCTAAAATGCAGATCGACATTATAAAACTAACAAGCTCTTCTCTAACACTGAGATGGATTAGGAACAGGGAAATGGGCGGGGTTCACGTTTTTCCAAAGGAGAAGTTCCCGTGGGCCACAAATAGGAGTTCAGCGAAAGGGAACGTGGGGAAAGAAGGGAGGTGGGGAAAGAAGGTGCAAGAACGATGCACAATACACACAATGGTTTCTAAACACTCATCATGCTGCACCAAGATCTCATGGCAATCATTAATAACCATGACTATAGAGTCAGAAAAGGGAAATGGAGCCTGATTGGCTACATGATTTAACATAGTAGCAACGCTACATTATTATAACCAAAGAGATTGGTAGGAATATAACAGAGAATGATCTTCCAGGTTTGTGTGAGAGCCACGCTTTGGATGATACCCTCTGGACTCCAAAACAGCTATAAACTCAATTCAAATGAGTAATTCCTTAAACAGGCTGCTGAATAGGTCTCACACCATTGAGTACACAAGCACAGAGTTGATTTCAGTCTCCAGGGAAGCAAGAAATTCCTGTATAATGCTGCAAAATAGCACTAAAATTGCTGTCGAAATAATAACAATTAAAAAAAAAAAAAAGAAAAAAAAAAAAGAAGATGAATCTTTGGTGATATAACAGCAAGGAATGAATTTGAAAGCATATTTTGCTCCTATGCTCTGGCTAATCAAAAATGATGACAGTGGAAAAAGTATGAGGAAATTTAAATCTCTCTCAAATAACGAGCAAGAGTTAATGATTAAAAAAAAACAGGTAAAGAAAAAAAAATCAGCAGACTTTGTGCAAAAGTAAAAACCCCATTTTCATGGCCACCAATGCAAACCATTTTGTCAAGTTGCTCTTCTGAGATTTTGTGCAATGACATCATGCATCAGGTCACACGACATGACAGTACAAATAGGCATATTACAAGAGACCTGGGTGACTTCATCCAACCACAGGGCTTGTCCTATTCTTTTCCAAGCAAAGTCACACGTATGTGAGAGTATTTTGTATTTCTATATGGAATAAACTCAACATAGAGTGAGAGCTGATGCTTCGTAAGATGAGGGGTGCGATCATGTCCAGATCACTGATTGAACATAGAGTGTTATGCTCGGCTGCACCGAAACAGAGCCAAGACAGTAACACTGCTAGCTCGAGAATCGATCGGGATGAGTGGGACTGGGTGTGAAGGTGACTGTTGTGTAGATGTTTTTTTGAGAGGTGGAGGTGTGGTTTTATGTGGGCTGGTCTCTTTGTATGGTGGAGAGGTGGAGGGAAGGCGGGGTTCGCCCGCTCCACTCCTTCAGCTGCCCGTCCTTAAAGAGGAGGTTTATGGCAGGGAGGGGGACACCAGACTCAGCCGGCGGCTGGCAAAGAGGCCCTGATACCCCACTGTCCGGGTCACCGGAATGGCTACAATCCTATAAGATAGAAAGAAGAAATATACAGCTAGGGAACAAGTTGTTAGGGAACTACAAATCTAATAATCTAATCTGTAATATAACATTACATATCTTCGAATGTTATTTATCTGAAATGACTGGAACTTACAGACTATGTGACTTGACCTACAGTTAGGGAACACTTACTTGGAATGATTGGACAAAACTCAGAACTTTCAAGGACAGCTTTCGACTGGAATGTAGTAGTTCCTGAAGACTGGAGGGAGAAGAAGATCATTTTAATATACTTTATATTCATTCCATTTTTCAATTTTTACTATGTATATTGCTTATTACTATAGGTGTGGCAGTCTGGGAAAACCTGTATGTCACTGCGGCTGAATTCTGGAAATATTATGAAAAACCAGGTTTTGACCAAAATCAAGTTTTTCTGATATTTCTACTAAACGTTCGACAAACAGAAATACATTTTACCAAAACAACATGGAATTGTTTCTATTTATACTACTTTCTAAACTTGCCTTAGCTGTCTGCATGCAAGGACCATGTCAATTTAACAAAAGCAGTGCTAAAAGCTATCAGTCTAAAAACTTGCTAGCTAAGAGTGATTTGGTCACGCGATGAATGTCACGATTTGATCAAGGTTTTGGATAGTTACACGCCATAGCGAAATCGGCATCAGCCTAATCAATTCAGTTTGTAATCAGATATCTATAGTCTTGTCCCCGATGCTCTTGTGCCATTATAGCATCATGGATACAGAAAGGAAAGGTTTGACACACTGTACAAATGACAGCAGACAAAGTTTTAAAAATGTCACTAATAACAAGAAATTTAGCAAACAGAAATGACTGAATTAATCAGCGATCATATGCCTACCAAGGTTAGCGTGAACAGAGATCATCTGAATGAAAAGACGATGATGAGGCTCATGTTTAAATGCTATGAGTGAAATTTAGCTCAGGTGATGAGAAAGAGAGTGATGTGGACGATGCGGATAATCAGTGAGAACTCATTTCCCATTGAAAACTTATAATTCTTTACAATTTGCCAGTAATGTTTTGTTTTCCGTAAGTAGTTTAGGTGATAAATGTAGAGGTACACGGGGTGTTTTTCAATGGAATTGGAATGAAATCTTGCAATGCAATCTTCTCCATTTCATTTTTGGGAATAATCAGACTTTAAATGCTGCAGTTTTCCAAAGCTGATCACGTGACGGGTTTCTCCAGGCCGCCACACACGTACAGTACAATGTTTGGGCTGCAGGTTTTAGTTACCTGTCTTTGCTGCAGAGTTTGTGTGAGACAATCCTCTGACACACTTTACGGTTTAGCTCCGAGCTGAAGAGCGGCATTCCAAAGCACAGCTCCAAAGGTACCCACTCATCCTCACTGGAAGAACCTAGATAAAATGAAATATGTCCTTCAACGGTCATTCGTCTATAATCTACGTCTTTAGTGAGCTGGTCTTGTTATGCCACACGTACCCTCTGTTCCCTGCTTCTTACTGCCGTCCCCATTGTTCTCCTCAGTAACCAGCTCAAAAGACTCGCTGCTTCCATTGGCGTCAAACCCTGTACCAAATTCGGGGTCTCCTAACACAGGGAACACACAAAGTACTGAGCAAGCTGCACCGTATGCATACTGAAGCCAGATTCAATCAAGCATAAAGAGCAATTTGGCTAACCGAGTTAGAGATAAAAAGCTGTCCTATTAAAAATGTTCTTCCTTATTCTAATGTAATTGGTGCTCTTGCTGATAGTGTGGGCTAATGATTGTCTTAAAGGTCTTTTCCTAATCAGCCTGTCCAAATATGGACAAAACAAACAGGTTAATGATCAGCGCTAGCTCTCACCAGCCGCGTCTGCGTCACTAGGCCTGCGGCGGTTCCTGTTGCTGCAGTTTAACATTGTGATGTAGCCACATTGGTGCTCCAGATCCACTTTTTCACGCAGGATCTTCAGGGCCTTGTGCGCACACATGTTGGAATAGGAGAATTCTAGGACAGGGAAAAAGGAGACACTGTAGAACACAAGTCTGATAAACAAGTACATGAGGATGCTTTCATGGAAGTGGTATACCTCCTTTGAGGTCCTCTTCGTCAAAAGGGAAGGGGATATGAACTGTTTCCCCTTGACCATGCATGCCATGGCCCTGTAGGTATGAACCCAGAAAGATGGCATGTCAAAGGAGCTCTCTCTGCTGCACTGAAGTGGCTTTAGGTCATCATTTGGTTTTTCAATTTCTTTACCTGTATGAGCACCGCAGAGTGAGTCAAGGCATCGTTCAGCATGGTCAGGACATTTGACGTGGGCACCACACCAGGGTCATGACCCCAGGACGTGATGAGGAGCCGGTCATAGGCCTAACAAAAATATGTGAGTTATAATATTAATAACACTGGTAATAACATATTCTGATTGAACTTTCTATGGATGTAATTCAGCCCAGAAGTGCTTTCGATAATATTAAAACGAGATAGGACTGTTAAATAGAATAATTGCAGACATGGTTAAAAACATGAATAAAATATAACACGGACTACACCAAAGCGCTGTTGAATTCTCGAAACTGATTGGTCAGAAGATGCTGATTAATTTTCTATAACAGCAGCTCTGACAGTAGTTCCAGCTGCAAGGTTTATATTAATGCGCTCCCTCTGATACGTTATCGTTTCTATAGCAACAGATAATTCACAGTACTTGTATGGCAAACACGTCACATAATCATCATAAACAGATTTTTAAAATGTGATATTTAAGAAAGTAAAATGTATAATCGATGATATGGTGACACAGTCCATAAGGAGACGTTTGTTTACCATTTATGGAAGGAGTCTCCAGTATCAGTGCTGAGGTAAAGCTGTTTCTTTACGTTTTCAAACATGCAGTTTACCGCTAACATGACAACCTGCATTTTTGGTTTTAATAACTTCAAACGAGAGAAACAAACAGAGGCTGGTGCGAGAACGACTGTTTATAGCTGCTATAACGTAAGTGATAACGGGAAGTAATGTGCTTTGTGGACATTCCACAACATTCAATGCAATTATAAATGGATAAAAAGCACAACATTTATAAATAAAAAAGCGTAATTGTTGACACATTGCTTTTTGTATAAGAGGAACAAACACTTAAGGACATGCTGTTATTGGAAAATAATCCATTTCTGGGTTATTACGGTAACAAAGTGGTAACATCGTTGATCATGTACCTGTAGAGTGCCTACCTGGAAGATTTCTGGAAGTTTCCTTAGTCTAGAGCCCTTGGACAGCAGCAGAGAGGGAGGGCCCTGGCCAGTCACATGGTACAAATACAGCTTAAACCAAATGGAACTAACCTCAGGGATTGCTGGCCCAATGTGCTGGAGGACAAAACAGTAACCATCCCATATCATAAATATTAATCACAGCAGCAGCCTTTACATAAAAGACATGCATCAGTGCTGAATGTTGTAGGAAATAATGCGTGCGTTAAAAGGAGAACAACGTAAGAGTACTGGAATAGAGGAAGTAACCAGAAGGAAGTGACAGAAACTCTTTTCCCATATGATCAATACATTATACACACTTCCACATAAGAATAATACAACTGCACTTACAACATCAACTACAACTTCAGGAAAGCCCATGATTATGTTTCTTAGTATGTGTGTCCACCACTCCATATTATTTTCCATGCACATAATATTGCACATTTACAACAACACAGACAACTATCCAGTACAGTTCTACCAGGAAATGTGTCATTAATATGTTGCCAACATATGTGGCCCAGACCACTGGCTAATCAACACACATTTGATCAAGTGGCGTGGGAGTGGAAAAAGCTGTGCACTGCAGGATTGCTGTCTTAGACATTATGTAAGACTGAAAAACCCTTCAGTCTGCACCAGTTTTTCAATTAAACTTCATCTGCTGTTCAGATTTCCTACTGACTCCATCTCAGCTATTGGCAATAAACAGTGTTAATAGAAACAGGCATAGTTTGGGAATCCTACTGATGGTAAATAACAGATGGAGGTCATATGATGGGCGAAAATGAACTTTTTGTTTCATATTTACAAATAGCAGTCATTTTTAACTCTTATTTATACTTGTAACTCTTAGGTTATTTGACTAAAATGATTAAAAATCTAATTAATTTTGGTAGGTTCATTTAACAAAAATGAGGCAAGCACATGAGCCAAGTGTTGAGACATTGATTTTCATTATTGTTCCACTTTTAATTAAAATTAAAATTTGGCCATTTTGCACCCAATTAGAAGAAAACAATTAAAGAGGTATATCACTGAACTAGCACACAGTAGTGTGAATTCGATCCGTCTATCTACAAGTGACTCAACACAGGCTCCAGAGGAGGCGGGGCTACCTGAGGTGTACAGCTGCTGATTGGCCGGATCTCGTTGCTTAGTGGCGCCATGGAAACCAGCAGCTTGTAGTTCTTGTTGAGCACCCGGCTGCAGGTGGCAGGATCCAATCCCAGCAGACTCTCACATCGGAGGAGGTCCAAAGGCAGGCCTGAGGGGAAAAAACCAGACACACACACACACACACACACACACACACACACACACACAATGAAATCGAATGCACGATTATGTCTAGTACATTGTGTAAAAACAGCTGTATTTGTATTAGCAACTGAACCATTGTTATTCCTTCAAATTAATTATACATTTAATGTGGAAATAATATAAGACTAGAAATAAAAGACTGATGGATCACCTATATTTGGTATGTCGGGGCCCTGATCAGGAGTGAGCTCTTTGTTGTAGCGCAGAAAGAGTATTGTGTTCCTGAGGGTAAGTGCATGATCAAAATACCTCTGAGCTTCTCCTTCAGCAGTGCTCTCCACCTTTACACACACATACACAACCACATTATTATCAACTATTATTATCAGCCGTAACAAATACACAGCGTGTGTGTGTATATATATATATATATACACACACACACACACACACACACATATACACATATATACATATATGTACACACACACATATACATACACACACACACTGTACAAGTGAAGCAGAAACAGGGTTTAGGGTTAAATAAGTGATAAGAAGGAGCCAGAGAGAAATAGGTGTGTGTACTCTGTATAATAAGTCAGCAGGCTTTCCTGCCAGTGGCCCCTCTTCACAACTGACTCACAGGATGAGACTGTTTGTCACCCGTTAAGAGGCTCAGTTCCCATGGTGCATGGTAATGAGGTCTTTACCTTTTCCAGTTCCATCAAAAAACTGTCAAGGGTCTCATCTGACAGCTTCCCCACCTCAAACATGGTCACTGCATGGCTCTTTAAATTCTGAGACACAAAAAAAACCCAAAAAAAACAGAAATACTTGAAACTAAATGCAGCTTTCATATACAATAAACACTCAACTCAACCACTCTTTACAACCACGGTGAGCAGAAAAGCATCTCAGTACATTCAACACATCAAACCTTGAGGTGGATGGGCTACAACAGCAGAAGACCACATCAGGTTCCACTCCTGTCAGCCAACTACAGATTCAGTGGGCTAGAGTGGGCACAGGATCACTGAAACCAGACAGCTGAAGATTGAAAAAGACCAGGTGTCCAGTTTCGGTGAGAACCAGAAATTCTGATTCTGTGCCTTTTTACATATTTAATTAAAAACCACCAAACCTTCTCCTGTGTAGGTAATGGTCCCTAAAGTCTCTTTACCTCAATCGTGTGCACATGTACAGTTAGATTAACAAGACCAAACATCTGAGTTTAGCAGCATTATGAAAACCATAAGGCCACTCTTAGTATTCTGTGTTTTGAATTGGTGAGACTTTAGTCTTTAGATGGGCTGTTGATACAATTTTTCTGGCAGTGTTCAGGTCAGTTTGAAACAGTCACTTGGTCTTTACAGCTGCATGCACATTGATCAATGTTTCACCTTCTGTGTTTCCATTTTTATTCACTATTTAACTTTTCTTGGTTGGACATTCAAATGATAAAAACTGATTCAAACGAATTTGCCCAAAAATGCTTAATGAATCAATATTCAGGTGCACCATAATCATATCATTAAATCTAATTCAGGCAAACTGATAACTGTGTAGTACAACTGTTAAGGTAAACTCACGGGGGAAAGGTTGCCCATCATGAGGAAGGCTGTGAGGGTGGAATCAAACAGGAAGGCGATTCTCTTTGTAGGCGCCGCAGGAATACTTAAACTACTCACACTCACGGTGTCTGAAAGAGCAAAAAAACAAAAAAAAACAAATGTGGCATATGTGGTCAGAATAAACAACTATTTACACCTGACATGCCAGTCAGGATATGCTAAATGTTTGTTCACTGTTTCCCATTATGTCACAGCACTGCTGAATGCTCAATTCTGATTGGTCAGAAGCTGTTGATTAGTTTTCTGATAAGCTCTGATAGTCGTTTTGGCTGCAAGGCAAATCACAGGTGCATATTAATTTGCTCGTTCTAATAACTTATTGTTTCTATAGTAACAAATTACACAGGGACTTGTACATTCGGTTAAAAAACTTATAATCCTTGATATGGTGAAGTTTTTTGTGTGGAGATGTTTTTTAAACATTTTTGTTAGGAGTCTCATGTGTCAGCGTTTTGTAACAGTTGGAGGTAAAGCTGTAACTTTCGGTTTTTGGACAGTAGAAAGGACAGAGAACTTTGTGCTTTCTGGCTTGTTGGTAACACTGCAAGCTGCAATTTTTTTTTGTTTTATTTTCTTAACATCAAGAGAGAGAGAGAGAGAAAAAGAGGCTGGTGAGGGAATGAGTGTTTATAGCTGCTGTAACGTAAGTGATAACTAAAACTAAAATGGTTCACATTCCACAACGTTAAACGTAACTAGAAATAGTTAAAAAGCACAATGTGACATTTATTAAAAAAATGAAAAATTGTTATTGTTGGCAAATTGCTGTGGTATAAGAGGAAATAAAAAAAACTCCCTTATTGGAAAGAAAAAATCAACTTTGGGGTGGTAACTGTAAGTACGCTTCGAGTCGGGCTGCATTACACCATCCTGTCAGTGATCATTTTCCTGTAACAGCATGTTCCGTCATGTTTTATTCCTGTACAATTCCTGTTTAAATACAAATGTACAATTTACTCCTAAAACACTCTACAGCTTGCTTGTGGATTTGCCTCATGGCAGATGTGTGGGCTAATATGACCTTGTTTCATGTTTTCAAGTCATGTTTAACTTGTTACTCTCAGGTCACGTCTCAGGTCACGTCTCAGGTCACTACAAAATGAAGTCTAAATTTCAATTTTAGTGAAAAGAATTAACGTGAGACGTTTTTATCTGGATAGGATATAAGGTCAAACGGATGAATGTTTCTCCTTTTGTAATTGAGCGCTTGCTGTGAATATATAATGTTTTCCCACATGGACATGGTCCATGAGTAGTACCCTCTCACCTTGGTCCTCCAAACTGGTGGTGTCTGTGTCAGTAGCGGAGGAACCAGCCTCCATTACTGGACTGCCCCCCTCCCAGGACAGCAGCATCTTCTGAGGGTCCATAGTGCCCCTGACACACACACACACACACACACAACGCCAAACTTCAAAATGTGCTCAGCTCTAGCTTGCAGAAAGTCATGCAGAAACACAATCAGTTGCCATACTTTAGTCTGTTGACAGAGGGAGCGCTTTTCCATGACGGGTGCAGCTGGTCGGGGCTGATCACCTGACCTTTCTTGATGGCGAAACCAAGTCGGCAGTACATGGACACAGCATTCTGCATTCAAGATACACAGCTAAGAGTGTGTTTTTTTGTTGTTGTTGTTTTTTTGGTTTGTTTTTTTTGGGAAATAGCAATATCTATCACCTTCAGCTGATCATTCGTTGTTCCAAAAGAGATAACCAAGATAGAGATAACCTTTATAATATATTTCCAAAGAAAATCCTTTTATCATTAATAACACAAACAACTAATGTGATAACATCAGCGTCTTTATATCGTCTAAACGTAAGCAAGGTACATCAGTGCTAAGCACATTCTGGCATAAAGTGACTGGAACTCATCAAATTTGTTTTGTACATCATAGCAATCAGAAAACCACCTCCCTGAAATGATTCCACGAAAAGAGAAAAGAGAAAAGAAAATGAAAAGTCAAGAACATTCACACAGAGATAAAACTGCACTGCCTCCTCAAACATGGAAAATGCTGCAGAGGAAAGTAGGTCAGGCACCAATTCGGCTGAAGACCGTTTTCTCTGGTTGGGGTGGCGCAATGGGAAACGGTGAATACGAGAAAGCCTGTGGTTTCATTTGCATACGGTTTACACGTGTAGACTGCAGTGTCCATACTGTCAGTTTTAAAGTAGGCCCTGTATGCAGAAGAGATGTGGGTTTTTCCTGGAACTAATTTACACTGTGACATTTATTCATATCCATTGTTATCAACTGAACTGACTAAATGGATTCAAACTAATGGGATTAGATGACTGCAGGGAACGAACGCTTACAGTCTGCTCATCTTAAGAAAATATCAAGACTGAATGAAAATGAAATTGGCTGCCTCAAGTAAAAATAAAATGCACTTGTAAAGATCAGGTCTGAATGAGCTGTTTAATTAAAAAAAAAAAAAAAAAAAAAAAAAAGGATTAGACTATTATTACGATGTACCAAAAACAACCTTGTTTTCCACTGTGTCTGATGATTAAATAGGCTTTAACGTCTAAAAAGGAAATTTTGCTTAATTTCTTTCCCTATTCAGAGTGAGTATAGTGAAGCTGCACAGCTAACATCAAGTGAGATGGCTTAATTATGCATCCATTAAAAGTGCACCATGTTTGGGGGAAAAAAAAAAAAAAAAGATGTGTCTTTTCTCAGTCACTAAGATTGGCTTGACTGTGTGTCCAACATAGTATGAAGTAAGCTGGGATTGAAATACCTTCACCAGGCCCAAGTCAATCTGCAGTACGTTCGCCAGCTGATGGTACAAATAAGAAAAAGTGAGTCAAAAAAGAATGAGGAAAATCCACCACCATCAAGAACTTTAATATATGTATATATATATATAAATAATACTAATATATACCTCTGACACATTGGTCTGCTCATCAATGGACACAAAGATTTTGTACAACAGTGTCTCGAAGTAATCGCCCTGGACTCTGTTCATGACGAAACCCTCCAGAGGTGGAACTGCGAATGGACCAGAACCAAAAGCATCAGCACAAATGTTTTCTCTGGAATTGTTCCAAATGGAGGTGAGATTACTCAATTTCGCTATGGACTAATGGTCCCCTCAGCCGCTATTACACATAACAGTTGCTAAGAAAAAATGTTTCCAGGCAAAGATGAGCTAAAACCTTTTAAACCTACACATGGATATGCCTATGACACACAGTGGCTCCCTATTTTTTTAGTACAAACTTTGTTATAGATTTTTATTTGATGACTTCTACATTATTGATTCAGTACAAAAACCATGTTAGATTCCAAACATTAGTTTTCCAGCACAAAGTTAAATGTTACAGAAAAATGTTTGCATGTCAGTAAAGAAAGCAGAATATTACATAAGAGACACTTTTCAGACAAACAAACATAATGAAGGCTGCTGGGTTTCGCTGCAAAAATAAGAAACATGTGCGACAAAGTGTCCAGAAGAGCTGAGGCTGGTTCTGTAAGATGCTCAGTAACACTTACAGCTCATTTCCTTATAAAACTGCACACACTGTACCTGAGAATACTAATTTTGTTTTTTGTTTTTTTTTTTAAGCAAAGGGTCGTTCACACCAAATATTGACTTTGTTTCATTTATTACTGTTTACTGCTCTTTACAGTTTTTTTTTTAATGTAGACACATTTAATTTCATTATTTTTGAAGGCATCTTTGCTCTACAGCAAGTACTTTGCACAGTACTGTATGTACAGTGCAGATGTCTAAAAAAAACACATTAGTAGATAACAGTCTGCTTTCTTCTTATGTTTACACTATTTCAGCAACTTATATTGTACTCTTTGCACTATTGTCCCTGGATTCACTTTCAAACAGAACGGTGTACTGGTCGGTGCTGCACTGGGACTTACTGTGCCCATTGTCTGTCCCAGTAGTCATTGTACTGTCTTGTGCTGTCTGCACATGTTTGCACTTGTGCGCATAAATCTATGTAGTCCCTTGTAGTTGTGTTGTTCTGTGTTTGTCTTATGTAGCACCTTGGTCCTGGAGAAACGTTGCTTCGTTTCACTATGTACTAACTGGCTGTATATGGTTGAATGACTATAAACTCCACTTGACTTGACTAGTGAATTAAAAATAAAACCACACTTTTTTTTTTTTTAATATCCCATTTTCTCCCAATTTGGTCATTGCCAATTCCCTCTCACTAGCTAGTTCTCTCCTAGCTACAATCTGGGGAGGATGAGAGCTAACACGTTTCCTCCGAGTCACTGCCAATGCATCTTTTTCAAACCTGCTGCTTATGCTAGGTCACAGGGCAGAGGAACACACTCAGAGGAAAACGCTATCTACCCTCTTCCACATGTAAGAGCTCGGAGATGCTCATCTTTGCTTTAATCGACAGGGGAGAGTAGAGACATCCTACCCACCCACAAAAAGCAGGGCCAATTATGCATTCATGGACTCCTGATTTGATTTCACTTCCTGTTGCGCTATTCAGGAACAAGCTACTCTTTTAACTGATAGCTACATACCTGATATACAGCTGTCATCCGATATGGGCACATCAAGGTATATAAAGCCCCTGTTATACAGACCTTTGAAAGGGAATAAACACAAAACAAGCATGAGATTTGATGTCACAGTATACTTTCACTTTACATACAAATCAACTGAATACCTAAACTGTCATTCAGCAGCTTCCCTAGTAATTTTCCAGAGTATGGACTGCACTTAAAAAAAGTTCATACATACTCTCAACACTTATCTTCGCTTCTCTGTTAGCTTTTATTCAGCCTGCATGATGAACAGCTCTAACTACTGCACTCCATCATAACAACTCATCATTTTTCACTGGTTTTCATTTAGCTGAATTCCTGTCAGCCTGAGACACTCGGATATGACACTCACTGAGAACCACATTGTACTCCATTGATCCAGCCAGCTGGGGTCCGGAATCAATCATCTTATCAATGGCCCTCTTCTCCGCTGAAGAACAGATCTGTAATCATCCAACACAGTGGCACTCAGAATAATACCACTACTGATGAGCAACTATAAAGGACTGTTTTGAGAGTTTTGGGACAGGATTTGTTTCTATAAAGACAAAAAAAAAATCCCTAAACAAATGAGAGTTTTTAAAGTGTAAATACTACCTTACAAAAACGCAAAATTTCAGAATGTTTAGGAATATTATTTCCATTATCCAAGTGGGATACTTAAAAAGTAGTTGAAAACAAAATACTTGAAAACAAACAAAAAAAAAAATGAGTGGTGATTTTCTATAGAATATTATTATACACCTATTTTAGCAGGTAAACCTCCATATAGGCACACTTTACAGGAATACACAATCCATATCAGCCACTAGAAACCACAATAGGATCTGCACAGCACATTTTCAGCACAGCAGTGACACTGACACGGTGGTGTGTGGTGCTGGTAGGAGTGGAACCAGCATAACAGAATTTCTTTCATCTTATTAAACACCTCAGTGTCAATGCTGAGTTGAAATTAGTCAAAAAAAAAAAAAAAAAATCTCCAGCTGACAGCAGTCCTGTGGTCAGCAACTGAGGCTGATAATGGATGAAAGGATGATTAATAAAAAAAAGTTGAATGCAAATACAATACAAAAGGTGAGCTGCAGATTTTAAGTACAACGAGGAAAGTGTGTTTACCACAAAGGTCTGGTAATATATCAATGTGGGCTGGGTCATAAAAAATATCAAAAATATTCCAAACTTTGAACATCCTGTGAGCTCCATTAAATCCATTATTAAAAAATGGAAAGAATAAGCGTGACTCTGCCTAGAGGAGGCCGTCCAGCAAAAATCAGTGACCAGGCAAGACATTAGTCAGAGATGCAACCAAGAGGCTTGAAGGAATTGGACAGATCCGAAGCTCAGATGAGAGAAACTGTTCACGGGACAACCATAACCTAAACACTCCACAAAGCTCACCTTTATCAAACAAAATAAAGTTGCAAGATGAAGAAGTTTTGGAAAAATAAATAACTAAAAAAGCGATATAAAATCCCATGTTCGAGACTGAGCAAACATGCAAAAAGTTCTCTGGTATAATACGGGTATAAATCTCTACATTTAGTAGAAAACCAACACTTCACATCACAGTGGTAGCACCATGTTGTGGGGATGTGTTTCATCAGCAGGTACTGCGAAACTGGCAAGATGGATGGAGCCAAATAAAGGGCAATCCTAGAAAACCTGTTCTAGTCTGCAAGAGACTTGATACTGGGCCAGAGGTTCACCTTCCTGCAGGAAAACAGCCCTAGGCATACTGCTAAAGCTACACCGGGGTAGTTCAAAATCAAGAACCTGAAAGTGTTAGAATGGCCTAGTCAAAGCCCAGACCTCAATCTGATTGAGAATCTGTGGCAACACTTGGAAGACTAGTGCTTATCAACGGCCTCCATCCAATCTGACAGTGTTTGAGCAATTCTGCCAAGAAGAATGGGCAAAAACATAGGGACCAGATGTGCAAACCTGATAGAGACATATCCCAGAAGACTTGCAGCTACAAGTACAATAAAAGGTGGTTCTTGACCCAACAAATGTCTGTTTTTTTGGTTTATTAACATTTGTGTCACAATAAAAAATATTTTGCACCTTCAGATATTAGCCATATTGTCCAAGTGAGTGAATACTTTCAATAATTTCACCATTATTATTCTACATCAGATATCAAGTACCAGGTCCTTTCCAGAAGCCTGAATTTTTTTTAAAGCATGCATCATTTAATCCAGCGCTCGAAAGATTGTTGTCTGATTACTTACCCTTATGTCGTCCTCGGTGATGTAGCCGGTTTGCGCTACCCACCACGGCTCCACAGAGATCTCCACTGGTTTGGCTGGCAGAAGATCCCTTGCTGATTTTCTACGGAAGAATTTCTGGTCGGGGACAGATGCTTGCTTAGGCAAGAGCACATGAATTTCATTACACCTACAAGGCATGACTCTCTGAGGGGTGCTACACTGCTCTCCTCTGGGTTCTTCCAACCCAGCCAGATTTAAAGACCATCTGATGATTTTCATGCTGAAAATCCTAAGAGAGCTTCCACACACTTCATTAACATAGCTGCAAAAACATGAAAGGACCATGACAGATTGAGGTGCAACAAAGATTCTTTTTCCTTACCTTGGATGACCTGCACTGGTTCATCAGATCGATGTATTGGTTCCGCCCAATGCCGAGAAGCCTCAGACCTGAAAGGCAGAGAGTCGCGTCAATAACCAGATCCATTTATAACACACTATAGATTCCACACTAAAAATCATAAAAGGCCCATTTTGTGAGAAAATATTGTTCATAAATGAGGCTCCTGGACAGTAAGCATTAAAACCAACAAAGGCCACCTGAATGGCTAAATCAGTAGCACGGATTCTACAGATTCTCTGCCATTTACTGAGCAAGACGAGACATCTCATATCTCAGGGCTTTTAATTTTATATAAATAACTAATATGCATAAATATTTTATAGCACTGCTGCCTAACAGCTCCATGATCCTGAGTTCAGTCCTCATGGATTTGACTCTCAAGTGCTACTAAGTGTCAGTGAGTGTGTGAATGTGTGTGTGAATGAGAGTGTGAATGAGTGTGTGTGTCTCATCCGGTGGTCCCAGGATACACTCCGGATCCACTATGAGCCTGACCAGGACAAAGAAGTTACTGAAGACCAAAAAAGGAATGAAATATATAGTTTGACAAATTTCTTAGATTTCCATTATCTCATAATGGTGTTTAGAAGAAAAGTACAAAATTGTAATTCACTATATTTAACATCAAAAATTTAACACCACGAAATTACAAAAAAAAAAAAAAAAAAAAAAAGACATATATAAATATATATATTTTTTAAATTGCTGTTTTTCAAACCCTTTGTCTCTCATTTACAACATTAAAAAATAAAAAATAAATAAATAAATCACAAACTTAAGCACCCTTAATGACTCACTTGCATGACTCATGACTCAGTAGCTCGATTAACTTGCACTACCATTGCTCCCGGGGGGCGCAACACAACAGCGTTCGTGAGTTTGAATCATGATGGCGCCGCAGCCATCCGTGGCTGGGAGCCAAGGGAGCAAAATTAGCCGTGTTCTCTGTGTGGGAGGGATGGCATACTCACTCTTTCCCCTGTCAATCACTAGCCAATCGTGGGCGTCGGTGAGCTCATGTATGTGGAAGAGGGCAGATAGCGTTTTCCTCTGACTGTGTTATGCTGCCATGTGATGCAGCAGGCTTCACGTGTCTCGGGGGAAGGACATGTTAGCTTTCACCCTCCCAAGCTGGTAGCTGGTGAACGAGATGGATAGCTGGGGGGAAAATACTTGCACTACCATTAAAGTCAACTTGTCAGTGTTCACCCCGATGCCACATGCAACTGGCCAGCTGATACTCCTTCTACTGCATCTACAGAGGCAGCGCTGTGCTCCGTACTACTCTTACAGCTGCCCTTTGAGTCATCTTGGTGGCGTTTATAGTGTGAGCAATCTAAAAAAGCTCAGAAACACAATGACTCATCCTGTCTCCTCTTTACACAACTCCCTGAAGCCAGCCCCTTTCTAGACACACACACACACACACACACACACACACACACACACACACATCTGTGGCCACAAAAGACAGATCTTTCTTTTTCTTTCATTCCTAAAACGTTTCTATTTGTTTTTCACGCTGATTTTGTTTGCTGCTATATAACATTAAAGGTTAAAGGTGGAAAAAGATCTGACATGATCCAGCTTGGTTTCATTTTTTTAACAGGGGTGTATAGAAAAAAAAAAGTTTTAGAAAATAATTACAAACTGATTAAATTAGTTAAAATTTTTTACTGAATATTTAAAATTCTTTACAGACATCTTTTCACTGAAAAATATTTTTTTCTTTTTTTTAGACATTAAATAAAAGTATGATTAAATAGTCTTGCAATACTGTTGTGTTGGAAGTTTCTTAACAAACCTATATATCATGATACATACTGTGTATCGTAAAAACATCTTTGACAGTTATGAATGCTGTTTTTGTCATATTGCCCAACCCTAGCTGCATGCATGAACAAATTATACTGAATGAAAATTTAGCTACTAAAAAAAAAATTTAGTTGCTACTAAGATATATTACAAGGCATGGCTTTTTAGTCACTGCTGCAGCTAAGTGTGTGCACACCGGCAAGCTCTTTTGGCTTGTGACCATGTTAGTGAGCAGGAGAAGGTCACTGATAATAGTTAATCACCTTCAGAGGCTCACAGGGAATTGGCAAGGGCCAAAAAGAGGGAGAGAACTTACAGTCAGCAGCAGTGAAGTTGGGCAGAGAGTCGTAGCTCTTCTCACTGTTCATAATGTCCTGTGAATATGAGGTAAAGAGAACGTGTTAAATCCTCCACAGAGAACATTGTCAGAAACTTCAACTATTAAGATCACAGCCATATTTCAGGTGAACAGAGTACATCTCGAGTGTCAAATGTCACGTGATGGGCAACGTTCCTCTTAAAGCCCACAGGACAAATATGACCTTCTCCTTCATTTCATTCAGCACACAAGAACCTGAAAAAAATGCTGGATAAAATGAATGTGTATGTGCTGCTTGTTAAGTGCTAATTAGCCTTTGATACAATGATTGACCCCAAATGTCAAAATCCATCACCAGTGTAGCAACCTATAAAAAGGCAAAAGTCGTGGGAGGATATTTATGTTATGTGACAATAAGCCTGTATGCTTTCACTTGCTACAGTAAAGAAGCTGTGCTATAAATGAAGACAATTCTTGTCTTTATGAAACAAAAATAACTACTGGAAACAGTCATTATTACATTAGGGAACTATATATATATATATATATATATATATATATATATATATATATATATATATATATATATATATATATATATATATATATATATATATATATATATATATATATATATATATATAAATAAACATAACTCAAAACGTCAAAGGCTCAAAAACATTCCATTGGAAAAAAGAGGAAAATTTCAATTGCTCAACATACATTATATAACAAATAACTACTGGGACAACCGAAATGACAGCATATATACTGCTAGAACACAGATTTTATTTATTTTATTTTATCTTATTTTATTATATTTATCTGCCATATCTGATGCATTTAAAGAAATCAAAGGGGAAAGCTATCCCATACTAAGTTCCTTTATCTATTTATTTAATTCTTGCTAATTTCCTGACCAATGATTTGGTGTTAAGGTCATTAAAAGATTAATATTTTGCCATTTTGGACATTTTTTGGCCCAGGAGTGTAGTTCTGCAGGTCTTTGAATTAACATACTTAATATTAACTGTTTAGCCTACATAATATAGAAAGGACTTCCACAGTGTAAAACACACTATAAAGAAGTCAGTCTCAAGTTAGCATGTGCCTATTATTAGTTATATTATATATTGCAATATACACGTACAACGCTGTTATTGTGAACACTCTGAATTTAGCTTTTGCAATATTCCTTGAAGCTCGAGACGTTTGTTGGACTACATGTGACCACAGTTCTTTCTTTGAGGCCCACTCCTAGTGATCATGTCTTGAGTTCAAAGTCCCTGGCATTGCCCCAGTTAAATCTATACACTAGCTAGTCTAATGAAACAGTGTTCTGTCACCGATCTGTTCTGCAAGTGCACTGGAAATGTATTAGGTGTGGAATGGCATGAAAAATTCATACCTATGACAACTGTACAGGTCAGTATCACAGTATCCGCTTACAACATTTCACTGCAGCAGCAGTTCAGGTATTAAAGCATAACACTCGCCTGGAAGTCAGTAAGCTGCAGTAAGGATCACTAATTGTCTTGTAGTCTGTCAAAACAAATTTAGAAAAAATGCTGTTTTCTCAGATTTTATTTTTAAACTATCGTGCAAGGAAGTAATGTTTTTGTGACGTGAAAACAATATGATCATGTGACATGTCCATGCCACTATACCACTATACTATCACAGCCTGAGGATTTTTTAATCGTAGCAGGGTTAGAGAGCACTCACTGAGAACATGATGGCCAGCCCAAGGCAACCATATGCAGTGACAGATTGTCAGCTCACATTGCTGTACGACTGTAGACAGTGATGTGTGGGAGAAGTAGTTCTGCTTGTGGTGCAGTGTGTGAATTCAGTGACAACTTTAATAAACACTAGCCATGTATTTCAACCTCATGAGCTCAGCCTAGATCTATTATTTCATCTTACAACAGACTGCTACACTCTTTACTGCGTTGATATGCATTGCTTATGGACTTGGCTGGACTTCTGCAGTGCAGTCCTCTCATCTTTCTAGCAGAAAATTTAGTGGTATGACACACCTCAATGCTGTTACTATAGAGCGTGCGACTCGCTACAAATCCTACCACCTGCTGCGCTACACACATCAGCTTTTACTAGTAGTTACTAGTAATTAGCTTGCACACGTGACGTACGGCTTTTTCATATGTGAAAACACTGACAAAACCATGCAGCGTGCCCCGTCGTATAACTCTCCTTCTAGCACAACACACAGTCATCTCATGGTTAAACATGTCAAGAAAAAATAAAGACGACTCGAATAATATATTTTATGTCAAATATGAGGAGAAGACACCACATGTTATAGCCAAACGTTGGCCAAAGACTTGCTGAACTTTTGTCAAGAGCGAAAATATGCTGTGCTTCATTGGACACATTGAAGTCTACGAATGAATCTACATAATCATTTGCATCTGTATTAATGGCCCTAACTAGCTAACTGCCATACTTTATTACATTAGCTATCATGTTTTAGTCAAAGGGACTGGATAGCACATTAAAGCTTTTACATGCCCTGTGGGATCGCTAATGAATTTAAGATTTGTCCACCCTTGCCAATAATGTAACACTATACTAGTATAAGTGATGCACATGAGACACAATTTTCTATAATGCCAGTGTTACTTATACTATATGGCCAAAAGTTTGTGGACACCTAACCATCACACCTGTATGTGCTTGTAGAACATTACATTCCGGATTTAGTCTCCCCTGGCACCTAGTCGGCGTTCCAATTCATCCCAGAAGTGATTAAATGACGTTGTGCAGGACACTCAAGTTCCTCCACTCCAACTTTGGCAAACCATGTCTTCATGGAGCTCGCTGTGTGTACAGGGGCACTGTCATGCTAGAACAGGTTTGGGCCTCTTAGTTCCAGTGAAGGGAAATTGAAACGCTACAGCATACAAAGACATTCTAGACAATTGTGTGCTTCCAATTTTGTGACAACAGTTTGGGGAAGAACCACATATGGGTGTCATGGTCATGTGTCTACATATGTTTTGGTCATATAGTACATATTAAAACTAATTACAACAGTATAGATGTTCCCTAACCCAATAAATTTACACTTACCATTTTTAACGTATCTAACCACCTTTAATGTCAAGACAACGAGAAGAATTAGACCAGTGTTTTCCAACACTGTGCTCATAGATCCCCAAACCGTCCACATTTTTGCTTCCTCACAGCTCCCAAATTACCTGAAGCCAGTATTCAGTGTTTTTATTGACTGGTTCAGCAGTCTATTCAGACTTTTGGGGTTTAGCTGCTAGAGTAGATCAATATACTACTGTATGTCAGAGATTCACAACCATTTTACAAACAGCAGCCAACATAAATGCTCATAAATTCCTATACAAATTACACCACTTCACAAAGACCTATTTTTGCACAGTAGGGTCAAATATCTTTGATGGCATTTCCACCCAGGGACGGTTTGACACGGAACATTTACAAACCACACCCAGCATGGTTTCTTAACTAAACATACTCAGCATAACCATTCAGGTGGGATGTCTTAATGCTGTACAGTGTCTCACTTTCTCTTTCAGCGCTCAGGAAAATTCAGTGTTAGACACACGTTACGCTAATGAGCATCTAGCCTGCAATTCAAGAGCAATTAGAAGAAATTAATCATAAATACTGTCTTGTGCTCTTCCCAGGACTCATACTGAACATCTTTTCGACACACATAGTCCTGTATACTGTATTTCATAGCTCTACTATCCGGTGTCACCCAGAGGGGTTGGGTTTCGGAGTCTGCTTTCTTCTTCATGTCATCTCGGGGAGTTTTTCCTTGCCACTCTCGCTTCTGGTTTGCTCTTTAGGGACCTAAATGTACATCCGCGTTGGAGAATTTTGTTTCTCTGTGTTATCTCTTTCATTACTTTTATATGATGATTCCATCAATGGGCGTTCCTGTGCAGATTAGTTGCTTAAGGTTATAAGGAACCACCTTCAGAAGCCTAATAAGGAGATGTAGAAACTTGTATATGCACTTTCTATACAATTATGAATATTCATTATATTATAATGAATGAAATGAAAAACTGTTCTATTGGTTACACCTCACTATAAAAGAGCCGCGCCTCCTCTGATCGTGGGCTCACTTGTGTGGTATAGCTGAACTGATAACTCACTGCTGCTGTATTGCTGACGTGTGTTCCCTCCGCAGAGGAAGAATAAACTTCTCTCCTTTTGATCTATGAGATTGTCTGCTGGTTTTAGTTGGGGAATAGGGAAAATTCTCCAACAATCTGGATTTCTTGGCTTCTTTGTGACAACATATATTGTTTAAAGTGTTAGACAAGTAAAATTTAGTTTAACAGAAATGAGTTGTACCTACTGTACACCAGACGCAACACAAAAAATTTGGATGTCACTATAAAGACGATCATTCAGAAGAATACTGCACCAAAAGCATGTCGATAGTCATTTAGGCTGAACTGCACTAATCAGCATCTGAATCAGATAGGAATGAGTGGGTGCAGTATCACTTTCTTCAGAAGTATTTAGCTTAATAGAAGCCACGTAAATTACATCAGTCATAATGTGAATAGACAGCAATCAGATGCTGAATACTGCTGACATGATCTGCTGGATTTCCAGCTACGTGCAGTTTCTCCGAATGCCAGTGTGACTACCGCAGTCCAAGAAAATCCAAATTCTTCCTTGCTGAACAAAATGGAATAATAAGAACGACAGGAATGAAATCTCTAATCCATGCATCACTTTGTGTTTCCACTGTAGCCTTTTCTAGTACTTTCTCATCCTGGTTTAGAAGCAAATGGGGAATCATAATGGATCTCGCTCTTCTGTGCTGGCACGAAATGGCACAATGTAGTCACAGCAACGGTGGAAAAACCGGAAGGAGCAATCAAATCATCTCTTCATAAAAAGAAGGTATTTATGCATATAAGTAAGGAATAAAACATGACATGGTGTGCTGTTATACGAGAATAATAACCACAGGGTGGTGTGATGTGGCCCGAACCAAAACGGAGTTACTGTGACCACACTAAAATTGATTATTTTCCAATATCAGTACGTCGTAAAGTGGTTTATTCCTCTTCTGCAACAGCATTTACACAACTATTACAATTCTTAATGTATTAATGAACAACGCTGTGCTTTCTGACTGTTTATAGATACGTTTCATTTTTGCAGAACGTCCACGAAACAAGTTAGATCACTTATGCTGTAACAGCTATAAACACTCATCAGTCTCTCTTTTTCTCTCTCTGTTGAAGTTAATAAGACACAAAACTGAAGACTCTCCTGTGGCCGCAAACCTACTGAATGTTACAAACCGCTTACACTGGAGACTCATTCCAGAAATGTTACAAAAGCGTGTTCTTATGGAAAACTTATCACATCAATGATGTACATGTTTTTAAATCCATTTTTTTTTTTATTAGGTTTAGATCAGGATGTCCAATCTTTGCCACAAAGGGTCAGTGTGGGTGCAGGTTTGCATTCCAATCAAGCTGGAGCCACACCTAAACAGGTGGAATGAGGTGTGGCTCCAGCTTGATTGGAATGAAAACCTGCACCCACACTGACCCTTTGTGGAAAAGATTGGACACCCCTGGTTTAGATTATTTGTAGCATTTGCCATACAGGTCCCTGTGAACGAGCCGTTACTATATAAACCACAACGTATTAAAACGAGTGCATTAATATAAACCTGTGATTTGAATTACAGCTGAAGGAATTAAAGCACACTGCACCTCCATGATGCTGATGTAGTAGGAGAAGGGAGTGATCCGCAACCCTTTGACCATGATGTCGGACAGATGGTACGGGTACAGCATCAGGTGCTCACGGCTGTACTTCAGCAGCTCCTCGTAATAGCTCCGCTCGTCTTTCTTCACATGCCTGACTGTCATGGGAAACATGCTGTGTTTTAAAATGACAGTTAAAAGTGAAGTCCACCTCACAATCTACAGTTATCTTTTGTGTAAATAAACAACATTCATGATCATACTGCACTTACTCTGTATATCACACAGTGATGGCTACGTAATATGCTATAGCGTTGCGCTCTTACCCAGGTTATTGCGGAACCGCAGCTGGTTTCGTATGCTGTACAGCAAGACCTGCTTGTCATACTCCCTCTGTGAGTTTCCAAGACTCTGCAAATGGGGGAAGATGGATGAGAAGTCAAAAATAATCAATTTAAGCATCTAAACAGCTCAACAACAATCAGCATGGTGGTGCAGTTCAGTTTTTCTCCTGGTTTCGATCCTAGACTATAGAAATCTATGTCCATAATCCAGCTCAGGTTGATTTCATGTCTGTTACTTGCCAAACTCGACAGAGTTGCCGATCCTGAGCTCGGGTTACTGTCCGTGTGGAATTTCTCATGTTCTCCCCATGTCCGTTTGGGTTTCCTCAGGGTTCTCTGGTTCCTTCCCGCTTCACAGAAACATGCATGTAGGTGAACTGGCTACATTCAGTGTGAATAGATGGTGTATTCAATGCAATTCAAATAATTTTTTTTGTATAGCACTTTTAACAGTGGACACTGTCAAAAGCAGTTTTATAGAAAAATATAAATTCAGGATATACATTTTAAATTTACACATGTATAAATTTATCCCTAATGAGCAAGCCAGAGGTGACGGTGGCAAGGAAAAACTCCCTGAGACGACATGAAGAAGAAACCTTTAGAGGAACCAGACTCAAAAAGGAACCCGTCCTCATCTGGGTGACACCGGATAGTGCGACTATAAATAATTCCCTTCTATAACTGTGTACCACATGGTCAAAAGTGCAATTGTGTAACCAGGAAATTCATTATAGCTTTCACATGAAGTCTATTTTGTTGACCTTTTCATCTGTATCAGACTTGAGTGCAAAACTGTTTGTGGCAATTGCAGTCCAAAGCCATCTTCATAGTTTCTAAGTGATACCATCCACAGCAATCTCATGGATCTTTATCGTATTCCCGCCTCGTCCACTACGTTCCCAGGACAGGCTCCAGATTCAGGATGACGCGCTTACTGAAGATGAATGAATTAAAGGCTGCTTGAATTAACTTCTCTCTAACCTATGTAATTAAACTTCTGTTGAAGAGTTGAGTCAGATCTGTTTGATGAGAAGTAACCAGAGTGTCCTGGACTCAGCACAGTTGGACTAATCTGTTCCTGGGTAATGTTTACACTAAACCCTGACTTGGACCTTTTCCCATACTTACTGGCTGTATTTTAGGTTTGGGATGTGGGCATGTTGCAGGGTTGTTATTGCAATCCGCAGTGGGCTGCAAAGCAATGAATGAGGATGAATCAGGATGAATGAGAAGGAGAGAATCACATTGATGATGATGATGATGATGATGATGATGATGATGAGAGTCGTTAAGACTCAGTAGACAGCTGTCTTAATGAATGACATGCCAGAGAACTGATTAAAGCAGAGTTATTCGAAGTCAGAGCGCTTTATTTCCAGCTGTTTACCTGCTTGACATTGGCTGGCAGCTTGTTCCACGGATAATTTTGCCTGATGTGAAATTCCACGTCTGTGTTCATCGCTGTATCCGCTGTTATGCAGCTAAAACGGCTAGCGGCGGGTTTCCGGGTCAGTCCAAGCCGACTGAACCCTCCCGAGACTCACTACGATCTTCAAAATAGAACAAAATCTGTTATTTTTTTACTCCTTTGAATAGGATTTAACCGACGCTCCTAAACGTCCACTTCCTTGTCGTATTTTTAAGCAACCCCTTTCGTCACGCTTCCACCTACCTTCGTCACTTCCGCCCAGCGCGTGACGAATTGGTTGGAACAACAGACCGGATTGTAAAAGACTTTCTGTCAGACCCATAGTGGACTAGCTAGGGCATTGAAGCTATTATCATGAAACCCTAGGTAGTGCGCGTGTACAAGAAGTAAAGCGACATTTGGGATGGAACCGTCGTAAAGAATGAATGAGCTCCTGGTTTCTGCTGATAAGACTGAGATACACAAAACAGTTTAGCAGCACCAAAATCATGTAGGAGCTCAGATATAATAATAATAATAATAATAATAATAATCTTAATAATAATAATAATAATAAACACGCTCTCATATGTGCTTTCTTATCTATACACTTATGCACTCATATGGTGTCTTGTGTGTGTGTGTTTAGGATATATTCATCATGGTGGAATTCTTCACTTCTTCCTTCAAGCAGTCTATTCCTGACATAAACCATTCAAGGAAAACTCCACTCTGAAAAACATTAAATATGTTTATACTGAAATATTTCAGACCTTTCCTGTGATTCTGGTGCGGATTTGTTGGTTGGTTCTGTATTTGTGTTATTCCTGTGAAAAGTTCGCAGTTATGTACCGCACTGATGTCACAGGAGGATATTGCCGTTGTGTAACAGGAGAAAAAAAATTCAGACATAAGGATTAACGGTCCTTAACAAGAACTTCTTTTCTCACTCACCATTTTACAGCGATGTCACATTAATGACAAATCCAGCTATACGGCACAGCTGCACTGAGTTATGGCAGACGCTCGGCTTGGCTAGTTAGCGATCTATGAGAAAAGCTAAAGCTTTGGAAGCTGATCTGTTTGAGCAAATGGTACAGAGAAGGAGATGAGAGAGCTGGACAGTCTAAAGGACTAAAGCGCTGCCGCATCGCTCTCTTTCGGTAGAGGTGAAACAAGGGCTAATTCTGCATTCGACTTACCTCGGAAATTGGAAATCTGAGCTTGGAATTTACGACCTCCATGAATTCAGACTACAAAGTGCAAAAAAAAAAAAAAAACATGGACGCATCCATATTCATCTTTTATTAGCAACGAACTAGCCAGCTACCTGTGATGAGTGCTGTATATTTTCCTTCTCAAAACAGCAAACTGTAGAGACAATGTTATAGATTTAACAAGCAAATATCTCTGTATGTTGATTGATCTAAAGCAGGGGTATCCAATCTTATCCAAAAAGGGCCAGTGTGGGTGCAGGTTTTCATTCCAATCAAGCAGGAGTCACACCTGATTCCGGCTGTTTAATCAGTTGACCTTGGCCCTCAGTAGACTCGGGTATGGCTTCTGCTTGGTTGGAATGAAAACCTGCACCCACACCGGCCCTCTCCGGATAAGACTGGACACCTCTGATCTAAAGCAAATACTGGTATATGCAGTATAACTCATTTAAAGGTAACAAAACTGCTACTTTGTTTACTGATGCTGTGTGCAGCCATGTTGATTTGCTGAACTTGGAGTTGAAGATACCATCCCAAGTTCCAGAGTAGGAATTCCGTGTTGAGGGGGTTGGGAATTACAAGTTCCAGCCTCTAGTCAAGTACAGTTATAATATAATTCCCACTGGCACCACTACCGGCATTGTGGGTAATTAGAAAACCACGAAGATAGATGACCATGCTGATGAAAGAAGTTTAAACCAAAACGCAGAAAATGTAGACCCTATTTTAGAACATATGTTAATTATAAAGATTAATATGTAAGTCATTCAGGGTGAATTTCTCCTTTAAGTAAGCCTAGACAGAGCAGTCTGTGTGGGTGTCAAGGGGCAGTGCACTCCTGCAGATGATTATCTTACACACACTCCTAGCCTAATGATATTCAATCTGTCTGCGTGCATATATGTTTGGCTTTCCCTGTGCTGCAAAATCAACATGACACTAACTTATCATGTCCCTCGGTGCAACTGATGATAGGGGTAACAAGCCAAAGCCCCATCTGCTGCTCATAATCAGATAACACTAAGTTAATTGACATCACAGTATTAGCCTGTGATGGGTAATTCCATGACTGAGATGCCATATGTGCATTTTAAACATAGGTAAAGTGTCCTTCACAACAACCTATGGTATGTGCATGCTTCAGATAAATAACTTAATACATTAATAACCATTAATAAAAAAAAATCTACAGCATTTTGTGCCAGCCCACTATAAATATAATTTACTTTGAAATATAATCATTAAAATATATATATATATATATATATATATATATATATATATATATATATATATATATATATTTTTTTTTTTTTTTTTTTTTTTTTTTTTTTTTTTTTTTTTTTTTTTTTTTTTTTTTTTTTTTTTTTTTTTTTTTTTTTTTTTTTTTTTTTTTTTTTTTTTTTTTTTTTTTTTTTTTTTTTGCATTAATGGGTGAATTCATATAACATCTCATGCATGAACCATCCATTATAGTTTATGTAAAAATATGTGGTACATTTTAGTGTACCACAACATTCACTGAACCCTGTTACCTGAACATATAAACCCCTATGAAATATTTGGAATATTCCACAAGTCACGTGTTCCACAGGACGTTGCATCACCCAAAAAAAGTAAGTTCTGTCATTCTTTTTCCTGTATTTTCAATGATATTATGCTATTGACTTTGACAGTATGACCCAAGTGCCTAATTTATAGACTGAAAATAAATTAAATAAATCATTAGAATCCTCTCAATGTCTTCATTCATCCATTAGCATGGATGTTAGTTAATCATATTTTATGTATTTGTTAATTCTATACGACAATACTATACATTTAACCCTATAACCCATTTAAGAATAAAATGTAATACTTAACAGTAAAGAAACCTTATAAAGTGAAATATTGGTGCCTGAGATGGGTTAGCACATTTTTTAATCGTCAAACGCAGGTTTGCTTAGATTCAACTTTGAAAATAATTTTTTTTTAAGTGTCATTTTTAATTTACAAGGGTTAAATGTCATGGAAATTTCATTACATTTAGCATCTGCCTAAAGCCTATTTTCTTTCAAAGGTGTTGCCTCTGCAATCTCAGCAAGTCAAATAGTCAGTTACATTATATTTAATAACTTCACAAGTGATCTTGTCTGCTCTGAAATATTTTCATCCTTTAGTAGACTGTTGGACTTTGGGGTTGGGAAGGAGCTTCAGAGAGAGCAGGTGCAGGAGAGATAACTTTGAATGCCATTTTTTTCTCTAGGTCTACACAAGCTTTCCTCCAAATCAAAGTTCTACATTAGGATAATGACAGTCTTTGGCATTAACGCAAACCTCACATTAGAGTCCAACATGACTTTTTATGCCTGTACCTAGAAGCAGGTGAATGGCAACCCGTTGTGGTCCTCCTCACCTCCCCACAACGAGGCAAACCAAGGTAACCAGGCCTATATGCTCAGCTGTTCCCCCTACTCAGCCCAGCCATCAGCACATCTCTATATTTACCAGCTTCCTGGGTTACACAAGACCACTGAGGGGCGTTAACAAACCCCTGAACCTTGTCGACTGTCCCCTAAGCTAAGCCCTCGGCCCCCGTAATAGTAAACATATAAAGCACATGTTGTATGGCTAACCAGTGTGGGAACAAACAAGGAGAGGTTCAAAGGCACGGAAGAATACAGTCTCCAAAACTATTCTGGGAACCTGGAATGTACGCAGCAACCTCATGGCAAGCTCTTAACGTGATCGCTCAATGAAGCTTTCTCTACGTCCATGTGTGTCTGGCATTATCTTTATTTGCTAAGAGTTACATATGGGCGAACTGTTTTAGGTCGTGAATGAGGCTGAACCGTAACTGATTTTGACCAGATCCTTTGGAACAGACAAGGTACGCGCACATCGCACATAGGTTTATTAGGCTAACGCTCCAGCCAGTGTTAATCTGGCAGCAGACTGCCTTCAAGTTAGCACTTAAAATCCTATTTTACTGTAAATTATTTGCAAGAAGCGTTATTCAGGTAATCTGAATTGATTTATAACACTACTTCTCTATTCATTGTAGTACTTAATGTTAATTCATGTAGGCCCATTTATAATAAGGTGCTGATTATGCTACATTTACTAAGGAAACTAAAGATGACTTAAATTTATTTATACAATTTTTAATGGGTTGTTTACTCCCTTACATCTCTGTTTTTTTTTCTCTTATTGTTTTATCTATCTATCAGGGAT
Organism: Pangasius djambal; assembly: GCA_022985145.1. NCBI lineage: Eukaryota > Metazoa > Chordata > Actinopteri > Siluriformes > Pangasiidae > Pangasius > Pangasius djambal. The sequence goes on from CM041003.1 coordinate 8,942,445, forward strand.
ATTACTTTAATTGCTTGCATTATATTATATTACACAAAATATTTATAGCCCACCATAATTCACTGATGAAGTGCAAAATCCCCAGTGTTAATTCAATTCTCACAGTGTTCATCTGCACACTTATATGAGCACTGTAGGTGTTAAACACTGCATGGGTTAATTCAACACTTAGGATTTTGCTTTCTACAATTTTATGTTCAAACCATTTAAAAATGGATGACCACATTATGATTCCTACCTTTTACACCCGAAAACGGTACTTTACTATTTTAAGAATAATTGTCATTTGATTCTTTTTTTATGACAAGGCTGGGGAATGTTATTCTCTGTCGTCACACTCTTAGTAATGGTAGTTAATAATACCCAATAATGATTAACCTCTTAAAATAACAGCCAGTGTGGCCTGTGTGATATGGGGGAATTAAAATCGGTAGCTGTCTCTGGGGCAATTGGACGACTCAATGCCAATAATAGCTTCACTAAATGCCCTCGTCTAAACAGAGCAACTGTCAAGGGCAAATCCAGTGAGGGCTTGGACACAGCTGGAATGTGACATATCCGCCTTGTTAAAATCGGTTTTGTTAGGAAACAGTGGCCTACAAGCATTACATGAATGTTGATGATTTAGAGGAGGAAACAATATCATGCAATGGGTCCAGGCAAGGAAAATACTATATCTGCTTCATTGGCTGCACAAGTACTATGCTAAACTTAATAAACAGAAGGTTGTGAGGTCAGAACCCAACACCATCAAACTGCCACTTTTGGGTCCTTGAGCAAAACCTGATTGTAAGTCAATTTAGATAAACTTATCCGCCGAATGAATAAATTTAAATGTAACTTCTCTCACTCTCTCTCTCATTCAGAATGGCCTATTCATCCCTTGAGCACCTTCCATTCAAAGACCAGGAACTCCCAGCCCAAATGTTGTGCCAGCTGAACTGTCTCAGGCATGAGCGGATTTTCACCGACATACTCCTCTGCACTGAAGATCTGGAGATCCCATGCCACAGGAACGTTCTGGTCGCTAGCAGTCCTTACTTCCGTGCCATGTTCTGCAGCAACTTCCGTGAGAGTGGCCAGACTAGGGTGGACCTAAAAGGCATCAGCTCTGAGATCTTGAGTGGTATTGTAGACTACATCTACACTGGAACCATTACTATAAGCATGGAAATAGTGCTGCCTCTGATGCAAGCTGCATCCATGCTGCAGTACACAAGGCTTTTTGACGCCTGCTCAGCCTTCTTGCAGGAGCAGCTGAACCCAGACAATTGCTTAAGCATGATACGCCTCTCAGAGATCCTGCACTGTGACAGCTTGAGAGAGAGGGCGAAGGAGATGGCTGTGCGCTGTTTCTCAGACGTGGCTGCCTCAGAGGACTTTTGTGAGCTCTCACTGCCTGAGCTAATGTGCTACCTGGAGGATGACAGGCTTTGTGCTGAGGAAGAGCAGGTGTTCGAAACACTCTTGGCCTGGATCCACCATGATCCTTTTTCTCGGCGTGGTGCCATCCATGATCTCTTCAAGAAGGTGCGCTTGCGGTACATCCATCCCACATACCTCTTCCAGTTCATAGCCAATGATCCACTTGTCCAGTCCTCCACGCTTTGCACAGAGATCATTGAGTCAGTGCGCCGGCTAATGTTTTCCGTTAGCGCCAAATGTACACGTGAGCTAAAGCCTCTCTGGACCACACCTCGTCGTTACACCTGCCGGGAGACTTTAGTCGTTGTAGGGGGTCGCAAGAACAATGAGCAGACATCCCGAGAGGCACTGCTCTATGATGAGCGTACCCAGCGCTGGCAGTGGCTGGCCAAGTTGCCTTTGCGCTTGTACAAGGCCGCTTATGTCTGCATACATAGTATTCTGTATGTTGTTGGAGGTCTCAGCCTCAGTATGGCGTCAGGAGACAGCACAGTTAGTGCCACAGTTTATACCCTCTCGCTTAAGACCAACCAGTGGAGGACGGCCGAACCCATGCTTGAACCGCGTTATGCCCATCAGAGTGTGTCTTACCTGCACTTCATCTTCGTTCTTGGAGGCATAGGGGCCGATAAACAGATCTCGAACACAGTGGAGCGCTACAACAGCATGTTCAACCAGTGGGAACCTATGGCCCCAATGCCTACAGCAGTGCTCCATCCTGCAGTGGCTGCCAATGACCAGAGAATCTATGTGTTCGGAGGGGAGGACTCCATGCAAAATCCAGTGAGATTGATACAGGTAATTATGTTATAAGGTAGGATTTACTTATATACTCTAAATCTAGGTCTGATTTCTTTTAACAAGTCAAATGCTGTTTATCTTTACAAGGTTTATCACATTTCACGCAACCAGTGGTTGAGAATGGAGACCAGGACAGTAAAGAATGTCTGTGCACCTGCCGCTGTCATAGAAGACAAGATTTACATCATTGGAGGTGAGCATGGTCCAAAATTGTATTGCACAATTATAAACAAGGGTACCTTTTACTGAATTGACTTTTTTGTCCAATAAAGGGTACACAAGAAGGATGATCGCTTATGACACCAAAGCCAACAAGTTTGTTAAATGTGAGAACATGAGGGAAAGGAGGATGCATCACTCAGCTACTGTGATCAACAACAAGCTCTATGTGACAGGAGGGCGCTTCCTCAACAGCCATGACATCATTGAGGACTCTGACTGCTTCGAGTGCTATGACCCTAAAACCGATGTCTGGACGTCTAAAGGGTCTTTACCATACAAACTGTTTGACCATGGGTCTCTGGCCCTGGTCTGCGTCTCCAATCGACCCAATCCACCATGACTAATGAAATTGGATCGATCCAATACTTGGGCATCTGGCTGGCTTCCCTGTCCAAGAAGTATTAATTCACACAACTGAGACTCTAGACCATCTGGGAAAGCGTATGTTGCTTTGCAGAATGTCTCGTTTGTGGCTTTGATGGTATGCAGTGTCTTCCGTCAAAGAATATTTAACCGGATAAGTGGATGTTTTTACAGTGGAGCCCCAGGAGTGTGCTCGGAGCCCAGATCACAACAGCAGCTATCTCTGCAACAGATGTGACCCAACATCACTCATTAAAGAGCTTTCTATCACCATCTTACAATCACAGAGGGCTAGAATCACCATGGTCATTGTCAGTATGCTCAAGATAAATATTTAGAATCCAAAAACACAGGATGTATCCCTGTGGAAAACATAATTCAGTTAGCACATTGTAGTGTACTGTAATGCCAAACAGTAGCCCTTTTAAAGTCACTTTATGAAGACACATTCCTTCAGAACTAAAGGAAAAAGCATGAGCAGCTCAATTACTAACAGTTTGCTACGTCACCCTCTGTCGAAAAAGAGAAACTGCTGATGTGCTGCACTTGCGTGTACTTGCATGCCTTCAGTTGCCTGCAAAACTCTTTGTTCACTTAAGAAGAAGGCCTTATCTTCTGAGTTCAAAGTTCCTGCAAAAACGTCACAAAAAGCACTAGACCATAGTTCTGTGAAGACATTTATTGATATGACTTGAATTCTTTTTTAGTGCTGTTTTTGATGAGAAATGTTTACTGCATGTCCAGAAATCTGTGGGTGCAAATATCTGTAGTGTAGCAATGAAGAAAGAAATAGGTTTTTGATTAACAAAAAGGTCATTTATTATATTATATATAGCTTATATAGGTTCAGCTTAACTCTGTTCTCTGTCTGTATATGGATTTTAGACAATACAATAATATTCTAATTGCAAATTAGAATATTACAGACTAAACAAGACAAAATACAAGAGCCACACAGCAGGTGTCGAGCTGAACCTCAGTGCTGATGTTAGCTCCAGGCATCATGATATTTCTCATATACACTTCAAGCTCAGATTGTGCTTGTTGTAGTCATGCAAACTCCTATGCAAATGTTTTGTATTGCAAATTTTCTATCCGTTACTGATTCAGATCCATGAAACCAAATTACTGTTGTGCCTGCTTACACTGCCATGAATGTCATTCCTGATTTAAATGATCATTTTAATGGACTTGCTTTAAGAACAGTTGGAGGTGTGATCTGAATAAGTGCAGACAGTTGAGTATTTACAGTTATGCAATTTTAACACATCAGAGTGTCACTGTAAGTAACATATGCTGTATTACATTTCTCCTCAACACTTAATGTGCTGGCTGACTCATGTTTCCAAGCACTGAAATGGAATCAGACATGACTATGGAAGTGGTCATTCAATACATGGACACACTTAATGACATGTTGCAGGCATTACATGCCAGCTTCGGAATAGGTATAGTGTAGTTGAACATAGTTTGCAGTACAAAATGAGTAATAATGGTACTAAACTGTACATTTTCTTGTTGCTGGGTTATGTTTTTTTTACCCTTAGCATGTAACTTTGACCTGGAAATGTGGATATAGTGTGCCTTTAAGAAGATTTTGTACCATAATTCCCTTTCAGAGTAAAGCTTCACTATATGCACCTTTCTAGTTAAAAGATACACACTAAAATTACAAAAGGTGAACGCTTGATCGTACTCCCAAACAACAAGGAAAGGTACAGTTTAACGCCCATAGTTCCTGATACTGTAGGGCAGTGTAGATTCAGATCTCAAACCAAAAGTCAGACCTCACACCAGGTTTTATCTACGTTTATCCAGGGCTTAAAGGTGCTCTAGCTTTCTGTTATTAGCTCTACTCTGCTACATGCTCCCCTCTTTGCAGATACAGTCACATTACTTCATTGGCCTCTTTCAGTTTTTCTGACATAAATTGTATAACTCATTTGTGTACATGTACTTATTTCATTTGAGAGCAGATAACAATTTCCAGAGGCTTGTTAAGCATGAGAGGAACCAGCAGGAGTCACCTAATGGACAAATGGTTATTCTTAGCACTGCACTTTCCTCAGATGAAATGACACAATGCAGGATGCTTCGAATTACTCCTCAAATTACATGCAAACCTTTGGCCTGCTTTTCAGCCCACAAGACAGATAAAGTACTTACTGAAATGTTTTGTGAAGCTGGAAAAGTGCAAATGACACACACTCGCATACGTATATACATACATATATACATATACAGTACACCCCCAAAGCCTCTCCAATACAAACCACACCAAAAAGCATAGCTATAGCACTGCCGAGTTTGCCATTCTACGAAACACCTGACCCAATCTTTTCACAAGCTAAAATTTTGTGTGTTGGAAGAGACGAAACATACATTTTTGTATGGATCTGGTTTTCCTAAATCTGTTTATAAACTATTGCTCTATAGTCTATATGGCTGATTGATTGTTAGTCACTTATGTTAGGACTAATCAAGTCTTGTTGTGTCTAGTTGTCGCTTCAAAAGATCCAATGCATTGAAACTTACTGCACTGTGAGGTTGTAATTTATGCATTTAGATCGGGGATTTCAGTCCTGGGGCCCCACAACTCTGCAGGAGTTCATGTTTTCCCTGCACTAATACTCGTGATCCAGCTCATGGAAGGCTTAATAATTACCTTCTGAATTGTGCTAGATCGGGGAAACCCTAATGGAGACATAGTCCTGGATTTAGATCATAAGAGAAAGCATTTTAACATATATTGATTTCCCTGGAACATTCTTGTTGAGTCTGCACCAGTTCTGAATGACACACCTGGAGGTTATCCAGGGTTCATAAAACCACAACAAGTCACAATGATGTCTGAGCAGGGCAACATGTGGCTATGTCAAAGACCTGGTCAGAAGAACTTGATAGACCACCATCAATTCCAGCTAGTGCTCTAACCATACACCAGGGGGTGTGGGTTTGAGGGGAATAGGGCCTCATGTGTCCTTGTGTCACCACACTGCTTCTCTGCCAGTAAGGGAAGTGTCCTTAGTAATTATCTGTCTTCAATGGGTCACCACTTAGAAAGTGGACTCCTTTTGTTAGGAATGTTCTCTAGAAATGTGTCTCCAGAAAGCTAATGTTTGGGCTCCTCTCGCTCATTCTCGACACATTTCCATTTGGTATCCAATGATAAGCTGATAACCCACTTCTGAAAACCCCATAGCTCCAGTAAGCCTAGTACATTTACCACTGTGGCTGCCATTGCCAGTTCTAGCATCCTCAGCAGAAGCCTTTACCACACATGGCTACTTGGCTGAATCTGACTGACAAGCATTTGTCCACACATTGAGATGGAGTGGCTAGTATTCTCAGTGAATCTAGACTCATACCAATTAATTGTGTGGTCTACTTTGGTGTTAGGCAGTTTGTTTCTCAGTTCACTCTAAGACTGCCATAGTGTATGCAAGTAGGGTGGATGTGTCCCAAATGGCCTGCTCCTTGTTGGGAGCACACAGCAGTTGTCCAAATATGATAGTACCCTGATTCCTCTGGTGATCAGGGGAGATGAAGCATACATCTCAAAAACAGGGAGAGGTTGCAGGGTAGGACTTGCCTGTACTTGGAAGGCAGACTAGTATTTGTATCAGTCTAGATTAGTATGTGTGTTGTAGGCTGATCTGGAGATGGAAATAAATGTTGTACAGATCCACTGACTTGAACCTGTTCTGTGCTTGTATGACATGAACTACATGAGCAAACAAAAAGGAAGGGTCTTTAGGAACCTGTTCAGCCTTCCCAAATTTAGAATTGGAGGAAAACCACTGCCCTTTCTCTGAAAAAACAAGTTTAGTGGCACCTCTTGATTTAAAATGAGGGGGCCTATATTTTCTATCAAACCTTTGTCCTAGAAAGAACAAACATCTTGGGTCAGAGTAGTAACGCTGTTAGGGTCTAATATCAGCAAGGCGCTGAGACCTGACAAGCTTGGGGAATGGCAGCAGAATTGATGTTTGTACTTCTGTGACCTCAGGACCCACTGATCTCATGGAGTCTCTGCCAATGAGTGATATTTTTGGCTGTAAAGCTGCCCTGTCACCATCTCCTATCCTTTAGCGACATGTCCTATGGGACTCTTTGGTTGTAGAGGAGCCATCTGTCTAGGGCCCTGCAAGAAAATGCTCAAAACATATGAAAATATACTCAGGAAAAGAAAGAAGCTATCTTCAGTTTTGGAGGACAGAACGTCTGTAACTCTAACCATAGTCACAAGCTGCTAAGTGCATAGTTCCATATTTTGTACATGGTCTGACATGTAAAAGAAAAAGGGAAAGATGGCTTCATGACAGTGGTATTCAACTCAACTACTGCATCATACATCACTATATGATTTGGCACTAGCAGGTAGGAGGACTCGATGATCAATGCTGACTCAAGTTGCCTGTCATTATCCAAACCATTGTTTATTAGCTCATTATCACACTGAGATGTAGTCAATGAGTAAGCCAGCATGGTCATCTGAAAACAAATTACATCTACAGAAAATTCCTGCCCAAAGAAGCAGTGAATTGACTTCAAAGTACAGAGTGCACAGTCTGTTCTTTCCAATGCTACAGAAAGAAATCAGACACACAGTAACATGTAACATAGTATAATAACATGTTTAATTTTAAACCTTCATAGGTCCTTGTCATTTTTTTTTTTTTTTTTTGTTTGATTTGTTTTGGTTGTTTGGTTGGTCTTAGATTAAAAAATGTATACAGTATGTCTATTTCTGTTAACACATAAATTTACCAAATTATACCTTATTGAAAATGACTCTATACATTTTCCGGGGTAGGGGGCAAATTATTGTTTTTTTTTGTGTGTGTTTTGAAGGTTGTATTTGTACGTTCTATCTGGTACTTTTGTTTACCAATAGTTGAGTTGACCCTATAAACCTTATCATTGGAAAACACTTTCTTCTCTTTTCTGGTGTTAGGGTCACAGTGAAAGCAGATAAAGATCATTTTTCTTACAGAACGCAAACAAAGGAAAAGCACATAATCATTAGAAGTGTGCTAAACTGACTGGCAGAGTGCAGTATTTAATCTAGCGTACACTGTGTTCTTATATTTGTATATGCACACAGTGTAAGCAGGACTAAATAATAGCTAGTACACCTTATAATAGTTCCAAAGGCAACAAATCAACTCACTTAACACATTATTAACACATAAATATTAGGTGACAGGGGTTCTGCACCACTGATAGTTAAAATGCTGAACCATTGCTTGCTTTTAGTATCTTAAGAAATTAGGTTGGAGGTTTACTCACAATCCAGCTCTAGATGGCGCTTTATCACTGCCAACATACACAGCACAACTGGAGAATCCACTACCTGAAAGGCATAAGTCCCAGTGGTGGCCCACACAACAATGTGTAATTATGTTAAGGAACTCATCCAGATCTGACTGCCAAAACACTTCTTAACTGTCAGACCATATCTCAGGCATATTGTGGACCAAGAATCACATTCCCCCTACCCCCCCTTTCCCCCCAAAAAAATACTTGGAAAAAAATTCCTAAGTGACACTATAACCTTTGCAGATAAATTAAATTATAATTCATATTGCTGTATTCCAGTAAGATAATATATCAGTGGGCTGTGACCTTTTGAAGGTCAAGACCCCCAAACACAGAAGCAGTTGCATACCACTCATTGTGGGACTTCCTGAAAACATGATCTATTCAGGGATGTCACATCTTTCCTGATTCAGGGCTTGTTGGCTTTTGTAAATATTAGGAAAAAACTTTTCACTGGAATTAAATGCAAAGCTCTTAGATAGAGGCAAAAGAGGGTCACCTCTAAAAGTATGAACAAAGACAAAAGAACAATAGTATATATTGCAAAACATTAAAATGTTGACACCTTATTGAAATCACATTTTGTCTAGTATGTCAAGGTGACTACCGAACCATGTGAAACTCCCTGACATTTAAAATCTCAGTTACAACGTTCACAGCTAGGATATCATGACTAGCATTACAATTATTTATAAATATTTATGGTGGGTCTTTACTACTTTGAATTTTAAGCATCTTTAAAAGAAGTGTGTAGCACAAAACATGTCAGAGTTATTAAGGATCAAATATTTAAACTAGAAAAACAAATTTCAAATCCGAAATATAAATAAATATAAATAGAAAAATGTCCATTCAGTTACAGTCCAGATATCAAACATTTTCACAATGAGGGGTTACAGAACCAGCAGAATGTGACAAAACGAGCCATTGGGGTGGGTTTTTGCTGTTAAAGTGCTTCTTACTATATGTTGGGCGACAATAAGTATTTGTTGTGGTTTACTAGCAAGAATACCGCTGCACCTGGTACTGAAATACAAAAAAACAAAGCAAGCAAAGAATCATCAAGAATCATCTTCACTGCAATGTGACTGTCCAGTTTCGGTGATCCTGTGCCGATTGTAGCCTCCGATTCCGGTTCTTGGCTGATAGGAATGTAACCTGTAGCCAATCTCAAGGTTCTGCATGTTTTGAGATGCTTTTCAGCTCAGCACGGTTGTAAAGAGTGGTTATTCAGGATACTGTAGCTTTCCCGTTAGCTTAAACCAATGTGTCCGTTCTCCTCTGACCTCTCTCATCAACCAGCATTTTCATGTACTATAAGGGTGTAAAGCATTGACGTTATCTTTATATGTATCTGTTTATCTGCGCTCCAAATATACCATAATCTGTGTTCAGATTAAACTTGACACTGGTGTGACCTAACTTGAAGGTTAAATATGAAGGTTAAATTAAATATGAAATCTACCACTAAGCCCCTGAAAGTAAAAACCTTGCACAACTCAACCACGCGCCCTGTGAACATTTCTGGCAAGCTTTAAAAAAAGAGAAAAAAGTATGCCTCATATTCTTATCTGTATTTGTTCATTAGAGCATACACGTATTTTTAATTGATGCTGCTCACTGACTAACTTTTTGTGCTCCTAATTTCTGGCAGTAACATACCCACATACACAAGATGAAGGCCACCCCCCTCCACCCACACCCACACACACACACACACAATCCCCAAATTGCTACATGAAATATGTTTATTATCAATTAATTCACTTAAAAAAAAAAAAAAAAAAAAAAAAAAAAAAAAAAAAAAAATCAGGACCATAGGTTTTACATGCATATTGTTCATCTTTTACAGAGAGGCAATACAGTGAGTGAACCGACAGTCTGGAACGTCTGCACAGCGTTCAGCCAACAGAACATGTGACTGGTGCAGTTTTTGTTCTGCATGTGTGTTTAAGGGATGAAAGGGAAAGGAAAATACCTAAAGGCTAACTGTTCAAGCTGCTCACGCCTGACCAAACAGCTTCACACCAAGCCGAGTAACTTCTCGAGTTACGGAAAGTAACATGGCACTGGTAAGATTTAAACAAAGGAAAAAAAAAAAAAAAAAACATGGATACAACAGACTCAGCATTTGCTGTCATGTGAAAGTGCATTCTGTGAAAACATGGCAAAATTATTTGACCATGAAAATAATTACAATTATTATATTATTTTAAAACTATATGAACATAAACTTACGAGGTGTTACAAGATAATATATTAGATAGATCAGGTTGCTAAATGTATCTCCTATTGCATGATCACAGCTTCAGCATATGATATTTACTATTTACTATTTACAGCAGGTCCAAAACAAAAAGTTCTGATTGTAGAGAGTTATTTTGGCACAAGCAAGCTCTTCTTTAAGAAGCTTCATCCAAATCCCTAGAAAATGTTAAGAAGCTGAGGTTGGGAAATGAATTTGCTCACTTTTTTTTTTTTTTTTTTTTTTTTTTTTTTTTTTTTTTTTTTTTTTTTTTTTTTTTTTTTTTTTTTTTTTTTTTTTTTTTTTTTTTTTTTTTTTTTTTTTTTTTTATTTTTTTTTTTTTTTTTTTTTTTTGCAGTTATCAAACCATTTGACTAACAAAGCAGCAGTTTAAACAAAACACCAAATGAGGAGAAAAGCATTTGGTAAGTAAATGGGCAAAGGAGGGCAGATTGCCAAGTCCCCGGTCTGCCTGCCTGTCTGTCTACTTCATTTATTCCTGAGTCAGGGAAATAAACATTATTTACATGTCTGGGCTGATCCTTCAGCATACTATTTACATACAACTGTATGGTTCTCTCTAATAAAAATATACATTCAGGTCTCATTCGGTAACTTTTCTCCCAGTGTTACATGCACAGCTGGAATATGAATATGAAAAAAAAGCTGGTAAAAAGGGGCTATGAAGCCTTTGGTAAACTACATTTCCATAGTTTAACTTCACATTTTCCTTTTTCCTGAGACAGGGGGACAGGGCTGGTGCGGTTAAGGTAGGACAGAGGTTCATTTTTTTCAGCCACCTCTGGAAAAGGAAACAAAGGAACTCCAAATCTTTTGATATAATCCTTTTGATTTGGTAATACAGTAGCCATCTAGTCTTCATCCTGGATGTGGAAGACATTCTCCGTGATGAAATCAGACTAAACAGACAGCATGAACTGGATAGCTAGGCTAAACCATTAGAAATGCCAACACTTTAAGACATTCACTCACAGGGACAGAAAAATGATCCCCAGAGCCATAGGATGACAAACAGGACAGCAGGAAAGGACAGGAGCTCATTCTTCCAGCTACGTTTTGCACTGGAGATAAACTACAGGTATTACATAGATATTGTTTCGACCATCGTCATACACAAGAGCCATCTTAACACCTGGTAAACATCTTAGACTGTCATATCTAACACACTGAGTCATCATCCAAGACTAAACAGAATGAATAAATGACTACACCAGGCCACTGAGTCTCTACCATTTTGTTAAGTGAAAAATATTGGCCAACATGGCCACCACAAAGTCAGAGCTTCCTCCTACACTTCCTTGATGGTCCGTTCTGAGGGACGAAAATCACGGGATCTGGAAGGAGACATGTAGAAGGACTGGGTTTTGCGCTTCAGACAGGATCGTGTGCTAGCCACAGATAAGCTGCGTTTGCTGGAGCAGATGATGTCATTGATGAACTTCTTGCAGTCCACACACACCTCCATGGTGCTCCAGTCCTCTGTCAGCTCTTTTGGCAACTCCACTTCATCTCTAGAGGTGGTGTACTCCCCAAGCTTGGACAGTCTGTAAAGATTGAGGCAAGTTATAACCAAATCTGCTACCTTCACGCCATCAACCCTCAGATTCTCTTCACTAGACAAATGGCCCATTGTTAAGTGACATCTTGCAGCAATATAACTAACATTTCTTCACATGCTTATCGTATAAGATGCGGTTATGCGACATGTCTGAAAATCATAGTTTTATATTTATAAAAACCTTTTTTTTTTTTTTTTTTAGCACTTTTTATTTCATTATTATTGTCAGGCTAAAATGACTCGAGCATGAATCACTTGAATGAGAGAGCTAAATTAAATTTTCCTACCAATCTGCAACTCACTGTTACAAACTTGAAACCATTAGCATGGAGTATACAATTTTTTTACACAGCACCATTTGTGTTCCTAAACTATTTTAAGTGTTTGAAGTCTGAAATCATGCCTTGTGTCTTCCAAAAAGGAAGCACGGTAAACAGAAAAGCTGTGCTTGCTGTTAACCAGCTTTCATTCAAACCATACAGAACGTCCTGTTGTTTGTCATGTAATCTGTACTTTGACTGCACAATGTATGCTTAGTGTATTCACGTCTATTTTCTCCTCCAAAGGCACTTAGAAAATTTTTTTGAAAAAATTAATTATCCATTTCAAGCCATTTGTTCAAAGCACATGAAACGATGTGGATGGCAAAAATTGATTTTTTTTTTTCTTGAAACAGAGGAAGAGCTTAGCCCCTCTAGGCCATTTATACTAACCAGATGTCCCTGAATCTAAACATCATAAATACATGAAAATATCACATTATCACATTTAATTAAAAAAAAAAACTGAGCCACATTTTTTAAGATATTAGAATTAATCTACACAATAGGTTATTTTGAGCCATAAAGATCAGACAGTGTAGACATTTCAATTGTTTAAAAATCCCTGGAAGCTCTGATGAAGCTTATTGTAAAAGGATTACAAAGCTCTGAGTTTTGGTAGAGAGGACATTCCGTGAAAGTGACCTGGATGTGGAAGGTTTTAAGCTGTTGCGCTGGTTGGATGAAGTCTTCTCCACTTGGGCTGTGACTCCAGCTTCCTTCCTAGGCAGGGTAGTGGATCCAAGAGAGTAAATGGGCAGGTTGGCATAAGGTTTGGAGGGCAGCTTCATCTTATAGAAGGATATGCAATAATTAATTAGCAGATATTCGCATTGCAGAATCATAATGACACCCAAACTAAGATGCGTACTACATGAAGGGCCAGGAGTCATACATACCTTCTTACAACACTGTGAACACACAGGTCTATAAAACAAAGCAGAGGTCAGTAAAGCCTTCAGAACACCAAGGTATGGTTGATTATTTTCCAATAACAGCATGTCCCAAAGTGGTATTTTTCTCTTATACCACAGTAAATTTGCCAACATTAATATATTTTATTTATCAAAGAACGAAACATTGTGCTGGAACTTAAATGGCCTTAATTGGGATTATATGTTAAGAATCTTAACACAATAGACCACAATACTGAAGTGGAGGCAAAATTCAAAATATTTTCCTATATTGTTTGAAAATACATGTAAAAGTTTAAGTATTTGCCCCCATTGCTGTGAAACTCCTAAATTAGTTGTGGTGCAACCAGATGCCATTAGAAGACGGGGGTGAATATTTATGCAACCAATGTCTGATTTTTGTTTAATTAAATTTTACATCAGAATAATAACATTGTGTAAATGAAATGGTAAAATAAATAAATAAATAAAAATACTAACTTAGTCCATTTCAGTTCCAGGTTGTCACACTACAAAATGTGGTGAATCCTTATGCAAGGCACTATATTATTAAACTCTCTAGCTCAAGGAGGAACTACTTGTAATTTGTATTTCTTCAAGTGAAATAAGAAATAAATTCCTCACCTCTTGCAGAACTGACAGGTGTAGGACCAGGTGAAAATGGAGAACTTCTTCGTCCGACAAGAAAAACAAAGCTGAGAACAGACAAAGGGGGAAAAAAAGTGTTTTGTTCATTCATACTCCTAAAGGATTATGAACATTCGAAAGGCATCAACAGCAACATTCTCAAGTCAAGAATAAGTACGCAGTGCCGGAGACCTGGCTTAAAATAAGCCCGAGTGTCTTAGCAACAATCACCTTTCCTTTCTTCAGAGCATTGTAGACCTCTTTGTACTGCTGAAACTTCTCAAGCTCAGCTTTGACCAGAACCTGTCTGATGTGCATCACTTCCTCTACAGTCAGAGTCCGACACTCCATAGGGTAGCAAAATTCCTCCTAAACACACACACACACACCATTACCTGAAGATAGATATCTCAGCATGTAGAACAGACACAGCAACAAACATGTGAACACCCCGAACCAGATTACCAAAGCACAGGACATGCTTCATGAACTAAACACAGATGGATGTGATGCAAAGACATAACAGCATAAAACCTAGTCAGGGTCTGTCCTCCTTCTGAATTATGCTGTTATGTGTTGGAAAGTAATTAATGCACAAACATAAAACAAACTGGTTTGTACTGAGTGGAAATGTATGGTCAGTTCCAATTTCTAAGCTCTCATAATTCTTTATTTACCCACACACACACACACACACACACACACACACACACCATGCTAAAAACTTGTGTTTACACTGTGAACATTTCCTTACAGCATTGGACTGCTATATTTGCCCCATCGTTTTGTCTAAATTCAAGAAATATATATATTTTTTTACCTTTAGCCAGTTATCTCTTCAACATATTTTAGGCATCACCTCATCATCTGAATAGCTTTACGTGGTGTTTCTAGTGATTACAATGCTTTGACCATTCTCTTTTGTACAATTCTGTGGTACATGACTGTGAAACACAGACACATGTAGCAACTGCAAAACCAAATGGTTATACAAGTTCACTTTGCACAAACATCTAAATGATAAAATGCAACAGTTTTGCATTGTAAAATAATTTACGCAAGAAAAAAAAATAGAATGAGGCAATTATACCAAGGTATGAATGTTAGTAAAGGGAAAAGAGGCTGGAAGTGTGATTACCTTCTTTTCCGGTGGTGGCTACAACACAGTGCAAGTGAGGAAAGATTTTTAATTAAATCTCATATACTGGGCATGGCTATAAAATCAGCACTGTTACTTAAGGAGGCACTATAAATGACATCTATTTGAGAGTGGCATGGTTATATGACCAAAATCTAACCATATACAGTATACCTTACCTTTATTAATCACCACTTACACTTTTGGTTTGTGTAGTGCAAAAATACCAAATACAGTGTAATATATAGACAAAAATACTGCAGAGGTAATCAGTCTGGTATCAGCTACATGAACATGTGCTAATCCAGGTCCAATGTCCCAAGAACCTCAGAATTTTTAAGATAGTCTTGAAATTACTGAGTCCTCAAAGAAAAGAACACCAAGAGGAGCACATACTGAATGCTCTTGTCCTTGTTAAACTGTGTGATTATACTGCCATTAGTGTTATAGCCCTCTGATCTCTACAGTCAAACAATCTAATAACTATAAGAAGTTAATAATATACACTCACCGGTCACTTTAATAGGAACACCTGTGCACCTGCTCATTCATGAAATTATCCATTCAGCTAATCAGAGCAGTGGATAAAATCATGCCGATACAGGGCAAGAGCTTCGGCCTATGCCGATTTCAAACATCAGTGCATTCTGAGATGCTTTTCTGCCCATTACGGTTGTAAAGAGTGGTTATTTGAGTTACCACATCCTTCCTGTCAACTCGAAGCAGTCTGGCTATTCTTCTCTGACCTCTCTCATCAGCACGGTGTTTCTGCCCACAGAACTGCTGCTAACTGGATTTTTTTTTCTTCACACCATTCTGTGTAAACTATAGAGACTGTTTTGTGAGAAAATCCCAGGAGATCAGCAGTTTCTGAAATACTCAAACCAGCCCACCTGCCACCAACAACCAAGCTACAGTTAAAGTCACTGAGATCACACTTTTTTCCCCCCCATTCTGATGTTTGATGTGAACATTAACTGAAGCTCTCGATCTGTATCTGCATGATTTTATGCATTGCTCTACTGCCATGTGATTGGCTGACTGGATAATTGCATGAATAAGCAGGGGTACAGACATTGCTATTAAAGTGTGTGAATATATTGAAATGAAAACCCAGACTCTTGCACTCTTCTCTGCTCAACCTTCTCTGGAAAAAAGTAAATGATGTTTGAATCAATGTGCAGAGCAACATACCAGAGATCTGGAGCTCTGGCGAGAAGGAGGTATGAATGAACGAACGCTGGTCGGGGTCTCCTTCTCAATGGAGTGCCTCCGCTGAGAAGCCACGTGGCGGTCAGGCTGAGGTGTGGACGATATTGGGAGGAACCGGGGAGGGGCTGAGGAGAGACACAGAGTGAGAAAATGAATACACAGCAGAGTAGAAGAACAGTAGATAGACTGAAGTGTACAGCGTGCACTTAGAAATCTTACTCTTTTTGCCCATGACAGAATCTGGAGACGTGTCCACCATAGAAGTGGATATGCTGGAGCTGCTGATTGATTTGTGTGTGCTAGACTCCTCCTTAAAGGCAAGAACATAGTCCATTACACCATTGCCCTTACTGACTGTAACGAAAACCATGCTACACACAAGGTTTACTTCTAATCTACTACCAGCTATAGAAATTACACTTATTATTACTGTTATTATTTTGCTTTTTGTTTAGCTTTAGTGTTTCCATCAGTCATAGGATGCTTGCCATCCAAAAAAACATCAGAAACAGAGCTGCCTAGTATGGCCTGAGGACACAAATACAGACTCACACACTCACTTCAGAGTCAGAGCTTGCTAGCTCGGCCAGTGTTGGTGCCTTGAGCAATTTCTTCCTTTGTGAGAGTGGCTGTGCTCCATTGGCAGGTTTGGGAGAAGGTGGCGTGTCATCGGCCAATGCCAGTGTGCTGACCGCAATCTTCTTCCTGGGTGTACCCGGGGTGTCTGTACAAGATATGACGGGACAAAATCAAACACAGGACACAGATGCAATTGTAGCAAATTGCATCTTATGACTCTTTACTATGCCATAAATCTGACATTATGATATAAACTTTTTTTTACAGTGGCATTACATTATAGACACATATACCTTTCACAGAAGCACTGTAATACAACCACAACCAATAAACAGGCAAGGCTTCATACCAACATTCACTCAAATGATCCATTATTATTTTCCATTCTGTGGAGGATTATATTTCCTTTATTATATTTCCTTCACAGCACAAAAATAGTAACAATTCATTCAAACCGATGCCTGAATATAGGCTTATGTAAGAACTCACACTGTACTAATTTCTCAAAGCTCAGCTATGACAGGTTTAGATTACTGCTCTCAAACTTATTCATACTAAAGATGGCAAAATCCGACATTTCCATCACTCCATCCAGAACGTGTGCAGAAGCGGTTCAAATTGCATGCGTGTGTTCATGATCTTTTACCTGAGCATCGGAACAAGTCCTGGGGAGTGCTGATGCTTTTTCCTGCGCCTAGAAAGGAACATATTCTTCAATATGATCTTACAAACACCAACATGCATGCTTTCTGTCTACGCTTTCTGACCTGCCCAGTCTGACCAATTCCCAACACATCAGCCACATTCACACAGGGGGCTCAAGCAAATAAGCACTACACACCAAGGATTTAAGCCATTCCACCATGGTATGGGCAGCATGGCGCACTGAGCGAGCACATAAACGCGCAAACGCAGTCCAGCGAGGGCAAAGAAACAGCAATTCATCAAAACAATTTATGGTGCAAAGCGGGGAGTGGGAGTCAAATATTACATTAACTCAGAGAAGAGGAGCTGGAGGAAAGGAGTCACAGCAAGCAGCCACACTTACTGTCCCACATGTGTACGTTTCATGGTATATGAGGTCATATTGTTGCTTCCGTAACTGTGTGATGTTATTTTAATGCTTCTAATGCAGGCAGTATAATTAAAGCCCTTCCACATTTTCAATAAAAAGCAAACAAAACATTTTTGCTATATATTTTCTTACATGCTATTAACACATGGCTCAAAGTGGATTTTTTTTTACTTTTATTGAGCCAAAAACAACCACCAGCAGCCATAAGAAAAAAATACACATATAAAGTAAAGGCTGGGGCTGATTTCTTTCTAGCCCAGGCCGTAGATACAGAGTTGTGTGTACACAGAGGTTAAATTCCAGTAACCTTGAGGTACTACTAGAACGTGACAGAGCATTAGAGTAATCCGGATAATGTAATATGGGTGTGCTACATTGACCTCTTCCTCATTATTACTCCTTTTCTCATCAGGACAAAGCATGGTACAGAGTAAAACTAGCAAATCAGGAGGTCCAAGACAACAGCATCAATCAAAGGATCAGGGGGTAAAACTGTGGTAAAGAAGCCACACTAAGTCTTTACCTGATGAATCAAAACTCACAGACATGCTAAGTGATCGCATTGCTGAGCGTTCAGGCCAGCGTTACAGGATGGAGAAGAAAAGCAATATTGAGGCTGGAAGGCATTAAGGAAGGCATTTTATGCAGCAATTTGAGATTCAAAAGAAAAATACTACATAGCATTTTTTTCCAATCTTCTTATATACAAACATAGAAAAAATACACCTTTTACTATGCACATTTTAATCAATGCAACATCAGACTCCTACAACTGCATCAACAGTACAGATTATAACTGTAATAGCAGTAAATCAGACTCTGATTTATAGAATCTTTTGCTGATATTATATGTGAAACACCTGGAAACAGCTAGACATAACTCTACTGAAAGTTATTAATTTATAGTAAGGGTTATGACTTAATATAAAACTATACAATTCCAGAGCTTAAATGGCATAAACTTGTGAAAACTTGTCTTTATCTTTCTTTTTCTTTTTTAAAAATTGCACACTAATCCTATATTCACATTAGCTAACAAAAAAAGTCCCTTTTGTCTTGTGAGTCTGCAGCGACCTCTACTGTGGTCATGTGTGAGCATTCACTCTTCATCTGATTAGCAAAGCAAAATCAGTGTTCTCGCTACAAACAATTACCAGAAGCACCAATGATCTCTGCTACTTCCCTCCGAGTTTTGTTTTTCTTCGTAATGTCGCTATTTAGTTATTTAAGTTATTTAATTTAATAATGTTTAATAAGAGTTTGTGTATGAAAGGATCAAATAAAACCATAATTATAAGTTTTTCTTCCATTCTTGTGTGTCAAACAGTAAAAGGCAACTAATTGCAGGTAGGAAGTAAAGTTGTGAGAGGGGAACTGAAAAAACATCGGACCACACACCCCACAGGACTGGTCTGAGGAATCATTCAAGCCAATCGCTTGGATTTGTTGCTGTACTGCATCATACCTAATTTGCATAAACACTGTTTGTTGCTGAAATCACAACTCGGCAAATGTTTTCCTGCTGCTTTGTCGCGCACTGGAGTGATCGTAGGGTAACAACTCTACAGTCATAAAAATAGTGAACAAAAATTACTAGTGAATGTCGCAAAAGAAAAGCGTTGGCCATATCATCAAGAGAATCCCAACGATGCCACAGGTATCCATGGCTGGAAGCCACGGGAGCAAAATTGCCCGTGCTCTCTGGATGGGTGGGAGGGACGGCATACTCTTTCTCCTGTCAATCACAGCAACACTAGCCAATCACAGGTGTCTGTGAGCTCATGTATGTGGAAGAAGGTGGATAGCTCTTTCTTCCAAGTGTGTTACACGCCCTGTGACGCAGCATGAGCAGCAGTTCAAAAGAAAGAAAGAAAGAAAGTGGTGAGGTTGGCTGGCTTCATGTGTCTTGGAGGAAGCACGTTTTAGCCTTCACCATCCCCGGCTGGTAGCTTTTTTATGTTTGGGGAGAGCTGGATGATGGGTGGGAATTGGCTGGTGATCAAACTGGGGAGAAAAACTGCAGGGGTAAAGAATACTACTGCTTTATTTATTTATTTTTTATTTTTTTTAAACAGTTCAGCTGTAACATTTATTTAGTTCTCTGATTAAAGTGCGAATGCAAGTTTAATGCCAGTGCAGTTTTCATTTTAAGTTTATGGCTTATTGATTTTGCTAAAAACATATTTTTATTCCATTGGCTCTGAGAATGGTTAAATCCATATTATATGTATTTGTATGATTTTTGTGCTTATGTACGTTTGCAAATCATCTTGTCTAAAGCAGTCAAAAGCAGTAACTGGTGGAAAGTAATTTATATTGATCTATATAGATAACTTCATAAAGCAGTTTGGTGAATGGATGTTGTTGTAGATGTACTCTATAAATAAAATGTACTTACTTTCACATTTCTCAAGTCATAAGTTTAACTGTCACAAGTTCAATGCACCATGTGTCACGTGTAGAACAAAAAAAAAATAAAAAGCCCGAAGACAAAGTTCCAACTAAACCATGCTCTCAACCAGTGAAATCACCAGAAACTTGAATAAAATGACTGCCATTTACAATAATAGGGATTTATCAGCTGAGAAAGCAAACGCAAAGAAAATCAGATGATTCTTGTGAGAAGTAATAAGCAGCAATGGAAAGGATGGCGCATTTGCGTGGAGGATAAAAGCCATGCCTCAATAACAGACATCCAAATCCGAGTGGATTGTGAGGCTGCAGCAGAGGCAGTCATGCACGAGTAATAGCACACTGTTACATATAATCTCCAAATTCCCTTTATACACTCATGTCTTAATAAGCAGCATGACTCCCAAGGCTATTGATAAAAAAAAATAAAAAAATTATGTAACATTCGCAAACATTTCAGCAGAAAAACAGGAAATGCAATGCATATCTTACTTTTAAACGTAACATGCAGAACATACATCAAGCGTTCTAATGAATTTAGGTGTGTTTGAGAAACTAATCAGAGGTAATTGCTCAGGTTGTGAGAGATCAAGTTTTATCCCTCCACATTTAAAGCTCTGCTAAGCCACACATATTGTTTTTCAGTAGATCAAAGTAAAAACAATGTAATCAAGGCTTCACTTTACATTTTGGCACATTTAAAGGAATGTCACATGGTCATTGCGTTGCATATTTCCCACTGTAATGACTGCGTTTCACGCAATTCACACAAATTCACACGCTTTTAACGTCACTAACATCTGTGCATTTATGTCTACAGTAAAATTCGTACACACTATTGATTAAAGAATCAGCACATGAACATGACTGCATTATACATTGCAGAAGAAAAGATTTCATTTAAGGTAAATGTGTTTTTTAGAGTGAGTTTCGTGAGAGAGCACTAACCGAGCCGGCTCCTGCGGATCATATCAGGAGAAACAGGCCTCAGCTTCCTCTCGGCTTTGATCTCCTCCAGGATTCGCTCGTGGAGGCTCGGGGGTCTTAGAGGATGAGGCTTCAGTTTACGGGCAGCAACCTTAACACAGATTAACACAGGAATCACAGGTCAGATAGAAGAAAAAAAAGCATGAGAAAGACATTTTGGCTGACAGAAACTTATTACAATTATACTCTTTTTTGAGTAATTGGTACACATGCTAGAGAATTGGTTTGTAATTTTTAGAGTGCTGCCTGAGTGATAACTTGCGATTGCAAAGAAATAGTGACGTCTTTCCTTAATTTATTACATGGTGATATGGTCTTTTATGGAAGATGAGCAGAGCTGAGGTGCTCTGTGCCAAAAAAAGATGTAAGCAGAGCATAGATACAGGGAAAATCTATTCCATGGCAATGTTGCCAATCACAACGTAAAGGCTGATGTATACTTCTGTATTAAAGCATGCTTTCCTGTCTGAGTCGTTACACAGAGAGAGGATTTATGGGTAAGCGTGGCGATCAGAGATACACTGACACACTCACATGCTGTCCTTCAATAAGCTAACTGCATGTTAGCAGTTAACACTGATTGGTCGGCAGAGAGGTGTGTGTTTGGTTATTTCAGTCTTCTATAGACTGGGAATGTGCTCCCTAAACCCCCTTTTGAAAGTGTCGTCCGTTTAAAATCTTACACATTATAGTTCGCGACAGACACTGATTAAAAATGGCTTCTAAAATATCAGTTTAAACCTAGGGTTTAATGTCTCCTTTATAATCAAAAGCTCACATTGGACAGTTATTCTACACTCTAAAGCATGTAACTTCAGAAGTGCTCAAGAATTGACTTACTTCCCCCCAAACACTTTTCAAAACAGTTATTCCCTGTTGTCGTCTATTTATTATTCTTACAGTGAAACATGGAACTCTCTTTTGTTTTTGGCTCAGAGCCTGCTCTTTTTTCCACTTTGTGTCTGTGCACAAAGCCTTGACTTGCTTATTCATGCAATTATCCAATCAGCCAATCATGTGGCAGCAGCATAATGAATACAATCATCCAGATACAGGTCAAGAGCTTCAGTTAATCTTCTTCTTCTTTTTCTTC
>CM041003.1:8964858-8986283 GCA_022985145.1 Pangasius djambal
CTTTTCCCTTCAGGGGTCGCCACAGCGAATCATCACTCTCCACCTATCCCTATCTTCTGCATCCTCAACACTTGCACCCACTAGCTTCATATCCTCATTTATTACCTCCATATACCTCCTCTTTGGCCTTCCTCTTCGCCTCCTGCCTGGCAGCTCCATGTCCAACATTCTCCTACCAATATACTCACTCTCCCTCCTCAGAACATGTCCAAACCATCTTAATCTGGCAGTTAATGTTCACATCAAACATCAGATGGGGTGGGGTGGGGGGGCGGTGATCTCAGTGACTTTAACTGTAGCTTGGTGGTTGGTGGCAGGTGGGCTGGTTTGAGTATTTCAGAAACTGCTGATCTCCTGGGATTTTCACACAAAACAGTCTCTAGAGTTTTTTTCACAGAATTGTGTGAAGAAAAAAAATCCAGTAAGCAGCAGTTCTGTGGGCAGAAACACCGTGCTGATGAGAGAGGTCAGAGTTGAATAGCCAGACTGCTTTGAGTTGACAGGTAGGCTGCGATAACACAAATAATAACTCTTTACAACCGTGATGGGCAGAAAAGCATCTCTGAATGCACTGATGATTGATGTCAACATAGACTGAAGCTCTTGACTTGTATCGGCATGATTTTATCCACTGCTCTGATTAGCTGAATGGATAATTTCCTGAATGAGTAGGTGCACGGGTGTTCCTATTAAAGTGACTGGTGAGTGTATATTATTAACTTCTTATAGTTATTAGACTGTTTGACTGAGACATTTTAATGGGATTAATCCAAAACTCAAAAACATAAAAACATGTAGCCTTGGACCTAATGTAATGTCTCTGCAGCGAATAAAAAAATTAACATGTCCAATGAATAAGCAGAACTTTTATTCTAGAAATTTTTGAATAGTTAGCTGAGGTTCATAAAATAACAGTTAAAGGGTACAAATTTTCAAAACCCCAGTTACAAGGTAGTATTAAAATGACAACATTATTACAGGCCTGAAAACAGTTTAAACATTTCACATTTTAAACGCTGTGTGTGCACGTGTTTGTGCGTGTGCACGTGTTTGTGTGTGCTTGTACACTAACTGGGTTCAGAGGAGGTCTGGAACGTATAAACTCCAGTATGACCTCATGCGCACTCTTCTTTAACCGTGGAGGAATGTCCCCATTCACCTGAAACACAGAGAGAGGCAGGGAAATAAGTGACAGTTCAGACCTATATATAGGACTGTCATCAGTGCAGTCACTTAAAAACATGCTGCACAGACGGACAGGTTCATCACAAAAGATTATGTTCTATAGGAACAGAAAGGACATGTCATTTAGACCTGTGACCTAACAAGTTTGTCTACTATGGACTCTAGTGGTTCTGAGGATTGCATTGTGCGTTTACGGAATGAAACAAAACAAAACAAAAAAAAGAAAGTACTTCATCCAGACAAACAGCATTACACATACTTATTCAAGAAAAGGTGTGGGAGTCAAATAAAGGTTTACCTATTTAGTGCGTACACATCCCTGAAGCTATAGGCATGACATGACAGATCTCTGCAGGCTAAATGGTACCGTTACCATTTCCACCTAAATCATATTAATTATAGAGCCTCACACTTTACAGCAGATACTGTAAAAATGTTCAGCCATTATCTTCTGATAAGCAGAGTAAACACTGCTCTGGATATAACCACAGAGCAATAAAAGTGAACTGTATTGTATAAGGGACTCCACCTCAGCCAGTCATGCAGGGAAAAAAAGAAAAAAAAACAAACGGAAAAAGTGGCCTTCCCTGTTTGACCTGAAAAACTGAATGTCCAACCATCTGACTGTGCTTAATATGACAAACTACAATTACATTTGCAAGCCCAATAACAATGTATTGGTAAAATATATGTATTAGATCCCATTTTCCATGTGTCATGGACATGAGGATACATACAAATGTACAAATGGACTATGCGGAAAAGGTTTGGGCAATGTGGAATAAAATTAGGAGAATGTGCTGATTAATTAATCTTCTCAGCCCAAAATAGCAGACGTTTCTCGAACCAGGTGCAAAAGGGTGCATAACAAATATGATGCTCATAGAGCGGTGGCACCGGTGGCGCTTCAGATGAGAGGATACACAGATGCGTGCTCGGAACAGAATGGCTCTCATTCAAGACCGCTTGGGTTCTACCATGTTTTTAGAACCATATAAATGACTGTGTTGGATTTGACTGTGTTTTCTATAACAGCATGGCCTGGATAGTAGCTCCGGCTGCAATTCAAATCCCAGGTTTATATTAATGCGCTTGTTCTAATGTGTTATCATTTCTATAAAAGTGTGTATTTGTTGATATGCAGAAGTTTTCTTCAAGGAGAGGTTTAATTCTTTTTTTTTTTTTTTTCCCCCGGAAGGAGTCTCCAGTGTCAGCAGTTTGTAACTAAGTTTTCTGACGTGGAAAAAGTCTTTAGGACACAGGAAACTGTTTTGTCGTTTCTTGGTAACATGACAAACTGCATTGTTTTTGTCTTATTAACTTCAAGAAGGAGAAAAAAACACAACATGATAACAGGAACTTGTTTAGGGGATGCTGCAGAACATTAAACGTATCTATAAATGGATAAAAAGTATGATGTGCCATTCTTGAATAAATTTAAAAAAAAATTTAATTGTTGGCATTTTTCTGAGGTCTAAGAGGAATAAAACACTTCAAGATATGCTAATAATCCACTTTGGGGTGGTAACAGTTACTCTGTATTGCGTCTGATATTATCACTGCACCCTGTGACTGAATATTTTCCTCTAATAATACACCCCGCTGTGTTTTATTCCTTATATCAATACGATCTCATGGTTTATATCGCAATGAATTAATCTTTAGAGAAAGACCAACACCTGCGCTGGGTACCATTTATATGTAATTTATATTTAATTGCCTCAGTCGGAATGTGAGGTGTGCACGGAATGAAATGACCAAAATGCACGTACAAAGGTCCGAAAATAACAGGGTGCTTATTGCTACAGGTGACGTCTTTGCGTACCAATGAAAATAAGACCTGCCCGTCTAAATGAATGAACCATAGAATCCTCATTAAATTTATTATTGTCTATTCTTTTGTCTCACAGAACAAGTTTCTAGCATGACATTAACCTTTGTGTCATTTTTATGTGCATACTGTATATTAGCAACACAACATAACTGTGATGATCTGAAGTATCAAGCTAAAGACAGTAAGCACCACACACACACACACACACACACACACACACACCATGACTTTGCGGAGCTTGTAGCGCTTTGAGCGGATGTCATCCATGAGCATTTCATAGGGAGTGAGCTGGTACTCGATGGGCAGTGGGTTGTATTGTCGCTCTTGCACCTTCTTCAGTTTCACGCCGTTTCTCAGGTCCCTCATTACTTGCACCCAGAACCGAGCCTGCATGGCACAGGAAAGCAAACATTACAAAAAAAGACGTACACACGTCTATGAACATCTCAGGCATCACCCGACACCTACACACACGCTACAGAGCTATGACTCACTATAAACCCACACCAACACACAACACACTCATAGGCAGCACTGAATCCAAGTCTAGTTTCTATATTTAAGCTTGTTGTGGAAAGCACGGTTTTACCCAGTCGTCATTCTGCAGCTCGTTCAGGTCTCTGACAGGTTCCTCGAGAGTTTCTCCCTCCATGCGCCGCAAATTCTGAGGGGAAAAAAGGAAGGAAAAGGCAATTTATTTGACAGAATTTATTCAGTGCACTAGGGATACAGCCTGCCCAAAGGCATTTGTTGCATTACGCATCCTGGGTTTTTGTATATCGGGTATTTTTGTGGGAGTCAGACAGATTGAGGGCTTGCTCACCATTAGTCTGCACTTTTGCGACATAATCAATATGCAGTTAATGTAGCATTTTAACTGCCTGCACTTCTGCCTTGGCAAATAAACCACTGTAAAAAGGTTACTGTAACTAAATTATGAAGGCAACATTAGCTCTTCCTGAAGATGATAAGTGCAACTGTTGTGGATGATCAACTCCAAATATTTACCAAAGCAATATATGTGATGATGAGTGCTAAAATATATGAATGTTCTACTGTATCGTGATCTCCTAAAGCAATGGTGCAGCAAAGTATTTCAGCAGATCGAACCGAGCTTATGTTGACGAAAACAGAATGTTTAAAGACGACTGGACAGAGAAGTGTGTTTATTCTCAAGCGCCTGAAGTTCAAATCAGACGTCTCATCTGTTCAGAGACAGAGGCGCTAGTCAAATATGGTGACGTGAAGCGTCAGTGCGAAACAAAACAATCACCGGTTAAGAAATAAAACGTAACAGCAGTCATGTTATTTGTTTATCCGGACCTATGTAAGCATGCCTTTTTTTTTTTTTTAGCTGAACCATCACAAATTTTAATTGAAAATCTTGGTTCTAAAGGAACGTAAAGTTAATTTAAGTTGAACACACTTTTTATTAAAAGTGCAGAAGACGATTTTTGTATTCCTTACTTGTACAAATAGCATGGAAGAACATGATTTAAAAAAAAAAAAAAGAAACAATGGGATAAGCCTGTTTGGAAAACTGAGACCTAAGAGACCTAATCTTAAAAAAAAAAAATAAATAAATAAATAAAACCCACAGACTAATCTTTCCTTTAAGAGAACTCAGACACACCAATTCACTTCGGTACATGATATATTTTTGCTACCACAGACTCATGTTACATCAGAAACCCTGAAGAATGATACGAGTTCTTCACACCACTCCCACTAAAGGGATTCTGGGACTTCTCTGTGAATCATGACTATTCTTTCACTCTGCCTCAGCTCACAGGGAAATCCTGAGAGACAGGGACTGCCAATTCACTAGCTTCACAGCTCCTCCATCAATATATAGCATCTCTGCTGTGTCTTTTCTTCTTTCTCTAAAGCCAGGGCAGTAGATTCCACCTCACCCACATGTGCGTCTGGGCTGCATTCGTGATCCGCATTCGTGATGCAACTGAGATCGGTTTTCTAGTTTAGCTAATGCAGTCATACTATCTGGTTGAATGTCAAGGTTTGAATCACATGGTAGGTGCATGGAATAAATAGCCACATTCTGTACTGTGAGCTCTAAAAAAAATACATTGTCTCAGCTAGTCATACACTAATCTCCTTACACGCTGCTTATAAAACCCCTCATGTTTTATTTTATGGCTGATGTTACATAAGGAAAGATAATGTGCTCTAATTTCGTAAAAAAAAAAAAAAAAAAAAAAAAAAAGAGACATTTTAAACAAGTGTCCTTGGCTACAACCTATGGACATGTTTCAGACAAATAACTTAAAAACAGCATTTTTATATGTCCCAGATCACCATAACTACAATTTACATTAAATTAAAATTATTAAAATACTTCGAAAACCTTATTATCTTTGTATTAATGTGTAAATTAGTTTAATATAACAATATTATATCAATATCATGGTAAAAATAGTATCATGGATAATGTAGGGTAATGTAAAAATGGTAACAATGGAGAATGTATATTTCTATTAATTAAAAAAATTATTATTTTATTAATTAAAAAAAAAACATTTTTATAATTACAAAATTGAATGTGGGTATCAGTTTTAAATATGTATTTTTCTATTTTTGACAAATAATTTTTTTTTAATGCAACACTACTGTTTTGCTGACAGATTGTAAGGAACCCAATATGTCACGATACATATTGTGTGTCGCACAAATTCCCTTTGAGAATCGTGATATGATATTTCTGTTACATCGCCCACCCCTAGTGTGAATCTCATGGTTGAAATATCCCTTTCCATGGGTAATCCATTATGGGTTATGTATTTCAAAGTTTCATTTCCTGAACCCTGTTACCTGAACACATTTCACCTGCATTAAATATTTCCACGAGTCAAATGTTCAACAGGAAAGATCATGGGAAGGTGAAAAGAACGCTCTGTCATTCTTTTATGTTTATTTTCAGTGATATGTTGATGTTGACTGATGAGATCACTTTCCCGAATTATAGACTGAAAGTAAATGATTAATTATTTTTTTTAAAAATGCATTTTAAGTGTTCTTAATATCTTCATGCCATTAGCATGGATGCTAGTTAAGGATGTTTTAGTATTTGCTAATTTTTTGCACAAAATAAAAAAACTCAATCCAGTTACTCATTTAATGGTACAATGCAGCCATTGTCAGCAAAGAAACATTACAAAAAGACTAACTAAGAGTGAACGCGTTATCTGAATGGTTAAATGTTTTTGTTTTTTTTTTACTTCAATGTTGAAAAGTGGGAAATAATGAAGTCACCCTGACATACTCAGACCTTTCTAAGATTTAAGAGCTACCAGATACCAGAACATGGTTTCACTATGTTTTTTTTAATATAGCCTCAGAACTTGCTAGCACTTGTCGCAGCCCTGTACATCATGTTCCGTGCAATACTGAGTCATTTCTTGGCTACTCCGTGAAGTAAGTAGAACTCTGTTAGGCAAGAGACAGAGCTGCTAGATAGTTTTAAAATAGCCTGAGGCGACACACCCAGCACAGACAAACCCATGATGTGAGCGTGAACGAGAGCCTCCTTGGTGTCTGTGTTGGGAGTGGTCATGAGAACACATAATGGGCCAAACCCTCGGCAAACAGATGATGGAGTGGTGGAGGGAAAACCTCATGCTAATCTAGGTGGAAGAATTTTAACCCGGGTGGGATAGAGAGGTGATCATTACGCTAGTCTGACTCAGATGTTAAGCATAGTGCTTCCCTTCTTACCTAGAGATGTGAAGAATTTCACAGGAGTCATATAGTCATACTAATACGTTATCGTTTCTATAGTAACAACTCATACACAGGTACTTTATGGTGGACGTTCCACATATAATTTAAACCTATTAATAAACAGAATATTAAAACTTGCTATTTAACAAAGAAAAATGTACAAACTTTGATATGTAAGTAGATGTTTATGTAGCATTTATGGAAGGAGTCTTCATTGTCAGTGCTTTGTAACAGTCAGTATTTTTCCACCATGGGAAAGTCTTCAGGACGGAGGACTTTCAAGTTTCTCGGTAACATAGCAAGCGGCTTTTTTTTGTTTTTCCTATCACCTCAGGAAAGAGAAAAAAGTGGCTGGTGAGGGAACGACTGTTTATAGTAAGTGATAACAGGAACGGACTTGTCTCGTGGACCTTCCACAGAAAAAAATGTTTAAAAACAGATAATAAAAAATTGAAATCCAAGAGGAATAAAACACTTCGGAACATGCTACGTTAGGAAAATAATCCGATTCAGGGTGATAACAGTAACACATTATCATGGATTACTTTCCTATTTCCAGGACACCTTGTCACGTTCTCTTACTGCAATTTAATTTTGAAGAAATAATTTCAAATCCATATCTACACCTGTAATCATCCCTATGTCACTTCCAATAATACAATAAACACTTTTTGGGCTGAATAAAGATGCCAAAAAGATATAAAATCTCTTACATAATTTGGATTTTTTTTTAAAAATCATGACCTATCGAGTGTAGCCTTTGGAAACAGTGGTCCTGACATGCCTTTTTTTTTCTCCACTGATGCAATGCTGAATAACTGGAGGTTGTCCTAAATATCTATTATGAAGAATAAACTTTTAAATCTCGCACTGACCCTCACTACAGGAAGGAAACAATCCCACCTCTGTGCTTTAAACCAAGTTCTTTTTCTCACCCCGCTTTCTATCTCTCTAGCCGCCCACAAATGTGATGATAAAGCCTGAACGTAGGATGGGAGTAATTTTAGAAGTTATACACGTGGAAATGTGGTAGTGTGCAAACAGAAACATAACCAGGTCTAGAGAATCACCTCTTTGGCATTCTTGATCTTTTCCAGGAAGGTCCGGAGTTCCCTGGTCTCGGCGTACAGTGCTCGGCACACGGCCTGGTAGTGGTTGGGAGCGTCTGATGAACTCGGGAGGTGGGATGTGCACAGCTGAAGAAAGAAAATGATTGACACACTCAAATCTAGCGATCGATTATGAGATAAATCATTTGGTTTAATAATGAAAAGATTTAGGATTACTCCAAGTCAAACCTTTACACTTTGCCCATAACACATGTTGAGTTTTTCCTCTAAAAGCTCAGATTTAAATATATACTACTGTAGTTTTTATTAACTGAAAGACCATAGCACATATGTGGGTTAATTTTGAAATAAAAAAAAAAAACTGCTGTTCATGACAAAGTGAAATAAAAGTAAGAATTGTCTTCCTATGAAAAACATCTGATAGAGAAGGCTATCTATTAATCTTGTAACTATGTACAATCACTTCATCACTATTTGTTTAGAAAGACAGGCTGTAATTTTGTCAACCTATTCTCATGAAAACTCAACCCAAAGCCAAGGACTGGCAGGTTTAAACACAGAGTGCACATGGTGAAGCCTTAATGTTTAAAAAAAAAAAGTTCACCATAAATAACTCCAACTGGCCATATTGCATTTTTGCGCACACCTAACCCTGTGCGCCGCCTTGTCCCGGAATGTGAGACATCTCTTTCCTCGAGAGATTGAGTATCATGGAATTTCACTTCTCAGAAACGGCGGCATTAGAGATCTTTAAACCCTGTTCCGCTGTTTTGTTCCAGGAAGAGCTGCTCACTTTAAAACATTCATAACTATGTCTCTGTGTCTGTATGCATGAAAAAAGACCGAGATGAGGAAATTAAGATCCACAAACGACAGTCTTGATTTCTTGTTTCCTTGTTCAGTGTACACGATCCCACTGATCTTCATAGCTCAAAGTGACTCAGTACTCCACCTTTTTTCACTTCAGATACATACATATAAAAATAAATTCCAGCCACACCCCACATGTCTTTGACATGTGCGTAATGTAACACTGTAGGGCTCATTACCTCATTTTTATGTGCAATATGTGTAATTACAATAAAGTCGACTTTGACTAAGAATATCACTGTCTTGTGTTACTCGTTTCGAGAGCTTACCGGTATACCGTTAATTCCTTTCAACTCAGATCACATAGAGCTAAAACCCAGTACACAAAACCCTGTGTACATAAAACACACTTTTCCCACTTCGCTGTGTGGTTTGGTTAGTAAACAGGTTCGGCCACAGTTGACGCTTCTTATTACAGTACAGAAAAAAAAAAAAAGACTCAAATAGAGCATACTGAATAGCTGAGTGAGCATACTGAATAGCTGAGGAGAACCTGAGAATGCAACATTTGCATTAAGGTAGAGAAAATCACACATATGCTGTGAATGTTGCGAATAGGTTCTGCATACAAAATCAA
This sequence comes from Pangasius djambal, assembly GCA_022985145.1. Classification (NCBI taxonomy): domain Eukaryota; kingdom Metazoa; phylum Chordata; class Actinopteri; order Siluriformes; family Pangasiidae; genus Pangasius; species Pangasius djambal. The sequence continues at coordinate 8,974,133 of CM041003.1, forward strand.
TGCAGCACAGTATGACCCATTTTCACTGCCTTATGACAGACATATCAGATAAAAATAAACAACTAGGACTGTAGTCCTTTCAAAATAGTATGTGGCAATTAAAATGAAAGAGAACGTCGTGAAAATCCTATCATGCAGAGAGTACATGCGTAGATCAGTGGACGAGACGACTCCATGTTAATCGTTACTGGTTGATATTTAACGGCAGAATTGTTTAAATTTACAAGAAACCAGATGAGTGTATGTGCGACTTTTTACAACTGTTAATTCCCGTCAACTCATCTGGTCAAGTGGCGTTCCAAGAGTGCCTATACTTAGTATAACCACACTGCGAAGTTTCACTGTGTGTATCACTCCGCTCGTTCATGTTCACTATGTAAAATTCCACTTCCTAGTTCGGAACTGTTACTACAGTAGAGTTAGCGACATCATTTCATCCATTCATTCATTTCATTTCATCATCAGCAGACATGGCAAATGATACTTTTCAGGAATATTACTTTACTTTACAATACAAAAGCTCGTCAGATGAAGATGAAAAGGAAGAAGGGAAGCCAATTTCACCGGAAGCACCTTTAATGGGAATGTACAAATCAGTGTGAGCTAGCTAGCTAGCCATTGTGCTATAAAGTGAGTGTGACTTCTTCAGGATCTATTTCCGCTAGCGGAGCAAAAATAAACAAAACATGCGGCCATACTGTGTCCAAAATGTCACTTACTCGATACTTACTCGATTTCTTGTTTATAGAACTTTTGAATAAAAGCAACATTGCCTGACTGCACTGTGCCTGTTTCAAAATGAAACTAATGTGGTGCTAGAGATTCCCACCTCTACTTGGCACAGTTGCACACCGGGCGTTAAATCATAAAGGCCTTCTCTTACACATAATCTTTTCATTTTCACCTAGCGCTGTCCTGCTGCTGAATGAAATATCCTTTACCGTGATGATGTCTCGGTAGCCTCGTATGCCCGAAACTTCCGTCTGCTCTTCCTCTCCCTCATCTTCCTCCTCGGTGGCTTCGTAGCCCTCGTCGGGGCAGGCGTCTACCTCCGTGCCGGCCATGTTGGTCATGAGGTCGATTAGCTGCTCGAGGGGAGGACTGAGCTCCCGCTCTTCATTCTCCTTCAGCCCATAGTCCAGAGCTTTGTAAATCATAATCCCCAGAGACTCGATCACCTAAAACACACAAACACACATGCAGATGAACAGAATGGACAAAAATGTGATACAAAACTGTGGCAAAACTTAAGCAAGGAACCAGACAGTTCGTTAAATAATCAGCTCACATAATGAGACTGAAACTTTATAGGCATTGCAGCCAGATGCCCACTTCACAGCCCATCAGTGAGTGTTTACCTGGACACAAAGACGTCCCCTGTTATTATCATGGGCCATCAAGTAGCCAGACTAGCATACTTGTTGTATTAACAGAATCAATTTTCTGAGCTAGAGGAAGGCTGTTTTTGGTCTGGATATGGTTACACTAAACATTTTATAAAACCCAAGCTGGCACACACAAACATGGACATGGAGCCAAAAAGTGGTGTGACATTCACTACCAAAGAGCAATCAGTTCCAGGTAATGAAATCGTGCTTTGAGAACAGGGCATGTAAGGTGAAGCGAGGGAACGTGTCCAATTTGAAGGCATGGGGAAAATAGCCAAGTTCCAAACGCTGGCCTGCATATTAGAGCTTTTCTCAAAACCTCATCTATAAAGAGCCACAACTGGTGCACTTCCTTACAGAAGGCATCCCATGTTGCAATCCAATTTTCAAAAGTTAAAACTGGTCCAGAGATCTGGGAGGAGTTTTCCCATACAAAAACTTCACAAAAGAAAAAATTTAGCACTCCGGTGTGAACAAGTCACTAGGAAAAAGAGTTACAATCTTTTACATGTTATGTCAGGGCAGAACACCACAACGTTTTCATACACGAAACGTCGGCCAATGACGTTGCTAATGTTTTTTTGAGACTGTAAATGAAATACCAACAAGCAATAGTGCTGGAATACTAATTGCGTTAAGATCAGCGGTCCAGCCCAAGCCTAAGTGTGTTATCGCTGCATATAAACAACAGCCTGTGCAACTTTTTTGTTATTAAAGGGAGTAGCCCAACAGGAGTGGCAAGCAGGGTGTATGCCTACTGAACACTGAATACTAAGAAACACACATCTGACAAACACACATGTGTGGCACACAGTAATGTTTCCTAGGAATCATTTGAAGCAATGCTTCTCGCACGGTGTTGAAGTTAATCTCCCACAGAACAAAAATAAATTCCACTGGTGATTTAGCATTGCATAATCTAATCCGCCTAAACAGCTGAACAGCTGAACTGGCTACCATAATGTCCGTCTATGTGCACGGTCTTGGCTTTCAAACTGATTTCTCATTATCGGATGCTGTCCGGGGACTCACAGAGCTGATGAAGACAAGCACAGACAACCACTGTGTTGAACTGTAATTTCGTTACTCCTGTGAGAAGATAGCAGTTGTCAGGTTTCCAGTCACGTTTTGCTGTTAGCTCCTAAAAACTAAAGAGCAACAGCTTCTCTTCTCACTCACCATTTTCCAGACTATATTAATAAGAAATCCAACATAGAAGTTGTGGAGACAGCAGACTCAAAGGTCCAGAATGCAATGCACCAGTACGTTACAGCAGAGATTCGGCTTGACTAGTTAGCGATCTATGTGATGATGAGCGTGATGATGAGCGTGATGGCGCTGAAGCTGGTATTAGCATGAAAGTTGGAGCTTTGAGAGCTGATTTGCTTGAGAGTTTCAGAGTGTACAGATGAGACAGCTGGACAGACTATAGGACTAAAGCACTGCTGCATCGCTCTCTTTAGGTAGAGAAGAAGCAAGGGCTAAATCCTACTTGGTGCCAATATCAGTGGGTAAATCAAATGGCATTGTGGGTAATGCAGGAAAATTTTAACCAACATCAACACATCAGCAACAAGTTAACTCAGAATTGCAATACAAGATAAATGACTCCAATGAAGATCACATTGTAAAAAGGATTAGAGACCAAGATCTACAGATACCCTGAAAGAGACTTCACTTTCTCTCATGAGAGAAATAGAGTCTAAAAGCACCTGATCTATTATTTCCATTCTCTCCATTATTTCCCTTCATTACAGCACCTTCATCATCACTAAAGTATAACTTTTATTACAGAACTGTAGCAATAATTAACTTGAATCAAGTTCCCAAAACATGTGACCGAGCAAATGTTAAACTTCCTTATTAAACATGAAGTCATTTGCAATTCAGAGACTCCAGATCTAATCAGCTCCACATAACTGAATTAAGACACTGCACTGCACAAATTCTACTTTAGGAGCTTGATGTTTGATGAGAAGCTGGAAGCAGGGATGAGTCACGGGTGGACGAATTTATTACTTAACACATTACGCAAGTAAAAACTCTAGTGTGCTGCCAAGTTCTATGATTTGGTTGCCTGGAAGCCTAACAGACTAGCGAATGTAACATAATAACACATGGCCACCTAGTTAGCTAGCTACAGGTACATTAATACAAATGTTACTGTGTTTGTGCCATCGCCAAAAAAGTCACTGGCTAACTTTTCAACTATAGCGTCGTAGGTAATCTGTATTATTCTAAAGTGAAGTGAAGTGAAGTGAAGTGTGGCCAGGTATGGTGACCCATACTCGGAATTTGTGCTCTGCATTTAACCCATCCAAGCGCGCGCACACACACAGTAGTGAACACACACCCGTGAACATACACCCGGAGCAGTGGGCAGCCTTTTTAGCTGCGGCGCCCGGGGAGCAGTTGGGGGATCGGTGCCTTGCTCAAGGGACTCACCTCAGTCGTGGTATTGAAGGTGGCAGAGAGCGCTGGTCATTCACTCCCCCCACCTACAATCCCTGCCAGACCTGACACTCAAACCCACGACCTTCGGGTTCACCTTCGGGTTACAAGTCCGACTCTCGAACCATGTGTGTTGCACTAGCAGGGGAGTTATAAGACAGCTTTGCGTAAGTGTTTCCACATAGCCGCATGTTCCTGATTCTTAAATGATCATCTGCCGTCCATGCACGCTAATTTGGAATGAGCATCATGCACTGTAGTTACATCACTGTGTATTGTATTACATGTGAAAGTCAATAAAGAGTAGGAGTTGTTTTCTTTTTTTTCTGACTGAATCTAATTGTCCACTGGGCAACTATGAATAAAAAAACTAATCGCTCGGACATGAAAGCTTGCTCCATATTTTCGAATTCGAGACGTTGTATCGCATGCAGGTTCTGAGACTTTTTTTTTTTTTTTTTTTACAAAAATACTTTAAGACAAATAAAAGGCACAGGAACACAATAGTATTAACACTCGCCTGTGTAGTTGCGGAGTATATTTAGCCGAGTGCCATGGTCAGAGTGTAAATGATTTAGTGCTATGAAATGGAGAGAATTATTCCACCACGCCTATACAAACTCTAAAGCAGTACCGCTCTCTCTCTCCAAAAAAAAAAGGGGGGGGGGGGGGGTTGTCCCCCATGATCTGTACACAGCAAGCTATCTGAGTGGAGAAAAGATCTAGTTAAACAAGCCACAAGTTAATTCGCAGACACCGCTTAAGCTTTGTCATGACATTTTTCAAGCATAGTGTAGTGTGAATTATGAAATACAAAATTCAAAGTAATTTCATGTGAAATGCCCAGCCCTAGTCTGGCGTGCTGTACAGTTGAGACAGCAACCAACTGAACCACAGACCATTACTAAGAAAGAACACTCTGTCTCAAAGAACATAAAAAGAGCTGAGGGAAACTTCTTTCTTCAATTATACAATTTTATTTCAGGGCCTTGTGACTCAGAAGAAATGAGTACAGAAAAAAAAAAGAGAAAGAAAGATGGGAAGATGAGAGGCGATGACTGAGGGAGGACCATGACGAGATGGGATTAAAAACTTTCTGACACTTCTCATTTAAGTCCTCAGAGTCGAGAAAAAAAAAAAGTGTGTGTATATATATAAATTTAAAAAAAAAACCACCAAGCAGTGGCATTTAGGAGGAATGCTACCTAGCATTATGTAGCAAGCTCTTTGCCAATCAGTTTAATCTAACCTAATGTTTCAGTCATGTGATTTTTCTGTTGCGATCACCATATCTGGGACTGGGAGTTTCTGGTTTCAGTGCACAATGTAAACGTAAAATTACTCACCTTACTTCAGAGAAGAATAAACAGTACTGCTGTTAAAATAGGCTGTGAAATATGTACCTTCCCCTGAACTGTTGGTTCCACTTAAACTGGCAGAAAACTGTCCAAATTAGGGTTTTATCTCATATTCATCCCCTCTCCATATTCAGGAGAGCCTCAAAGCATTTAAGAGCACGGAAACCTATCACTCTTCACATCCAAGTAGCTAAATGACACCAGGTTGTTTCATCATGAGGAGAAAAAAACTCAGTCATCTAACTATTGCTAATGTTACCAGTACCTGCTCCCAAGACAAACTTTCATTGTATTCAAGTGTATAAAGACAGTCGATGATTAGACAAATGACAGACAAAATAACACTAATACAGTCAGTCACCTATTCAGTCCTCAAAATGGCAGCAATTACATAGTGTCCTAAGGATACGAGCTAAAGTCTAGTTATGGTTTATACAACAGTTATTTCCAGTCCACTAATCTGATTGGTCGAGTGGCGTTCCAAGAGTGCTTATGTTTAGTGTTACCACACTGGGACGTTTCACAGTGTGTATCAGTCTGCTCCTCTGTGTTTGCCACGTAAAAGTCCAATTTCTACTTCAAAACCTTTATTACAGTAGAGTTAGCGATCATTAGAGGACATAGCAAACGATACACTTTTCATGAATATAACTTTTGACTTAAAATTTGACCAGAAGCACATTTAACATGAATGTACAAATTAAATGTGAGCTACCTAGCCAGCTAGCTGAGTCACTGTGGCTTCATCGGGATCTATTTCCACTGGCAGAGCAGAAATAAACAAAACATTTGGCCATACTGTGCTCGAAATGTCAGTAACTAGATATTAATTTCTTGTTTATAGAACTGTTGTATAAAAAGCAATATCACACTCACAATCATGCAGCTATACTGAATATCAGCATGGCTGTGATTACCTACAACGCGCAGTCTGCGGCTTCGTACCCACGCCAAATCACAGCCAATGCTGATATTCAGTATAACCGCACTCCTGTTCATGTGATACTGCTTAATTTTCTAAGCTTTTCTAAAGGAAGGTTCCGGTGCTATCCAGTGAAGAGATAAACATGTGAAATTAAGAACTATAAGAAATGCTCAGATCAGCATAAGCTTATTTATCACCGATATTACAGCCATCAAATCCTAGAAATAATCATGAGGCTGCCATTTTCCTCTATTCAGAGACAGGCAACACAATGCAGACACACAGAAGGCCTCGCGGAGTTATGTTCACATGACATCACTGCTCAGAGTCAAACTCAGTTTCTTCCACCGCCTCCCTGCATCATACGCCACTCAGATGGAACAATGTTCTTTTTTACATCATCACCTGACACCATTTCCAGTTAATCTTTCACATTTTCCCAGTCATGGGAATGAATGACCACTTCAGCTCTTAGCACTAATATTTCACTAAAAGTGCACTGCTTCAAAATAATAAATAATAATGTCCATTTCAAACAATTCATTCTCGACCAAACCCACACTCTGCGTAGTTCCAGGATTCAAATCATACACACACACACACACACACACACACACACACACTCCTCAGTGTACTATGCTACTTCTACTATTAAATTAAGTTAGCATGCCTGTGCCTTTACACTGAATCAGCCGAGAAATATTCACAACAGTACGAGCGTATGGGATCTTTGCAGCGTTTAATCCATTTGTATGGAAGCCTGGTGTGTTTAACTCCTCCATGCATTTTGTTTGGTCAGGTGAGAATAACTGATGTGAGAACTGAAATAACTGGCCTGAGATGAGATCTCAGCCTGGTTCCAGCTGAAATCTAGCTGCAAAATGTGAAGCAAGCATGCAGTGTGTTTTGTTTCATGCCTTTTGTGTACATGTGATCTGCTAAACTGACCAGCAAGGTACAAACTGAGCCACAGGACTGCTGTGTTCTGGATATTTGAACCAACAAAAAAAAAAAGAAAATAATAATCACTGGTTGTGATGCACAAAAGTTTTTAAAGGTGCTTTAGGCAAGATTTGTCAAAATTTGTCAAGAATAGATCTATAAAGGTTAAGGACGTAGAGCTGAATAAGATTTGAATTATTGTATTTTTTTTTACTCCTTGTGCCCACCCCCATTCCCCACTCATGTACACAAAGCTCCGCCCCCAGAACCTTGGTGGCTAAATTAGAGTTATGATGCATTCGAGGTGCATAATATGTACTTTGCAACTTGTAAGTTGCAAATTACAAGTTATGTAATCGTAAGTTGCAACTTGTAGTTCCCTGCCTACAACCGGTAAAAACCACCGAAAATGCCCCTCAACTCAAATTTCAACTCGTCATCAGTCTTCTCAACTACCAGTTCTTCTCTGGTTACTGAATGACGTCAAATCAGCATGGCCACTCACACTGGGAATAGTGTAAAGTTCGCCTTCCCTAATTTTAAAAGATTTTATAGCAGTATTGGCTTTAGATCAGTTAATATCAACGTTAGCCAGCTAGCTACTCGCTATTGTCTGCTGGCTAGCTTGTTGCTAAGCTCCATGCTATTGTCTGTTGTTGTTGCTGTACTGCATTTTGAATCCAAAATGTTGCATAAATGTTTTAGGTTCACTATAGCAGAACAGTACCAATGGTTACTCAGGCCTGTAACTGTAAATATGTGGTTAAAGAACCTTTTTAGGAGTTTATGTGCTCTGAGAGGCCAAACAAAAGATTTAAGCTCCAGTATTAGCATTATTAGCATTAGCATTGCTAGCTACACACTAGGCCATTCAACTGATTGAAAGGTAAGTTATAACACTATAAACATGCAAAAATATTCACCCAAAAAAAAAAAAAAAAAAAAAAAAAAAAAAAAAAAAAAAAAAAAAAAAAAAAAAAAAAAAAAAAAAAAAAAAAAAAAAAAAAAAAAAAAAAAAAAAAAAAAAAAAAAAAAAAAAAAAAAAAAAAAAAAAAAAAAAAAAAAAAAAAACCCAGTCGACCTTTTAGAAAATGATAAAATACCCACAGCGCACAAGAAAGAAGTGTTGCCTTGGCTGATGTCTCAAAGTTCATAAAGAGGGGCACTGCTAGTGTAGTTACAAAGAGGGAAAAAAAAAATTCAACAAGCCCAAGAGGAGAGATTTTGACAGTGTGGCATAGATCCACACTCGGCTGACTCCTTGGACAGCATTATGTAACAGTGGCATGGATGTCTGATCCCCTCAAGGATGACTCACTGTCCCACGTACAATAGAAATGGTACGGACAAATTCTCAGCCAAGCTTTTTCTTCAACTCCACAGGACCTTTCAGTCCTTACACAACCCCAGTGATACAGATCTGCTCTCGGGTGTAACAAATATCTCTTTGCACTTCACCTTGAGGTGACCAAACCGGAGTGAAAATCTGTTCATCTCTTGCTTTTTCTTTTGTTTATATCTGAACCAACAGCAAACCCCAGTTCCAATTTTATAACCACACAAAAGTTTACATGTGGATCTGCAAATTACAGTGAAAATTTTAAGTCATTCCCAAAACTGGGGGATGGATGGGGTGAAGACCCAGAGCTCAAACACTCAATCAAACTGGTTACACCCTCTCAGAGGGGGAGGTGAGGGTGGGCTTCCGAAACCTAAACCTATTCGTCTCACTCCACTGACGCTGGCCCTGGGAGTCCTCTGGGAAAGAATGTGATGGCTTTATGAGATTGACTCCTGGCCAAACCTCCACAAATCTCCACAATCTCCACAATCCACTCAACTCAAATGCACTTTAGCTCCGTAATTGAGAAGTCCATGTATCCAAGGGGCTTTTATTAAAGAAAATGTGATGTGATGACACGACAGGAAGTTTACCACTTGAACAACTTTTTTAATTGAAATGATTTGAGGAAAAAAAAAAGTTGGTGGGTAAAATTTGGTGCATTCCTACTAGACTCAAAAATGAATTATTATCCTGCTGAAAAACCCAGCTGGGTCTGCCCAGCTACCAAAAAACAGGTCAAGCTGGTGGACCATCTTTGCCAGCTGCTAAGTTATTAGGTATTTTACAGCTTCCTTATGACTTGTCTAAACTGAGACATTTTCTAACAGCCTTACTGCCTTATTTCCTGAAGAACAACCTGTCTACAATGTTACATTGGTAGCAGTAATTCAGAAACTGTTACCAGCTGGGCTAGATGGTCTTCCAGCTTGAGCAGCACAGCCTGTGTTTTGGCAGCTGGTACACCTTCATACCCTGCTGAAAAATACAAGCTGGATTTTTCAGCAGGGTATGAATGCGAGGCGAATGATTCCAGGAAACAATCACTACCTTCCCACAAAACAACTTTATGTTCATATCAAATCATAACAAATACTTTTTAAAAGACCTGTGTGATATAAAGATTCACCATTTAACAAAACAAATCGCAATTTAACGTCCAGAACCAACAGCCTAAAAAGTCAGGAAAATTTCCACCATTTCAGGGTTAAAGGGATTATAGGAAGGTGTAATAATATTACAAGCTGTGTAGTCAGGAACTGCTTGCTGGCAGTGGCAATTGTGAAAACTCTGTTTAGTGGTAGATTTTTCGGTGATTTTACATCAAGGTGCAGTAAACAGTAAAAAAAATTGATCGGCTGCTGCTGAAAGCATCTGAACATGTCTGAGCACTAAACAATGCAAGAGAAAAATTTTCTAATTATCATCACCATTAATATTACTCACAGAGTTCGATTTGTCACTTTGCTGTAACACTTTTTTTTCTTTTTTAGGTCAGAATTTTTTGTCCACTTCATTCATAATAAATATAGTCAACTGATGTTAACTCTATGCTTGTCTAATGTTAGCCGAGTCAAACATGTTGTACATTACTGTACATTACAACTATTTTTGTATTAATGAACTCAAAATATTCTCCATTTACCTTGACGGAAAGCAAGGACACCCCAGAGGTCCAATTGAGAGCATGTGAGATGGGGAAAGGGGGCGGGGCTTCCAGCTGGTGTCAGTTAATATCGTTAATATAATAGAGTTCAAAACACCTATGCAAAATGATTCCAGATTCATATGTCAATTGGCTCATTTTCCATTTTATTGGAGTGAAAAAGACTGCTCTTTTGGTAATATTTAAGTGATAACTCATACTAGCATACTCTGATGTTAAATTGCGATGCTCCTGCAAAAAAAAAAAAAAAAAAAGGTTGGCAGGGCTGGTAATATTATATAATCAGAGGAAAAGTCTTTGGATATTATAGCAGTGTAAGATTGTGTAGAACTGATTAAATCGTTATAATCACACAAGTCTAATTGCTAACATCATTTTATTTAAAAAATAAAAATAAAAATTAAGTTCTGGTTCGTGTTCAGAAGGGTTGCTTTCTTCCTGTGCCCTTAAGCATAGCAATAGCATAGCTGACCCCTGACCTCTGAATCAAAAGGCTGTTTATGAATTGGAAATTATGAACCCAGGACCTTGTGTTATGTGTGTTCATTATTGCTGAAGAAAGGGAACTAATCTGCAAGTCAGGCTCAGTGAAGAGTGAAGGGTTCTGGCTCGGCCTTCACACACCACTGCCTCATATCACAGCTACTGACATGGCCGTCTCTCACCTTAAACTCCAGCTGACTGCTATCACACACCAAAACCTGTAACATGTCCAAAACAGACCAACACACCCCCAGAATTAAAGATGTTTGCTTCTAAGTCAGCACCTAGATTAGCTTCCTCAGAATCCCAATGTTTAATGGCCATATTATATTAGAACATTTTCTTGTGGTCATAAGCACACATAATGCACGGTACTAAGAGAACGCTGTGTGTACGTTCAATTCACACTATGTGCATCACACAAGTGAATGTGACCCAACAAAATCTACGTCATCCTTACTCACAAACACATACACACAGTCAGCTGAGAAGGCATTCAGATCTGAGGTGAAAGAACAAGGCTTTGTGCAGTTTTAGAGCAAGCCTCTGAGGATTAAATGACAAGGCACCATGCCAACCTCCCAGCAAACAAGCCGCTCGTTTTAACCTTAGTCTTGCGAGCCAGACTTCTTTCTATTACTAGAGGGTCTAGTAAATCATCGTAGTCAAGAACCGCCCAATTTTACGGAGTGAAGGTAAATGTTGCTACAACAAAAACAAATCCAAATGCAAACAACCAGGAAACTGTGTGGTTTACTATATTTATTTAATGTCTTCTGTAAGATTCTGATAGTCATGGCCAGCTATATACCTTAGATACTCCATCCACAGAACATTGCATACTGCATTTCATTTGTGTATCTTTAGTAACTGCTTATCATAGTCAGTGTGGAGCAGGATCTGGAGTCTATCCCAGGAACACTGGGTGGTAGGCGGGAATACATCATAGATGGGAAGGCAGTCCATCACAGGGCACCATGCAAACACACATTCACATGTAAGAGCAATTTAACATATGTAGACAATCCATCTACCGGCATGTTTTTGGGAAGTGGGAGGAATCTGGAGAACTCGGAGGAAATACACACAGACATCTGAGAACATGCGAAACTCTGCACAGTAACCTAACCTCAGGAAAGTACCGGGAATCCTGTAGTTGTAATGCGATGCACAACTATTACAGGTCATAGTTTTACTAAATTCACTCGCATACACTATATGGCCAAAAGTATGTGGACACACAATTGTATAGAATGTCTTTGTGTGCTGTAGCATTACAATTTCCCTTTACTGGAACTAAGAGGCCCAAACCTGTTCCAGCATGACAATGCCCCTGTACACAAAGGGAGATCCATGAAGACATGGTGTGTGAAGGTTGGAGTGGAAGAACTCGAGCGTCCTGCACAGAGCCCTGACCTCAACCCCACTGAACACCTTTGGGATGAACTGCAACACCGACCGCACCCCAGGCCTCCTCGCCCAAATCATTGTCTGGCCTCACTAATGCTCTTGTTGCTGAATGAACACAAATCCCCACAGCCACGCTCCAAAATCTAGTGGAAAGCCTTCCCAGAACGGTGGAGGTTACAATAACAG
>CM041003.1:8986383-9040003 GCA_022985145.1 Pangasius djambal
ATTACCTTCATATGGCATTTTTAAATGATGGAATTTAAAAAAAAAAAAAAAAAAAAGGCAAAACAACAGAATGCATGAAACCCTGATCTGGGCAGGTTATAATAACATGTCTGGCAATCCTCGAACCTGAAACTCCTGAAAACTTGAAACTTGATCGTCTTTGTCTGAGCACCATAGCAATGGAGTCTTGGTACTTTATCCACTTGATGCTGCCAGATGGACACTGATCTCAGATCAGTTGAGTCTTTTCTCTCCAGAGAGTAATGGCTGGCATTATCGTGGGACAGCAAAGTCTCAGATCAGCAGGAGGCTTCCTATTGCATAAGTGCTGTCTAACAGAACAAAAAGTCCAGAGCATTCACACATTTTGGCTTTTGAATTTGTTCAGACTGAAAGCTATTGAGATGAGGCCAACAATCCAGTGTGACTGGCTATTCATCTATTTGTAAGATGCTTGGGTTCCAGCTAAGTTAATGGGGAAAGTGGGTCAGCTCTTTACACGATGAACACAGTCTTACCAAAGGACAAGATGGTACCAGGAAAAGATGAATCACACCAACCCTGCATTCCAGTGCTATTTCAATACTCCCTCTCATAGCTCAGAAGTGAGATTCTATGTCACACAGGTGGCTACGTGCAGCACAAGAGGAGGAGAGTATATCTGGAACACAATTGCCCTTGGCAGGAAGTGATTTACACTGTAAATTTCCTTTGACCCATGTACAGGTCTAGATCAGCTTCCTAACTAACTATCTTGCCATTTTCTAGCTTAGTAAAGTAATAAAGTTATGCTGGAAAGCATGGTATAGCTGTAGACATACTAAAACCTGATCTGAAGGAGCCAAAATAAATGTTAATGTAGTCCAAGTTTAGACAAAAGCCCTACTGAATTTACATTGGGTTTAATTTACATGGGGTCCTGGGGTTATTTCCTATTTTATAGGTTCTCCTCTGTGATTTTATTTCTTATATCTGGATTGGCCATGTCTGTGTTTTTCTCTGTCCTCCTCTGAAAAAATGACAAGCTGAATGCCCTACTGTTTCACCAAACTCAGCAGTCCATTGATCATTTAAGTCCGGACACAAAAGTCGGTGATTTTCTATGCAGATGTCACATAACATTGGGGAAAAAAAGATGTCTGACTGCTGCTACTTTCCATATTTAGTCTCACAGCACGCATATCACTGCCCCTGCTCCGGATATTAAACATATCCCGAGTCGCGAAACGAAAAATGTACGCTTCTCTTATGCTCGTATTGTTTTATTGCATCTTTAAATTGTAGCTGGAACTTTGGTTCGCCCCAAACTGAAATAACAGCCAGTCACCTGGACACCATGGTGTGAATGGAGAATGATCATATGACCATGTGAAAATACGACCTGCTAGAAACTGGCTCTTCCCATAGTAATTTTATTGTGAGAGTTTTATCACTAAGGAAATGTGTAAAAATATATTACAGTCGCCCCCCTGATAAACTAATCCAATCCGAATAGGGCTAAGGTTTGAGAAACTTGAGAACGCTATGGAGAAAATCCTGTCAGGAGAGATCACTTGTTTAAAGAGTGATGTAACTCTGTGCCATCACATGAGCCAAGGCAGAGAAAGGAGGCAGAGTGTACCAGAGAGTTAGCAACGGAGCAAGAGAGGAGAGCATTTCTGTACGCACACAGGCCTGGGTGAGGAGAAGGATGACTTGGCGTAAAGCTGTAATGGGTTTTCACAGACATCAGTCAGAGCAAACATTTAGCTGCCACTTATTCTTATGCATGACTGTTTTTGGCAAACATTTACTAACTCCGAGTTCTCAATGTCCATGCATGCTGATATGGCAGAATGCTCGCTCGAGCACTGTACGAATGCAGATGAATGATGACTGAGTGTTTGTTTACCATCACAGCAGTTGGCAAACAGGGCCACGTGATGAAACACTTTATCTTCCTGCATGCCAAGTCGGTCAGTGATAACACACTAAAGATAAACATACTTCTTACTTTTTTCTTTTTGTCGTGCTGTTTTTTTTTTCTGTAATAGGGACCACATGCGCTTGCATGTGTGAGTTTGTGTATGAGTGTTGCTTTGCCCCATCTGTTCTTTCTGGACACTTCCCAAATCTCACATATTCGCCAACAGAGCTTACATTTGCTGACTGGGCCATACATTTTCAGTCAAATATCAGACACAGAAACCGGGGTGGGCAAATACATAAATACATTAGCTAGCTCACCAGGCAAGTTAAAGCTCCAGTGTGCTTGCACAGAAGTCCAATTAACCAGGCAACAATGCAGCAACTAATATAATTGACCTGAAAAGTATGGTGAGCGAATTATGTGCAGTAGTACACAATTGGATCTCTTGGAGGGGCAACTTTATGTAACCAAAGTTTTTATCCTCTCCTGCCACAACCTTTGTTCCCCTGACAAAAGCAGAATTTCGGCTATGACAAAAAAAAAACAAGCATATTAAAAGTCAAATAATTCATGTGAATTAATCGACAAATAAAAATTCATCATCTTAAATGTGGACTATAAATTAGAACAAATATCATTTGCCGTTGCCAATTTCACACCAACTGAGCGTGAAATGACAAACCTTTTTCCATTTGGTCTGACGACTCGGTTCTGCTTCTCGTTATCTAAGCATGAAGCCTGTACAGTATGTTGCAAGCGAAATCATTTACCCTGTTTTTTTTGTTTTTAACTTAACAGTGTTTGGCCTGAAAACAGCTTTGCGCACAGTACTATGTGGTGCAATTGTATGTACTAGCGGCAATTTCACTACTGTTTTACATTCTACCCAGAAAAGACCTATGCACTCTCACATTATAACATGTTTCTGTTGATGGTTATGTAAACGACACATCAAATACAAACATCAACGTTTTCCTACTTGACGTAATACATGCAGCTCTAGCGAGATGAGAGCGTGTAGAGCTAGCATTACTGCAGTCACTGTTCTGACATCCTGAAAAGATTGTCTACGATCCGTTCAAGCCAAACATCAAATGTGGGATTCAGAAAACAAGCGCCACATTGCCGGGATACTCTATTTGTTGAAGTAAAAAAGAAACTAGTGGCTGGTATATCAACAGCCTACTGAACCTGCATTTTTTTACTTCACTATTCTAACAAACAGGGATAGAAATGCTCTACTTTCTACTAATTTTCACCAAAAAAACCAAAACAAAACATTTCCATACTTTAGAGGGCTCTGTATCAACCGCTACTCGGATACGCAGTCACCTTGTCCCAGGACAGTTACATTTGTTCACCTCTATAAAAATTCTTTTTAACCACTCCTTTCTGTCTTCATTCTATTTACTACCCAGACAGCGAAAGTGTCCTGTATCATACTGTAGTTTTACAGTTCAGGGGAATGTTCTTTCTGAACTGAACATGTCTCCAAAAGCACAGCAGCAATGAACGAACCCAGAAATCCAACACACACTCCGGCAAAGCTGTCCATCTGCATTGCATTCTAGCCGTCATGCCGACCTGGAGCAACTGGTTGCTAATGGCTGCCAACAAAAGGTGAAGTAAAGCAGCTAGGTCACCATAGATGCTGAACAAACAATATAGTACACAATATAGTATATTAATTGCCTCTGACTAGCATTACACCCTCAACGTCCTCCCTGTAAAAGGCAGCTGAAAACTTCATTCAGGAACAGCATTTCAGGGCAAAGACTTTTAGCATGACTCAACAGTTTCACTTAAAAAAAAAAAAAAAAAAAAAGGTTTAGGGAAATGGATGACTCACCTCTGTGGAGGAATTATGCTGTGTGTATTTATCTGCAAAAAAAAACAAAAACAAGAGGTGCATAATGAATTATTTATGAACAGAATGCTTATTACATTACATCGAGGCATTTTAAATATCTTTTTAAATAGAGCTAAATAAAGGAGTCTGCATTATGGAGATTCCTACATAAGAACATAATGTTTTATATAATGAAGAAATTCACGGGAAAGTGGGAGAAAAAAAGTGAAGTGGTGTAATTGAGTAGTGTCTGCACACTATGAAGTACAGTCTGGTCTAACAGGTACACACACACACACACACACACACACACACACACACACACACACACACAAATATCCTCACGTTTCAGCCCTCTCTTTAATGACACAATGTTTGGGTAAGGGCTGGCCGACTGCCTAAATTTCTTTCTGCCTCCAATGAATAAACCCAGTGTCACGCCAACGGTCACTTTCTCCCTCTGAGACTCAAACAAGAAAAGGGTACAGCGACAAAATTCAAAGTGCTCAGCATGAAATCGGTATCCAGTTTTCAGTCGGAAAACTGGTCATGTTACTTTTCAGACAGCAGTCTTGCTGCGTTATGCGTGTCATAGCAGAGATTTAATGAGCCACTCCAATTCCCCTTTGCTCATAACATCAATTACAGAGAATAAGCACAAAAATGATCTCTTAATTAAACTCTGAACACTCTTTAAGAGCATCAGCTGACATCTTATAGAGAAAGATTTGAGATGTACGTAATGGGAAGCTTAATTATTTATGATGCAGACAATTCCAGTGACGCTGCTACAGCGAGGAAAATACGTCTAGTGTGTTTGGGTTAGGGAGATACACAACACATTACGATCCACTGAATTAAAAGAAAATTACAAATTAGTTTAATTGCAAACAGGACTGAACGAAATAGAGAAACAAGCTCTGCTTCCTAGGCCCCAGTGCTTAGCTGAGTGAATACAATCCATGCTCAAAAAAAAAAAAAAAAGCCTGGAGACATGCTAATGCAGCAAGAGACTCATTTACTCAACTCTCAATCAATAGATTTACACTCTGTGATTCTCTTTAATGGTTGGATCACTTACAACTTGAGTAAATCATCATGGAAACAGTTCACCATCAGCCATTTCATTCATGAACGCTGCTCTGTACTGCCAGCGTGCAGAAATCTGCACATTCAATGGTGGTAAAAGTGGCGTGAGTTAAAGATACACAACTGGTAAATAATCTAGATAATGCATTTTTGGAAGGAGTCTCCAGTGTCAGTCAAAGGTAAAGCTGTAACATTGCGTCTTGTGGTTTCTCACAGAGCTGCAAAAGAGGTTGTTGAGAATACGATTGTTTATATCTGTTATAACGTAACTAATATCAGGAACTTGTTTTGCAAAAGAGACGGAAAATTACAACATGGCATTCCTTACAATTATAAATACAACTTATTAGCGCTGACAAATTTCTGGTATATGAGGAATAAAACACTTCAGGGTGTGCGGTTATTGAAAAATAATCGAGGGTGAAAAGAGTAACTCCGCTTCTCATCAGGCCACTCCATGTCACTGATTATTTTTCTATAACAGCACTCACCAGCGTGTTTTATTCCTTACATAAATGAATCAATACATAGATTTGTTACAGGATAATAAGTAGCTGGAAGCTGGTTTTAAATTTAGTAGTAAAGTAATCAGTAACATAGTATCTGTGGTATAAAAATCATTTGTTTAGGAGTTACAGACAGAATTGTGTGGATCAAATTATGAGATTGTGCTCTTAACGTTTTTCTTTGCATTCAATGAGAAGATGCTTGTATTTTAAGAGGATATCATTAGGAGATGGTTTCTAAAGCAGAACAGCGATCAGGTTCACCCATGCTTATAGATTTGGGGGAAGGGGGTGAAATGGTCGAATCTGCACAAAGACACAATTACAAACACTACTCTGAAACCCGAACCCTGGGGCGACATTGGGAAACATGAGACGGCGTATATTTCAAAACAGGGGGTGAACTGTGGCTTTCTATACACGCTGTATAGATTAATAAAATGAGTAGTGCTGCAAGGTGTACTTATGTTTTTAAAAAAAAAAAAAAGAAAAAAAAAAAAAGGTTATACTGTCTTCAATTATATGAGTAATGAAGGAAAAGCTTACTATTGCTATTTCACTATAATGGGAATGGCCTTTTCAGCATCTCTGTATCCCTTCATTGTCAGGGTCAGGTCTGAAGTGCATGTCTAAAAGTCCAATTTCCTGAGATTGTGAGACATGCATTTTAACTTGTTTTGTTTGTTTGTTTGTTTGTTTGTTGTTATTAAGTGTAAGTAGGAGAGACATTTGCCATTGATTGCATGCTCCTATTGTTTACAGTGAGAAGCAAAACAGAGGGCAATATTTTTGAACAGTTTATTCTCTTCTTTTCTTATTCCTTAAATGGAAAATATACCACCTCTTACCAAAAGTGAGGAATTAAAAACAAACAACACAAAACACATAAACACACAAACACAAAAGCCTGTAATACAGGCTACATTTGCAGTCCTGTATGCTGCTATGCACCTTGGCTGAATCCCAAACCACTTCTTTATCCCTACATAAGTGCACTACAACGCGTATGGAACAATATCTTCAACCCCTACGTAGTGCACTCCAATATCTAATTTGAGGTTCAGCCCTAATATCTTCAAAACGCGTTAATGAAGTAGGAAAGAGATGGAGGGATGGAGGGTCTGGTAAACAAACAACTAGCTGACAAGATACATGACGGCGCATGCGTAATAAATCATTTTAATCTCAATAACGTACATTAGAATGATTAGGGTATGTGATGGAGTTTGATTTACCTGAGCTGTTTCTGGGCTGGACTTTAACAGTCCCGTCTTTACAGATCCGCACATCTCCTGGTCCTTCAATCCTCCTGGCTACATCCACACTGGATTGGGACTGCGACTGGGATTGGGACTGGGATTGGGAATTCCGCATCCTGCGTTTTAACTGGCTCAGAAACTGGCAACACTGATAACACACTGCCCATGCTTGTTCTTCATTTATGGGCTGAGCGTAAAGGGTTAAAATCTCCTCCAGACTCAGGTCTTCTCCCCCTGAGTCCACGTCGCTGTCTCCGTCACTGAGAGCCGCGGGTGAGATTAACCTCACCGCTCCGTCTCCATTCCCACGCGGCTTGGCCATTATTGTTATTATAATTGTTATTATTATTATTAATAATAATATTTTATTACGGCGGTCTTCTTGTTGTTTATTACAAAAAAGTAAGAATTAAATAAATAAGAAATAGAGTCCTTTAAAGAGCTGAAGCATCCTTCTTCCACTCCATACAGCCACACTGCTCACACACACTTTCCATTCAGCTCCGCAGCTCCAGCGCTCCGTGTGTGTGCGCGCGTGAGTGTGTGCGCGCGCTCCAGTGTTGTGTTCGTGTTCCTCTCCAGCAGCGCCCCGGTCATATGACGTTTTTTTTTTCCCCCGCGCGGTCCTAAAAGGAGTCAGACTACAGCCCTTTCAGCACAAGCCAAGGTGTGGCAGTGTGACGTCACGACATTTTGACACGTCCTGCTGCGTTCACGATCAAGTAGGAACTGGGAAGGTTTTATCAACCAGTATTTATCCTGTATGGAATTAAATTGTGCCTGCGTAAATTACAATTACAGTTACAATGAGAAAGAAGAAAAACACTCTGAAACTGAAAATAGTGAATTCAGTGGCAAAAATTAATTCAAATAATGCTTCAAATAAACAGCATTGTTTGTTAACAGTTTTCTAAGGTTCCTTTTCACTGATCATGGTTTACGAATGCACTGCAAGAGTTTTTCATTTACGCTCCGCAAGTTTACGTTCACCATTCTGGCACAAACTTCTCGTGTGGGCGGGGCTTAACAGCGATTTACTCTCATTGGTTAGTGCGATTTGGATCGACAGCTCCCTGACCTGGACGTAGGTACATTACGTAGCTGCAGGGCAGTGAATGACAATAACATAAGTCTATACATGATACAAATAAATAAACAAAACACGTAATGAAAGGGCTAAATAAAGACTAAAGACTTAAGGTCAAGAGCGTGGTTTTTTTTAAACAGCGTAAGGTTTTTAAGCAGTCTTTTGAGTTTCTGTTTAGATTTGAAATCGCTAAATAGTGTGTGATACTTTGAAAATTAAAATGTTAATTCGCTTTCTGATCAGACTGCTCTTTCATGTCATTTTCATCGCTATTAACAGTGAATTATCACATCTACTTTTAAAATAACTTAAGCAGTAACCAAACAACTCTGTAATTCCAGTTAATTATAGTGCGTATTTATTTTATTTCCAAAATGAGATGGTTGAGTTTGCTTGAACGCTCTGATGTGGGAAGTAGGAGGTTCCGAGTTGGAAAATTTTGAGTTCACCGGTATCATGGAAACAGCAATATGCTGCAACCCACTGTACACAGAACTCGGAAAACATGGAAAAATGCAATGGAACAGAACTATGACACTGAAAAATGCAATGGAATGGTCATTCAACTCGGAATTCCAAGTCGGGAACTCGGGCAACATCTACCTTGCTGAGTTCTCTGACATAAACAAACCTGAAGTCACAACAATATGGCAGCTCACAGCCAACAGCCATTTTCTCCTCAGTTTGGTCACCTGCAAATTTCCAATCACCAACCAGCTCTTCTCAAACCCACGACAGCAACCAACTGGGGAGGGTGAAGACTAACACATGTTTTGCTTGATGCATGTGAAGCCAATCTCATCTTTTCAAACTGCTGCTCATGCTGTCTCACAGGGCAACATAACACACTCTGTGAAAAGTGCTATCTACCTTCTTCCGCATACATGAGCTCACATACGCCTACGAGTGTCATTGTGATTGACAGGGGAGACAGAGTATACCATCCCTCCCACCCCGAGAGCACAGCCAGGTTTTCTCCCTCGGTTCCCAGCCACAGATGGCTGTGGCATCGTTAGAATTCAAGCTCATGATCCCGATGATAAGGTTTTCCTGTTGAACCACTCTGGAGCCTAGTTTAAAACAGTTTGTGTATATCATCCATCATTTATTTTCTCTTTTTGTTCATTGGTCCAAATATCCAGAACATTACAGAAATATTGCATTTCTGTAGCACAGCTCTGTCCTTAGTGGCCTCATGGTTCAGTTTAACAGATTGTATGTAGGAAAAATTGCCACCCACACCCCAAAATACATGGCATGTTTGATTTACTTCCTGCAGTTAGGTTAATTCAGGGTCAAATCTCTTTCTCACTCCAATCCAACCACATTAGCTGGTCAGAAGGGAGCTGTTTTTTTGCACACAGTCATTGTAAACTAGCCGAGAGGCAGCTTATGAAATGAAGTGGCAAGCTAACGT
Source organism: Pangasius djambal (assembly GCA_022985145.1). Taxonomy (NCBI): domain Eukaryota; kingdom Metazoa; phylum Chordata; class Actinopteri; order Siluriformes; family Pangasiidae; genus Pangasius; species Pangasius djambal. Next base: position 8,995,500 of record CM041003.1, read on the forward strand.
TAGCTAACATTACCTCTGAGAGCAAAATCTCATGGGCAAAATTACATGAATTTTACTGGAATTCATCACCATTGACAGTTTTGTGTCTAAGATTTTGTTGTGAATAAATCTTGTGAGCAAAACTTTACTCTGTTGTCCAGTAGAACAACTGTTTTGACCTCCGTCAAATATGCAGTTGATGCCGGAAAAGCAAAGAATGTGAGAATGAGAATGCAAAGAATGCAAAGAATGACATAAAAACAGTCATTGATCATCCAGGTAACAACACACCGTATTAAGAATCAAGCGTATGTAAACTTTTGAACTGGTTCATTTGTGTAAATTCAGTTATTATTGTGTCTTGTGGACTATATGTAAATATCGGTTATGTGAAATAGCTTATTCAGGGCAGGACTATGTGAAAAACAAAATGCTTTTTTTTTTATCTAAAATTCTTCAGTGCCATCTTGGAGACACCTATTTCACAGCAACACATGAACTCATCACATTAGTATCAGTGGTAGGTATCATATGGCTGTATTACTATTCTCTTCATTAAACATCTAGGCTTATCATTGTAGGAAAATTCTAGATTCAGCACAATTTGAAATGGATATCCTATTCTGTCAGCACCGCCTAGTGGACATGATTACGAGTCATGAAATCACACCACACCTCACAATCTCACTCTTTATTTTTAAAGTAAACATTATAATTCACACATCACACAAAAGCGAAGAGCACACTGTAAGTTGAAGTTGTTTGAATATATTAATTATAGGCAAGCCTGCGCATGTAGCCTAGTCATTGGTTAGCTTTTACCAATCAAGCAATTTTATATTTAATTCTTTTCAAACCAAGAAAAACACTTAGCATGGTGAATTATGAACGTTACTGATTTATGATTCAATAATATGGAGGTCTGTAAACTTAAGAGACACAAGGCCTATAATTAAATAAATAAATAAACAAATAAATGATAATAAAAACATGGGCAGTAAACACTAATTTGTAAATATTCAGAATACTTGATAAAAGGCAGATCATTTAATTTACAATTATAGTTGGGGGTGTGATGGTATATTGGTGTGATGATACACCATGATAAGGAGGTCTGAAATACTTATACTATTAATCTTCCCCTATATCGCTGTAGTTATTCTGTTAATTAAAAAAAAAAAATCCATATGCTGTTGTTTTGTAAGTCATTAAATGTTGTCTGTCTGCATATACCAGATACCACAATATACTGAAAACTGTAACATTATCATACCATGAATGTTCCATACCATTCCACTCATACTCATTATATAAAGAAACATTACAATAACCTTACTGAATTGTTCAATAAGGTCACTGTGATTTAGTCTGTTTGAACTTAATTCTCATTAAATAACTGCCTCATTCTTTCACACAAGGAAAAAAATCACACACAGCACAAATTGCAAAAGCCCTTCACTGGGAAACTCACAGTGCATTCAGTCCTTATACAGTCTGTGCAAAGTGGTTGGCCTAAAAAGTGAATAAATTCATTAAACGACTACATTTTTTTTGCTAAATGCTATGAGCCATGTTGGAATTGGCTTTTTATAGGCCATACTATTGTTTCTTTCCTTGCAGTCTAACCTTATGATGGTGCCTTTAAGGGATAACAGAGCCATTCCTGTCAGAGTGTATGCTGGGGGATGTTAAACAGTGTCCTTTCTCTTGACTGCTGAAATCTGCTTAAATCCCTAATTACAGTCATATCACCAGACCAAAAGCCCTTGTTACTCTCCTTTTCATGCATGAATGAACTCCCACCATTTGGTTTTGCTGGGTTTTGAGGCTGTGTCACTGCTGCACGAAACATCATTTGAGGGAACAGTCACTTTCTTGGACGCTCTCCAGTTTCATTTGTTGGCTGTAAAAGAACAAGATGTCATCATGGAAAGTGAACAGACCGCTCTGCACAACATCTGCTTCTGCTAATCTGTCTTCTGATATGTGCTTCTGTCTATGCTCATATAACACATTCATGGCATGTTACATATGTTATGTACACAGTAGAAGACAATTGTAAAAGCTTGTATATTATATACAGTATCTGGGTTGGCCTTGGAAAATCTTTCTCATAGTGAAAGTGACATTTTCTACTACATATAGCTTTGGAAAATGCAGACTAAAGATGTTTGCCTAGGCAAAACTATAATTAATTAACATTAATTAAAAACATTTCCACATCATTTTGGTGAAATGTACTGTATTCGAAGTTGAGGGAGTATGCTATAGGCAGATATAGCCTACATTTTGGCCAAAATCCACATTTTTTTAAAATCTTTTTTGGCTGTGTACCAGTTCAGCCACAGCGACATTCAATCATTTTCCGAGACCGCCACACATATACCTTGTACATCTACAAAATCATTCTGCTGACTTATTGCTATGAAAATACAAAGGTTAAAGAAAGAAACAATAACTCCATAAGAGTAATGTCAGACCTTCTCTGTTGATTTGTACATGTGCTAGAGGTTAAGGGTGGTTTTCCACACTGTATGCCCGTGTTAACCATTCTTTTGTCTTTAGAAGAGAGAGAAGATCGTGCTTCCACACCTTTACCTACGGGGCAAGGAAAGCAAGAAAACACACCAGAATTAATTATTGTGACACTCCGTTATGATCAGTGTGAACCTATAAATAAAGTTATATTTATACAGCACCATTTTTAAATTCAGTTTCATCCAATAAAAAAAATAATAAAATAAAGCTTAACAAAGCAGAGCAGGGGCTCAAAATCAACCACAATAATAAAAGCTCATAAGAAATCAGTAGTAACATTACATATTCCATATATGTATTGATCAAAGACAGGAACCTTGGGAAAACTTGACAAAACTGATATGCAACAGAAAATTATAAAATTCTGTGGGAGTTCAGAGAAGATGTTATACAGAAATCTTTAAAATCACATTTTGTAATCATAGTCTGTATGTCCATTTCAGTTCCGGGTTGTAACACTATAAAATGTGGAAAAATTGGGGGTCAATACTTATGCAAGCATGTACCTCATTGCTGTCCCTCCTGCATCTTATTTTTCCCAAGGTCCTTTCGTGGCAAATAAGATGGTTGGAATTTACTTACCTGAATAGGTCTTATGTGTGAGAAAATAAAGCTTACATGTGACGTATCTTGAATATTATTGGCTCTTGTTAAAGACAAGTCAAGCCCCTTAACATCATTGTCCAATTTCCTATTTCAAAATGGAAATACCGTTGTGGTCCCATCTAAAGTGATTAAGGCTCTGCAGGGGACTTTGAAATGGGAACGCCAATGGCGGGCCATTCCAACCTGAAATTACTTCATGCAATTACTTCAAATGGAGCCTTCTAAATGGTTATTTTTGAAAGAAACCACTGATGGACTCTTTGTCCCAGAGATTGTTCATAGTGTTCTAACTCTAAATGGAAATGTGGTGCCAGTAAATTGGAGGTGAATGTAGGTTAAGTTTAAAAGCAAACCACTTTTAATGTGTTATTACAGCATACAAGATTACGTAGCTAACATAACGCGGCACACATTTTGAGTAAACGCACATCCTCAACAAAGTCACATTTGTTTACCCAAATGCTTGCAATTATACGGAATTATAGTGTACACCTACTTTACAAAATCTGCTAAAAAAAAAATAAAAACAGGCTGCAGAGTACTTTACACTGCTTCCAGGTCATCTGTTCAGCAGCGGTCTGTGACGTTTGTGCTTATTTATAAACGAGTGATTAGGCAACACTTGAACATTCATTTGAAAATGACGATGAAGTGCATCCCGAATAAGTATACACAATTATATCCTGACCCACAAGCCTTTTCATGGGCAGTTTACAAGAGTGGCATGCAGTTTTTCAAAACCACTGCTGCCTGTGTGTATGGAGAAGATCCCACACCAGAGCAAAGTGTAATCAAAATGGGGAAAAAAAAAACTGTATTGCTTGTCATTAGAGACATGCAGAAAACGGACCACACTGAAAAATCAAAAATCACGGTTTGATCTATTTAATGAAAAGCAATTAGCAGATTATTGCTGCTTTTTTTTTTTTTTTTTTTTTTAAAAGAATCAGTGTCGAAAGTGATTTCTGGTTGCTCTGCTTACAGCTCACAGCAGGACCTAGGAGCTATGTTATCAAATGTATTAGATTTCATTTTAGAGAGAAGTAGAATCAGCATTTATCAATATATTCCTAGTGTTTTGAGACAGCGTCATGCTGGAAGTGAGCAGCTGTGCTGACATTCTCCCGTTGTAGTATCTTGAATGTGAATTACATCCGTAGCTGAAATATCCAGCAGGTGGTAATGTTACTCAGCACACGTGCGAGAGCCTTCATTTTATTTTTTTATGAAGCGTACATATTAAGAACATAAACAACTGCCTCCTAGTTTGAGGCCTAAATATATAACATGACAGAAAATAAGAAATTTGATAACATAACTCTTAGGTACTGCTGTGATCTGTAAGTGTTTTTAGTCATATTAACAACTTATTACGTTTTACTAATAATTCTGAAAAGCTTGATGATTAACGGTTCAACAATCAGTGCAGTAGGAATGAAGAAACAATAAGCCTATAAAGAGTTCCTTCATATGGACAACAACAACTGCTAAAAAAAATTACACTTTCAGGCCATTCTTCCCTTCTCTGATTACAGCCACAACCTTAGGTATGGCTTAGGGCTGTGATTGGGTGGCGATTGCATTTCAGTGTGGTACAGAATCGCCTCCATTCCTATAAAGCGACTTGCAACTGCAATGTGAACATAAGCTTATGTCCTTGTTTTTCCACACCATTCTGTGTAAACGCTAGTGAGTGCTGTGTGTGAAAATCCAAGGACATCAGCAGTTTCTGACTTAGTAGTAAGTTTAGTAGTAGCAAAAAAAGATCTCTTTTTTTTTGTTTGTTTGTTTTTACTCATTCTGATGTTTGATATGAAAAGCTCTTGACCTGTACCTGTATGATTTAATCCATTGCGTTGCTGCCACATGATTGGCTGATTGCATGAATGAGCAGGTGTACAGGTGTTTCTGTCACGCATACGGTCTACGAGTGCGAAGTAAATAAAAACAGATGCTGTGTATTCCTCACAACCCTGCTCAAAAAAACAACGGAAAACCTCATAATAATGGATATAATGGGAATTGTATTGGTTTTAATGGAAGCTGTAATGGTCCCTGTGGGTCTCTACTGGTAATTTGTTGCCTTCTATTGGTGGCATGTTATGTCTAGTGGATACCATTAATAAACCAATTTAATTCAGTTAATACATCCTAGTACGTAATGGATGCCATTTGGTAATGGTTTTAATGGTTAACAGCTGATGGTTTGTAATGGTATTTGTAGTAGAAACCATTAGAATTTCTGTGATGGTTTCTGTTGGGTTTTCTCAGCAGGGAAGATGGCGATGCAAGGTGTTCTGACGTCATCACGTTGCCTATGGCTCGCAGTATGCATAGATACAGTTGTGTGTGTGTGTGTGTGTGTGTGTGTGTGTGTGTGTGTGTTACATATACGGTAAAATCACGGCGTCAGTGCATATTTGGGTGAAATAGCGCCCTCTATGTGTCACACGTGGCGGTGATGGCAGATGTATGTGTGTGTGTGTGTGTGTGTGTGTGTAAATCAGATTCTTACTGATGCTGTTATTCGGACCCTCGGCGTCTGTGCTGGTGAGCCATGTCGACTCTGTCTCTCTGGTCCAGCTCTCATGGCGTCTGGGCTCGATGGCATCGCTCCTGCTTCCACCGCAACCCATGGACGAAACGGAAATACTAAACAAATAAACAAATAAACAAAGTCAACACGTTCGGTCGTGTGATGGAGCCGCTGCTGCTCCACTGGATCCCTGCACAGGGTTGCCAGATTAGCGCCGCTTGCTGCAGTTTTCAGCCCTGTCACACTGTCAGAGCTGTCCTACAAACACAAATACATTCATTCCCCCAAAAACAAAGCAACTCGATCCATTTTAGAAAGGAAACCTGCTCAACACCGGCACTGTACAGAGCACAGCTTTGTCAAACTTGAGTTTATGTACCTTGGCTTACGTCATGGAGGGCGGGCTGCGCAAAAGGTGCGCATCAAGCACCAGCATGAACATTAACCCTGCCGCTGTGTTTCTCTCAGATCCTACAGGATATCATGACTGCCAGGAAGATTAAATATGCGCCTGAATAAATACAGTTTTCAGATCTGACCAGCCTTAGAGTGTGATTATAGGAAAATACACATATCAGAATATTCTCTCTCTCTGTCTCTCTCTCTCTCTCTCTCACACACACACACCCATGAACACACTTATGCATACAAATAGGACTGACTAAGTTTAAGTTTGGAAATTACAGTGACTGATTTTCTTTTAATTTGTATATTTATAGAAGTTTCAAATATAACACAGAGTCATGAAATGTAAATAACAAAATGTCAAGATTATATTAAAAAAGATGCAGAAGAACAGCAAAGTACAAAATAATACAGAATACACACACACACACACACACACACACACACATCATGCACCACAAAAATAAACATGGACAACAAAAAAGCAAATAAATAAATAAATAAATAAAAATCAAATAAATGACACAAAAAGGAATTTCACATTGCTTACACTGCTGCAAACAGAGCAGGTTGAGTTTTTTTTTGTTTGTTTGTTTGGTTTTTTTAGTCTGTAGCACTTTTCATTGTGTCTCACAATGTGACTGAATCGGTGCAATATTTTAAATAAAGTTTTGTTATATAATAAAGGTCGTGTTTGCTACTTTTCATTTTGTTCTTTAACCTGATTACATTTGTGATGGATGTGTATTTGGGATCAGCTTGTGACAAACCTTTACTGTTGTATTAATGAACATTTTTGTATTTGTGTTGTTGTGTTAATTACCTTGGACTGCTTCAAATTTATGTGCACTCATTCTTGTTGTTCCACTGTGAGCCTGGCAGGATGATAAGGATGGTGAGTACTTCAAGGCTTTCATAAAACCAATGGTTCACCCAAACACATAGACTTCAATGGTTCTGCTCTTCATCATCCTGGTCATCCTCATGTGTAATGGACAGGTGACGCTTTTAAGAATATTCACAATGGTGATATGGTCTGTACCAATCATTTAAATGATGAATAATATCGTAATGTATCTTAGCCAACGATTTCGCTCTGTTTAGTTCTATATAATTAATCCTAAAGGAACTACTACCCCGCTCTGTCCTCTCTGTCGCTCCTCTTCACTGTAACTCCTTCTCTAGAACTTGTTTGCTGAACAAATACTGCGTCTAATGTGGCTGTGAGCTTCTAATCTGTCCTGAAATAAACTATGACTTGTGATTTGATTTGAAGACTCTAGACTCCATGCGCCTAATTTTTGGACACCAACGTGTAATTCTTAAAAAAAAACATCCTAGGTAAATTTCGACATTCTAGGTCAGTGGTCCTCAAGCCTTTTGTAGCTAGGAACCAATTTAACTGTAAAATAAATTCCACGGGCCCCCTCAGTATGGATTAATTTCATGAACAGTATCGAAACTTGCCAAATATTATTTTATGGAGCGCTAGAGCTTTCTTTTCCTGAACTTTTCCTCCAAAAGAACACTTCAGCCTGAGGTGACTTTGGTGCTTGGACCCCTATATGTAATAACCCTGATAATGTAGGTTGTGATGTACACCATTGTAATAAAATAACATGCTTATGCAATGCTTATCTTACTCTAAAAACACAAGTTCTTTAATTTCCACTGATTCCCACAATGACAAGTAGCTGAATTATTTTTGTACCAAAAGTTTCTAAATCCCTGCGTTTTTCTTGGTAAATAATTCATTTCTAAGTTATAGGTCTTACGTGACGATATCATTCTTAACTGTTAGTTTGTAACAGTTATATATCGTTTAATGTAATAATGTCGTTAAGTACCATGATGTGATATTTTTATCATATCAACCACCCAATGGTGTGGGGGAAAAAAAAACTGAAAATAGATTGTTTATACACATTTATTGGTATTTCACTGAAGCACATTATAATTATCAAGCACATTTTCATTCAAATCTCAAAAGCGACAAATACAGTAAGTCTCCCAACAACAAAATGAAACACAACCACAATTACTAACACTATAAACGTACATCTGTGTGTGTGGATAAAGTAGGAATCACAAATGGCCATACAATGACTTAAAGCCTGACCAAAACAGCACCTTTATAGAGAACTGTGGAATTCTGTGTAGACAAAACACATGGCATTAATGCTAATGCTGAGATCTTTCCAGTGTAAAAATGAGTACGTAATGAAACACACCACATAAGCAAGAACACAGACAAAACTCTGGACTCAATAATTATCATTTGACTATGAGATAGGTGGAAGGAAAGGTACAGTGAACAAAAAAAAAATATGATTAATAAATTAAGGGAATGGTTTAGTATTTTTGATCCAAAAGATTTTGTTTTTATCCACAGTAATTGCACTTTTACTACAGCTGAGTCCACTTAGTTATTTCCTACATCTTTAGGAGGTTTCAAAACTTAATACAATTCTCTGTTTAACTGTCTGTTTGAAACTTGGTTTCAAAAATGGGTTTTCAAATTTATTGACAGTGTTAAAGCCCAGTTGGCAATGTGGCATTTAAAGAGACATGCATCACTTAGATAAGAGTGAATCAACAGTTTTAAGACGTTAATATTGATAGCACCAATCTCCACTATAAACCTTACATTGTTGTATAAAATTACTAAATTAAACCCCAAATATCAAAGTAAATATGGAAAAAAAAACTCACACTTAGCTCAAAAGTTCTGAATCATTCCCTTGAACATGAAATTCCCAGTGTTGTGAATTAAAACATGACGGTGTGACTTTATTTAAAATCAAGAAGACTGCAGTCAATCTTGTAATAAACATAGGGGTAATATTCCTGCTGGCTCAGGTTCAGACCAGGGATATCCATAGAGGCCTAAGGGAAGGAGATGTTAGTAAAAATGTGTCATTTTCAACAATGGAGTACAAAGTTACATTAGTGCTGACTCACATCAATAATAGCGGCACTGCTGTCCAGATGCTTGTAAAGCTCATGGAGGACCTCACGCAGCTTTTTCACGTTTTTCTTACTGGGTTGCAAAAGCATAGCCTGGAAGTTGACTGGCAATCCATACCTATAGACAAGAGGAACCACTATTGGATTTTATATTCATCAAAACACAATGCATTATTAAGTGAACCAACACATCATCATCATTATACCTCAAAACTGACTCGGTAAAAACCCGGAGAGCCTTGATGTGGATCCACGCGATGAATGCTTCACTAAAATTCACCTTCAGCCATCGTACCAGTGGGCCCTGTGGAAATACAAGGGCAGGTTTATTCCCTTACCACAACCCTCACAATTTGGCTTATAAAAAATAAAAAATTGTAAAAATTTATAAAGCAAAGCAAAAAAAAAAAAAACAAGTGCAACATATTACATTAGACACTAATGCTCCTTTATGGTCATGTGATTTTAGCCAGTTCATACAGTGCAAGGAAATATTGGGCTTCTAGGAATCCAGGGCTCTGTATACAGGTAAATACAGCTCCAAGTGTGGGCAAGAGCAATGTGCAAAACTCCAGTTTCAGTAGAACAAGGGCGGAAAAGGGCAGAGAACAACAGGAGCTCAGCAGACTGAATGCGTAATTTTACAGTATGAGTCCCATATACGGAGAAGTAACATGGATAAAATATATTACCATATACTGTAATATAATCTGTTCAAATTCTGCAATATATCCCATCCATATACATAAATAGATGACAATTTAAAGGAAAAACTCTGTTACAGTTTTTGGAAATTTCTTCTCAGCATGGTTTGGGTTCATTTAGAGAGAAGCGTCACTGCAAATCAATACAAAGTTCTTCTGACTGATCACTTTTGTTCTGTGGGGAAATATCGCTATCCTTACCGGATTGATCTCTTCTAGGATGACCCTGCCCCCATAGACAGGGTACGAGGGCTCACTAAATGGTTTAATGAAGATGAATATGGTGTATATCGTATGCTATGGCCTTCAGAGTCACCAGATCTCAACTCGACTGAACACATATGTGATTATGTGATGTATATTTAGACACCATCATCAAATCACCATTTGAGGGAACATCTTTTGGAAGAACGGTGTCCAGTACAGATCCAGAGACTTGCAGCATCTCCATTAAGGCAAACTGAAGCCCTTCTGGTGGCTTACTAACACACTATATTGTTTTTTTCTTTAATTTGTCAGCCATTTTTACAGACATCATCATATAAACACGATTAAGTAATCAGTAGTGCGGCATCATACAAACTGCTTTTTCTTGTCTGTAGAGAGCCGAGTCATCTCCTCTTTGCTGGCCTTCAGCTCATCTTCGTTGTACTGGAAGTCACGCACAATGAACCTGGCGTAAAGAACGGCAAATTATCTTTAACACTTTATCATAGGTTTTATCAACTTGACAGTCTCTCCACCTCAGCCTGGTGTAAATGTTTTGCAATGTTTAGGAATTGCTTTCAGGTTTTATGCACAAGCATGAATGCAAGCTGAAATATGATCCATTATCAATTCAGTATTGGCTTCGAATCACTGAATCAACAAATCAGTTGGATTATTAAACCATTGAATATCTTTACAAACGCTATATTATAACTTATAGCCAAAAGGAAGATAGCTCTTGAGATACTCACTTATTTTCCCTGGCCTTGAGTCTGAAGTCATCTATCGCCTTTTGAAAGAGGGTGACGCTGAAGAGCCCACTGTCCTGGTCTTCAAAAAGCAGACTATGAGAGAAGGAAGGGGTTAAAAGTTTGAGATTGTATGCCCAGCATATCAACATGTGAAAGGATGAAATCAGGTACGTAATTCATGATTACATCATCGACCAGACAGTGCTGTCAAGAACTTAATGAATGTAATAAACTTAATGAATGTAACAAATCTTACATAAAAATTTAAATTAATTCTAAGTAAGACGGCAGTGATGATGTCATAACGTCAAAACATAGCATCTGTGATCATTACATCACAAAAACCGAGCAAAAGACAACAAGGCAAGATATGGAATAAAAATATAAAATGTGAGTTTTATTAAATTGGACAGATTCTTTTTCCAAAGACGACAATTTCAGTTTTTCCAAATGGCAGGGTAGATAACAGGGGTGTGTGTGTGTGTGTGTGTGTGTGTGTGTGTGTGTGTGTGTGTGAGCATAGGGCTAAGGTCCTTGTGCCTGTGTTTGTCACCATGACCACACAGAGGGGAGGAGTTTAATTGGTTTCCATAGACACCGGCTCCACAGATCACCCAGGTCAACCTATCTGTTTCTAAGTGACCGATGTAGAAAGTACACATGAGTTTGGAAGATAGCTTGTTTCATTTCCAGTGCAGTTTCCCCAAGCCACTGGAAGAGCACAATAGTTCCAAAAGTCTGAGTGTACTGTGTTTATCATATTTCATCTTAAATCATATTTCTCAAAAAATATTACATCATTCATTACTAACATACATCACAAAGGTTTTGTTATTAATTACTGAATGAAGTAGGGATGATAGCACAATGCATCAGTGACCGTGACTCTATTTATTTTAAAGGAAATCGATTTGTATTTTTAGAAACTTAGCACAATAGAGAGTCCATTTACTTTCTGAGAAGCATGACAGAACCTTTGCAGACCTCTGCTGAGCCTTTTGGGGCACCTCGCATTGTGCTAATAACCCTAGTAATCAGGCTGAAACTGGAATTATTATCCAGCTGAAATAAACTGTTTGCCTCGCACTTCCAGGGTCGGGGGTTCGATTCCCGTCCTACATACGTGGAGTTTGCATGTTCTCCAAGGGTTCGGTAGTTTCCTCCCCCCATCCAAAGACATGTGTTGTAAGCTGATTGGCATTTCTAAATTGTCCCTAGTGAGTAAATGGGTATGTGAGTGTGTGTGTGTGTGCGCTTGTGCCCTGCGATGGGTTGGCACCCCGTCCAGGGTGTCCCTCGCCTTGTGCCCCGAGTCCCCTGGGATAGGCTCCCTGTGACCCTGTGTAGGATAAGCAGTACAGGAAATGGATAGTTTTTATTGCTAAACGTGCGATAACGCTGACAGAGGCTTAGCCAGGAAGAAAGTTCAGAGGGGACAGTAATATGGGGCAAATGACATCTAACCTTATTATACCAGATTTCCCCTTCTTTTTCTTTTCCTGCACTTCATTGGCTGTCACCTCAACATCCCTACACTGTGGTTACCTGGCCAGCAGCTTTAAACACAAATGCATGATCTCGAATGGTTAATCCTACCAGTGATTATACAAACTAAGGGATGTGCTTGTTTGACATCTGGGTGATAAACTATGGAGAAAACGTAATGATCAATTAGCTGACATATTACGAAAATTGTAGCCTGATGGACTAAAGTGCTGCTGCAGCAGTCGAGGTATAGATTAAGCATGATTAGAAGATTAAGCACTATCAGCAGGTAGATGAAGGCATTGTGGGTTATCTTGGAAATATCATGAAAATAGCCCAACATTTCAAGGAAAGAAGTTCCAACTAAACAAGTCAACTCAGAATTTCATTATAAAGTTTCACGTTAATTTACGAAGATTTATATGCAAGTCTTTCAGGGTGATGTCATATCAAAGGCTTTAAAACTTCATTTTTTTATGGGTTAGTTTAATTCACAAAATCCATGCTTGGATATTACTTACTTTGAAGATCGTGGAACCACCATTTCAGAGAGGGTTTCATACGACTTCTCCCAGTCAGCATAACTTGTTCTGTGTGAGTGAATATTTACAATTTTATAACAGGCATAGCCACTGTATAGGACATTTAAATCTAGGTATGTTAGCAACATCAAGACTGTCTCGATCTAGAATTCTAGAGATGCTAAATGCTAAGAAATCTTTTTTTTTCCTGAAAAGTAACATGGATAAAAACATTAATATACTTCCATCTTATTCCATCAATGACTGAGAAGCCATGCCCAGTTTGTGTTCTTGCTAGACCGTGTGCATTGCGGTCATTCTTTTTCATTTAAAAAAATTACATGCAAACCACCATAGACGTTTATAATTCTTTTGCTTTAAAATACTATTTACAATATTTACAAAAACCTCTGAAATTTCTCGTTTGCTTTTTAGTTCACCATTTCAGATTCACTTAAAATGATTCATTTCATTCAAAAAAAATTAATGAATGATCTTGAACATCCTAGATGTGCATCAGCAATTACTGAGTCGCTAGTAGCAAAAAGGATAGATTAAAGACTGGCGTTACTGCCTAATGCACACTACGTGCTTTTCATCACAACTTTTAGGAAAAGTTACAGAGTATAAAACCCAGAGAATAGCCAAGTAGTACTTCCAGGTGAAGTGTTTGAGAAGCACTTTTTCATATTTGTACTCAGGAGTATTTGATAGATTTTGTGTGGTGAAACAAGTAGAAACAATTAAAAAGGAGTTTTTACAATTTTGTACTTAAATATTTTTTTGCAAAAAAAAAAAAAAAAAAGAAGAAGAATTTCATAATTTTAGTGTGTACCAAAAAAACAATAAATAAAATTAAAAGGTGCTTCCTAGTTTTCACATTTTAATTTTGAAATGAATAACAAATGAACGCAATTTACACGGATGCGTCAGTCATTTTAAGAAACTGGAATCCGTTGGTGAAAAACATATGATTTAGTCTCGGTGGTTAAGCAACGGTGGATAATTCCCATAATGCACTTCAAACATATCAAATGTAACACTGAGAAATGGCTGCAAGCAACTACGATAAACTAATATGTAACATTAGCTTGTGAGTGTTATCTGTCTCAACACTTAACATAATTGCTAGGGGTTTGTTGGATCTACCTGCACCATCTGTCAGGTTCAGCTCAGCATGTTGATTTAGGCAACTATTACCGCTCGCTGTTTGTAATGTTTGCTTTCCTTCGGACTCTTTTTGTCTCTCAGTATCTATGTACACTGTTTCAAATGGCATCTTCTTCTCAATATCTGCTTCATGCCCTTTAAACACTAGCATTTGGGATAAATTATTGCTTAGTGAAGATGGCAACCACTGATCTACAAAAATTAGAGTAAATAATTCAAGCCATAAACCTTACTTTGGAATGACTACAAGCAGAGTAGTAAGATATTCCGAGTCCAGCACGAAATCCTCTTTCTTCACAAGGTCAGCCAAACTCCTTGCCTGAAGACTCCCCCTAGTGAATACAAAATGATATCATACCAGCTTTGGGAGAACACATACGATCAGGGATGAATAGTGGGAAATAAAAGCATTATAATAATGAGATTCCACACACTTGTAACTCTTAAAAATAAAACGTTATGTTTTTAATCGTTTTTAATCAACACTGAATCTAAGGAAACATGCATTCCAAAACGTGTTAATTCATCTCGGGCAAGAATCTCACTTTATACACCTTTCTATGTTGACATTGGCTGCGTTTTGCTCTTAAGTAACAGGGTTGATGTTTTTTTTGTTTTTAGCATTGAATTAGCAAATACACAAAAAGTGGTTACCTGGCATCCATGAAAGAATTTATTTATTTACTTATTAATAAATTAATTATTTATTTACTATTTTTAATTTGGGTAACAGGGTTATACTTTCAAAGTGACCTCATCAGTCAGTATCATTGAGAATAAAGAAAACAGAACGAGAATGTACTTTTCTTCTTCCCATGATCTTTCGCAAATTTGACTTGTGGAAATATTTCATGATGATGAATGTGTTCAGAGGGTTGAGTGAACGTTGTGGAACTGAAATGTACATTTTTTCATAATCTATAATGAAAGACTGAGACGTTAAATGGATACACACATTAACCCTGCATATGTACTCTGGATAGGTTTTAATAAGGTTTATCTGAAATATACATATAGGTTGTTTACATATGTTTACATGTCTATTACCTTTACCACTTCATCAGTGGGACACAAACGGCACCCAATCATGGCATCACACAAAATCTTTATGTTGTACAGTTGATGTAACGCAACATCAGCTATAAATATTTGTGATACTACGATAGAGTGTTAAAATGTTAAACTTTCACTTACGCATTCTTTCTCTCCAGGTTCTGCAGGTTGCCTTTTATGTTATTGTAAGCTGAAGCTCTGGCTTTCAGATCATTATCTATCTGAGTCACTTGCTGTAAGCAAAAAAAAAAAAAAGTCAGTAGAAAGGAATATGTTAAAAGTGTTATCTTATGATAAAAACGTACCAAACCACAATAGGATTTTACCTATAATAAATGTTTGCAAGTTCAGTTTCTACTTCCTTAGTTGTCTTCCGTTGTGGAGCTGAACCAAAATCCCATCTCTCCTAAACCTGACATGCACTGGGCCTGATTTAGCAATCTTTTAGTAAAGTCGTGTGTAAATGTTTGTGTAAGCCAAACCGACCCCGGATTTACAAAAGTTTCAAAAACAAAAGCTGATTTTCTTCGTACTTGCGTGTGTATGTTTATGAATCACCTGCAAATTACCGGGTGTGTGCACAGTACAGGTGATTTGCATTTGGCAACACCCACAAAACTCCATAAAAGGCAAAGCTCACAGTGCTGAATTGAGGAGTAAACAGGAAAAAATAAAAAGACTTTAAAAAGAGATAGAAATGAAAGTTATTTTGACTCACGTCTATGCAAATAACAATACAGTATATGTTATTTAACAGTGTAAAAACCCCTTGAAAAGGCCAAACCCTGGAGCCAAATTAGAGAAAAGGTGATTTAGATGTGAATTAGGTAAGGTGGGAAGAAAATGGTTTGACAGGAAAAACAAAAAAACTTTTTTTTTTTTTACTGTAGCCAGATGATCGTGGACACCAAGGACATCACGCTGCGAAACCACTTTTGTTTTTCTGGGGTTTTTGTTATAATTCAAAGTGTCTCGGTGACTTTCGGCCAGAATTCACCAATGCACCCTCCATGATGCAGTTTTAGAAAAGCAGGAAGGCATGCGAGTGTGATAGGAAGATTGACGATGGCACATGAGGGATTATATTGCACACTGCAGACTTGAGACATACCAGATCAGTCACTTATCGGTCACTGAGTGCTGGCTCTAATAAAGTGTTGCACAGCATTAAGTATGCCTTAGCAAACGGAACCGATTTACACCCTACCTGAGCCCATCCTGTTATACAGCTGCATTCGTGATTGAATAACTTGTCTTATTCGTCTTATAGATTATAGATTTATGTTTGTTTACATACTTTATTTCTTTTTTCATATTTAATATTTCTTCGGGTAATGCCTTTAACATGAAACGACTATGTTTGACAAAATATTCATTAAATTTGTGTGTGTAATTGAAATTAAGCTATTTGAATGTGACAGCGTAATCAGTATATAAAGTTGCAGGAACTCATCCCAGTTGATACGATTTGAAGCTGATCAACTGAGGTTTACATTAGTTAGTCTTCTTATGCGTAAATTTACACACAATCAAGAGCACGAGTAGGATATGAACTTTTTTTTTTCCTGAAATTATAGGATTTTCATGAAAACCAAATTTCTTGTGTAACAAACGATGTATGAATAAATCAGTTCATATCCAGCTTGATAAATGAGGCCCAATGTCAGTGTGCTACTTGTATATTTAAGCCGTGACACACACACACACACACTCGGTTTCAATAATTACTTTTGGCCAGCTCATACAAAATCCTGTTTTTTTAACAAGTAGGACTGTCCGGTAGTAAAAAGTTGGCCTATGACCTCACCTTCGAGATGATTTCTGAGATATTCTTCAGGGACTGTTTGATCGGATACTTGGCCATATCCCAGTGGAACCTTGTGATGTAGGTCATCAAATCAACTGCATAAAAATAAAATTACTTAGATCTGACACGCTTTCAGCGTGTGGATGGATTATATAAGCGGTTTTATGACTATTCCTTTTTACTAGTCTAGCACTAAGCCTAACTAATAACAAAAAGTTGACTAGTAGTCTTTTTCATAGTTAAAGCAAAACCTGCTGAGTACAGTACACTTCACACAAAGTGATATATGATTTTTATTACGATCTGCCTCACTGTTTTTTCAACAGGCCTCACAACCTCATAGCATAATATATGCTCACCGTCCACTTTAATAGGAACATCTACATACCTGCTCATTGATGCAGTTATCCAATCAGCCAATCATGTGCAAGCAACACAGTGCATAAAATCTTGCAGATACAGGTCAAGAGCTTCATGCAGACTGGTCTGAGCTGATAGGAAGTATATAATTCACTCACTGAAACTTGAAGACTGTCATCTTCACTCCTCACTCAGTGTTTTTTGTTTTCTTGCACCATTCTGTGTAAACGCTAGAGACTGTTGTGTGTAAAAATCCCAGGAGCCCATCTGGTACCAACAACCATGCCACGGTTAAAGTCACTGAGATCACACTTTTCCCCATCCTGAAGTCTGATGTGTACATTAACTGAAGCTTCTGATGCATCATGTATCTGCATGATTTTGTGCATTGTGCTGCTGCCACATGATTGGCTGATTGGATAACTGCATGAATGAGCAGGTGTACATATGTTCCTATTAAAGTGGACGGTGAGTGTATACTTAAAAGTACTTTAATCAGTATAACAAAAGTTATCACTTAATAGTGCATAGCGTTTCTGTTTGGCATTCTTTTACCTAAAATTGTCCAATTCTACTTTCAGAGACAAAGTTATTGGCGTTAAATGAAGAGATAATAATACGTGAAAAAAAAATTATCTTAGCTTATTGCACTTCAAAAGTGCACAAAAATACAGATGTGGCCCGAACAGAATTTTAGTGTGACCCCCCGTTATAGTGCACGCACTTACCTCCGTTGGCTAAAAGATTCTCCAGGACTTTATCTCTGCTATCTTCTAAAACGTCAGCCATGTAGTGGGCTACTTTCTTCACCACACTAAGAGAATCAAAATAACAATCCTACTGTCTTAAAGTGATAAAAAATTTGTACGCTTTTTCTCTGTAGCTGCAAATAAAAGTCAGACCTTTCCACAAATGAGTCCAGCTTGGCGAGCTCATCTGACAGACCTACAAGCACATCCAGGGTCCCTACCTGTTCAGGAACACACAAGTTTAGCCCGAAACATCACTGTATTAGCCTTCAACATATTTCAAACACAACATGACATAAAACAGAGATCGCTTCACCTTGAGGTCTGGAATAGTGAACTTGTGGTTGGTGGACAGATTGTTGGTGTGAGTGGTGGCTGCATTCATCCTCTCCCATGTCTGCTGACACGTCTTCTCACCAGGAGCGGATATCAACCAGAACTCTGCCATGACTCCACTTCAGACAGTACACCAAGCCACTGTACATTCAACTGCACATATAAACAACATATATAAACCAGAACGTTTGTATCACAGCACTGTTGAACTGTCATATTTGATTGGCCAGAAGGTGTTGATTCATTTTCTAGAACAGCAGCTCCCACAGCAGTAACATTTGCTTCACAGGGACTCACAGAATCTAAGCCTAATAATAAACAGATTCAAAACCTGTTAGAGCGGAACGATACTGAAGAAAAATGTGATACGCGATAACTTGTTCAATAACGAGATATGCAATATGATAATGCTAAGAGTGTGTAAAATCAATTATAATTATATTTATATATATATTTATATATTAAAAAACTGAAAATGATATAACGGACATACATGTTTCACGTTCTTCTGAGGAAAAGAAAGCTGTTTCACCCTAAATTTCTGACTTTTCGTAACTTTTTTAAGTATTAAAATCGTTCAGTTATCGCGAGCCTTTGTGATATGCACATCGCAATATTTCCATTTGCGATATTTCAATAATTTCCCCAAAACGTGCTATATTTTATCAAGCAGACACACATAATCAGTGATATGGTGACGTTTGGAGATGTTTATTTAACACATATGGAAGGAGTCTCCAGTGTCAACACAGAATGGAGATCTTCTTTTTGCATTTTGCAATTTCTCTGTCACTGCCACATGACCAGCTGCCTTTTTATTATTAATTCCGATACAGAGAGAGAAGCAATGGAGGATGGTGAGGCAACAGCTGTTTGTAACACAAGTGA
Source organism: Pangasius djambal (assembly GCA_022985145.1). Lineage (NCBI taxonomy): Eukaryota > Metazoa > Chordata > Actinopteri > Siluriformes > Pangasiidae > Pangasius > Pangasius djambal. Next base: position 9,014,563 of record CM041003.1, read on the forward strand.
TACCAGGAACTAACTTGTTTCACAGACGTTAACATTAAATGTAAGTAGAAGCGGAAAAGAAAACTATGTAACATCACAGCAAAATACGACGTGATGTTCATTAATAAATCAGAAATCAGAATTTTTGGCAAATCGAAGTGGTACAAGAGGAATAAATCACTTTGGAATGTGTTGTTCTTGGAAAATAAACTTCGAGGTGGTAACGGCTCATGCACCACTTCTTCAGTGATTCATTTCCTATAACACCATGTCCTGAAGTGCTTTATTTCCTTACTTAATCACATTAGAGAGAAATTTTAGTCCAACCCAATTTAAACCTGCCATAAGATGGTGGGGGAAAAAAGAGTAAATCAATGGAGCAGAATTGTCCCTTTTTTAATAATAACAATAAAAATTTCACCACAGAATCTATAACAGGTATGAAATGGTTTAAATTTCACTGGAGAGGAGTTGCAGTGGACTGATGGTTGATGCTTTTTACGCCACTGTGTCCCTGTTGCTCTCAGAAATAAATAAGAAATCAGAATTTTTGGCAAATCGAAGTGGTATAAGAAGAATAAAACACTTTGGAACGTTTTGTTCTTGGAAAACAATCTTCGAGGTGGTCACGTCTCACACACCACATCTTCAGTGATTGATTTCCTATAACACCACGTCCTGAAGTGTTTTATTTCCTTACTTAATTACACTACAGAGAAATTTTAGTCCAACCCAATTTAAACCTGCCATAAGATGGTGGGGGAAAAAAAGAGTAAATCAATGGAGCAGAATTGTCCCTTTTTTAATAATAGATTAATAGATTAATAATAATAGAAAGAAATGGACTTGCAGTGGATGGATGGCTGATGCCATGTGTCTCTGTTGCTGTTTAACTTGTAAGAAGAATTTAGGAAGATCTATCTGCCTTTATGTTTCACATTTCCCCCATTTAATTCCTCAAACAGCAGTCACGAGTTTCCTGATCACCAGGACTGCATGTGTGCCGCCTGTACCTCATTACATTTACATTAAAGCCAATTCCCCACAGCACTGACCAGGACATGCCTAGTGTTCAGTTACACCTCATACACATTCAGATGGAGGTAAAAGAAATGTAAACACTAAAGCAAACCTTACTCAAATATCCCTTTACCTGCAAAGATCTGAGTGCTGATACTTCTTTAGATGTACATACCTTCACTTTGATTAGAGGCGTCACTTTAATAAACCATACTGCGTTATGTTAATACAATAATAATAATAATAATAATAATAATAATAATAATAACTTCTGCTATTTAAAATAAAGAGCTCGCGCTGTTCATGAGCTTGCTTTGACAGAGTGGCGTCTTTCCCCGCAGCTGCACTCGCAGTCAGCTGATCTCTGGAGGTGTGTTCACTCATGTAAAGTGCTGCGCAGAAATACTGCGGCTTCTTCTTCTTCTTCTTCTCCTTATTATTATTATTATTATTATTATTATTATTATTATAATAATTAATGAAGAGGAAATATTTTACAAACAACATGGCAAAACAGCATCCTCATAGCAAAAAGAATAAAGTTCACAAATCAGGCATCATTCATAGTTTTAAAAATAAAAATAAAAATAAAAATAATAATTAAAAAAAAAGGCTATCTGGGGGCTTCAAAAATATTAAATTAATAAAACAGCGATCTGATTTTTTTTTTTTTTTTTTTTGGAATTTTAACTTTTCATTATTTTTGAGTGATTCTAAGTAAACAATTTTTCCATTGTAAACCAGGAATACGACTTCACATATTTATGCATAAAAAAAACTGACATAGAAACAATTAATTATTAACAAGATGTTTTTGTGAAGATCATTGTGTTTTCCATTAACATCCATCCATTTTCTCTACCTCTTATCCTACACAGGGTCGCAGGGAGCCTGAAGCCTATCCTAGGGGACTCGGGGCACAGGGCAGGGGACACCCTGGACAGCGTACCAACCCATCGCAGGGCACGGTCACACACACACACTCTCACACACACATTCACTCACTACGGACAATTTGGAAATGCCAGTCAGCCTACAACACGTGTTTGGACTGCAGGAGGAAACCAGAGTACCTGGAGGAAACCCTCGAAGCACGGGGAGAACCTGCAAACTCCACACACACAGGGCAGAAGCGGGAATCGAATCCCGAACCCCCTTCCATTCTTCCATTAACATACCAAATTGTTGCAAATTGTTAATGATTGCTTATTATTTCAGTTTTTTTAAATATACGTTTTGTGTCTAGCCATTTAGACATGTCGTCTCAAAAGGTTTTAAGAAAACTATACTGAAGTAATAGATGTTTCTATGTGCTCCTCATAAAAGCTACAGCTGTTATAGCTCTTATCATAAAATTAAACCTCTTTCTTAACAGATCATTTGAAGGATGCCCATTGTTTAAGACATAAATTTTGAGGGAACAGGAAAGCCGATATAGTCTGTCCTCCACTTCCTACATTCATGTTCATTAAATCATTGCAAAATTAAGGTTCTGTTATCCAACAATTTTACAATACACTATTATACTTCTTAATGACCTCTTTGAGACTTCTTTTTGCAGAAATACTACCCTGACACACAAAAACAAAATTCAGACACCGCCCATATAAATTCGGATATGTTGAAAAAAAAACAAAAAAAAAAAAAAAACAAATAGTGATGTGTTGCATGGATAGTTGAGGGGTTAACAGCTGTTATAGCAAAGAAAGAAAGAAAGAAAGAAAGAAAGAAAACAACTCAAACATGCACCAAGTATATATCAAAGTGAACACACCTATTCTCTATTCTCTACATGGCTGACTCCTTAAGAGTTTACTGCCAATTAAAGTGCACTACATTTAGTATGAACTAATGTTATACACACTTCATATATACATACGTCATATACACATATATACAATAATAAAGCACTTGTAATTGAGCTTGAAATGATTTTTTTTTTTTTTGCATTTAAGTGTTAGGTCATGTTGTACAATGTCTCCCTCTATCGGTGTGGAGGTTAACTACCAAGCTGTAGAGGATCATAGACTGCAGCTTTTAAAATTGAATGTGTGTTGAAGTTCTGATTAAATCTAACATTATACAGAATGGATAAACAAACGGTTTAACCATTCCAAGCTCAACTAAGCCACAAGGCTTATATATTATTGGTTAGCAGCGCATTCTCAACACTGTATACCTGATACACTCGTATCAAGTGCCACACACACTGCCATGACCATTTCAGTGCCATCCTCTATAGGTCCACCATTCAACTAATATCCGGTCAATGGTCTTCCTTTTTCAATGGTGGACAGGGTAGAACGTAACTGACGAATTATGCATACACTTGGCATACACTCAGAAACTGTATGCAACAAAGTGACCTACTATACAGCAGATACTTTACCTGATAACACCAGTAGAGTAGCTAGAAGGTACTTGTACCTAATGAAGTGGCCACTGACTGTACTTGTGATCTAGCCTTATGGACATGTCTAAACCAGTCCATCATTGAATATAGAAATCACAATTCCATGTTTAAGTGTTGCATGAAACAACTAAATACATAGCGCTATATAAATACATTTATGCATCTATGCTGTTACAGCTGTCATCACCCCAAGGTTAAATATTTTTCAATAATAGCAAATCTCAATGTGTTTTATTCCTCTTATACCACAGCAGTTTGTCTACGCTTATAATTTTGTACTTACTAAAGAATAAGAAGGTTTTTTTTTTTTTTTTAAAGTATTTTATCCATTTATATAGCTTTTGGTCCCACACCAGTCTCCTTTTTTCCTCTCTCCAAGTTAAAAAGACGACAAAAAAAAAAAAGCAACTTTGCATGAAGATTTTCTTGTCTTTTTTCCCCAGCTCTAACTGGAGACTCGTTGACAAATAAATGTCTCCTTACAGAAGATATCATCATATCAACAATAGCACAATTCTCACATACGAGTCCCTGAATAAGTTTCTCTATTTATTTTTCTAATGGTAAGGTTTACACACGCATAATCAGGAACAACCAAGTTGATAAATTAAGAGGTGAAAGGAGAAAGCTTTGCTGAAAAGCTCACAAAACTGTTTTTAAAAAAATCATATCTGTAGATTCTTGCTTGTAATTACAAATTGTTACAAAGCTGCAGTGCCAAGCAAGTGTAAATGATATCGGAATGCATTCATTCATTCATTTCAGTGTGAAATGCCCCTAATATTTACTCGAAGTGATGGCCAGGGCAGCTGTCTGCTTTAACTAAGATGTAACAAGATATAACTGACAATGTAAAGTTTAAAAAACATATTCCTAAACATGCTGTGTAAATATGAGGGGCAGGATTGACTCAGTCGTGTTTCTTTTTCTTACCCACAATGCATACAGTGTAACATCTGAAAATGACCTCAAACAGTTTCTCGTAAAACATTTATTCATAACAATGAAGAAAAAATATGACAATAACTTGACACGGGTCTCACATTTTCCTGATCATAGATGAAAATTATGAAAAACGTCCTTAAATAAGAAAAAAAAAAAAGTTATTAACACAAGGGCAGGCCAGTGCTGTGTCCATATGAATATACAAACTGTCCCAGTGAGGCATCCATCCAGAGTAATGTCACTGAATAAACTGGATAAAATGTTTCAAGTAAGAAAAATATATATAAAGTTAGTATCTGTATTTGGTTGAGTAGTCTTTGGGGGACACCACAAGACCTCTTCCTTTCCGGGCTCCCCTGTAGACGGTCTCAATAATGTCGATCATTTCCTGTTTGTCCTCCATCGTCCAGTTGATCTTGTTATTGTTACCTGTGCCCAAGTCGATCATGATGTGCTTGTTCCTGCAAAAATAACGGTTAATTATATCAGAAGTGACATGTTACAACAGATCCATTAAATCATCTCAGACAAAATGCTCCTAAGCCAGCAATCTCATCCTGTCCTACAGATCCTGAGCCAAAAATTGTAATAATACCTGTGCCAATGTTATAATAATAGTTGAACAATATACTGTGAGACTCACAAGGAAATGGAACAAGTGCTCCACTCATGAGTGCATGTGGCCAAAGTGACTTATCTTCGCTAAACTTTATTCTAAACTTTATAGTAGTCTTTAGGGGTCAGCATGGATTTATATATGTATGTGTTGCTGACTTAAATATATGACAAAGTTTGTGGACACCTGACCATCACACCCAAATGTGCTTGTTGAAGATCCCATTCCAGATTTAGCCCCCCCCTTTGCTGTTATAACAACCTCCACTTTTCTGGGAAGGCTTTCCACTAGATTTTGGAGCGTGGCTTTGTGTTCATTCAGCCACAAGAGCATTAGTGAAGTCAAGTAAATAGTCGGTGTTCCAGTTCATCCCAAAGGTGTTCAGTGGGGTTGAGGTCAGGGCTCTGTGCAGGACACTCGAGTTCTTCCACTCCAACCTTCACACACCATGTCTTCATGGAGCTCGCTTTGTGCACAGGGGCATCGTCATGCTGGAACAGGTTTGGGCCTCTTAGTTCCAGTGAAGGGAAATTATAATGCTACAGCATACAGAGACATCATAAACAATTGTGTGCTTCCAAATTTCCAAACACTTTAGGGAAGACACCACATATGGTTAAGTGTCCACATACTTCTGGCCATATAATGTAGCTTACCATTTCATTAGAAAGACTGTATAACCTTAAACACCATTAAAAACAAAAACAATGGTAAAGTTTATAGTTACGTTTAATGTACATGAGACAAGTTAGTTCCTGTAATAAAGTCCTCTGTCCTGAAGACTTTCCTGTGGCAGAGCGCTTAAAGTTACAGCTTTACCTCTGACTGACACTGCAGCCGTGGCAGCTGGTGGTTTTTAAAATATCTGATTAAAATGCAAGTGTCTGTTATTCAAGTACATGTCTGTACATGTTCGGTTGTATAGTGTGTTAACATAAACCCTGATCCTAACATTAGAAATGGTTTAAAATAATTTTTATACACCTGCAGCCTTTGCTTGAGAAATTAATAGTGCAAGTTCAGGAAGACAAGCCATATCTATCTATCTATCTATCTATCTATCGATCGATCATTTTTCAGTTATGAGCCATTATATAAAATCGCATCAGACTGCGATCTCAGCGTTTTTTTTTTTCTTAAGCATACCTGAAGAAGAACATGACTGTGCAGGGGTCGTACAGTTCGTACATCTTGTTGAAATCTGGCACTTCAGTGATATCCACCAGGTAAATCACGGCAAAATTCTTGACCTGTGGGTTCACAGAAAAACCGATAAGCTTCAAATGAAAGAGCTTGTAGTAAAAATATTTTTTCCCACACATGTATTGCACCCACATTGCAGTGTGTTGCATAACGTGAACTAAAATTATATACGAATTAAAATACATGAATTCTACATAAAAACAAAGCAAAAAAATCCATCATACTCACTTGACTACTGCACGTTATATGGATGTGCTAATCTGTTTGTGGGAATCTCACTAAATTTATCAACAAAGCAACTTGGAAATGAAGTAGATGTTTAAGCCTTGTTGCATGTGGCCCTACTAAGGAAAACAGCAGTATCCATCAAATTTCCAACAATTAGAATATATTGGTTTTTGTTTAACTGATTAAGATCAACCTTAATATTACTCCTGAAGCACTGATATATCTGATTATATAGCAATTACCTGTTTGGCTGGTTAACAAGTAAACTCTTAAAGGAATCACAACTTTATTCCTTGAAGGAAAAATCCATCCTGAATGCTATGCATATTAGTATTTATTAATAAATTACATATTAAGTGATCTCAAAAGATTTATTTTATAATGAAACTATGAGCTAACGTTTGTAATCAACATGTTGCTCTATTTTCCCTCTGGCACCAGTGAGAATTGATAACAGTTTCCTACATTACCCACAATGCCGTTCGACTACCTGCTGATTGTGGTGCAGTGGAATTTAGCCCTTGCATCATCTCTGCTTAAAGAGAGCGATGCAGCAGCGCTTTGGTCATTTAGTCTTCCAAAACCTTTATGCTAATACCGTCATCAACGCCCTTGTGCTCGTCAGTCCTGACTGCATTGCATTCTGATATATTGAGCCCACTGTTTGCAGGCGCCACTAGCTTGGATTTCTCTTTAATATGGAAAATGGTGAGTGATGATAAAATAAAAAAGTACTTGCTTTATTTCTGTTTTTAGGAGCTAACATCGAAACATGACTGTTACCCCTAATGTTTGAGATTGCTGATTTTTTTTTTTTTTCCCCTCTATTAAACTCCAGTGTGTCTGCATGAATAATATTCCCCATGACTTCAGCACAGTCCACTTGAACAACAAAAATACAGCACCAACCAACAAATTAGCACCACATTCACTAAGCACATCAAAAACATATTGTATTTCAGGGTGGACTTGTCCTTTAAATGCACCAGAGTTTCTCAGGTCAGAGTGTAAAGTGAACCTCAGAACAGTAAGCTGAAAGATCTGATAAAATCACAGTGTACGAAAGACCTTTTCAGCAATGCTGTACAAAACTTCATCCATTTTCATGCATGTAGGGTCCCAGTCATGGCCAAATCGGATGACAAGCACACGGTCCTCTTCAGATAAAATGGCCTGGTCCACCTGCCAGCCATTATGGAGGTGAGGAAGCATGTACGACATCTTGGCTCAAGAGAACAGTGTACCTAAAGAAAAAAAAAAGAGGTATTGTTCAATATTAAACAATTACTGACTAGTGGTGGTGTATGTCCATAAATCTGAGTACTGTCTAAAAGTGAAAACAAATTAGCTATAGTTATACAACTGCAGGATGAAAGTGGAGTGTGCGTATATACACGGTTTTACGGTAACCACCAGGCTCCGGAGGGAAAACGGTAGCTGTTTTTTTTTTTTTTTCGGTCAAAATGTAAACATTAGAAACGTTAAAATGTCTACTTATTGAAGCTAGCTTTTAAAATCAACCTTAAAACTTGAAGAGAGGTTACATGTTAGCATTTTATTTGCATATTTTCAAACTTTTCCGGAGTAAACTCATTTCAGTTCATACATCGTCTAATTATTTTTAAATGACGGAACTGTTCATTGTTCTGCATATTAAATTCACATAAAATTGATTGTTTTTTAAAACAAACTTACACAAAATGAACATTTTATTCTTTGAAGATGTAACCTATAGCAGTTAATAATAAAGAGTGCATGTAAACAGCGTTATGATGGGTACCGTAAAACCAGGTATATACGCGCACAAAAGTTTCTATTGAGGCTAGTAAGCAATATTCTAGAAATTTCTAGGCGGTCTACCACAAAACAGTTGTAAGTCATTTCACAAAAAAATCCATACACTTCTTATCAGTAAGTATAAGGGGATCTTACCTTTAATCAAATAAAAGCAGACAAGCGTTTGTTTGCTTCTATTTCTTTTGTGTAACACCGCACACTACCGCACTCAGTCCTTTCAGCCTCCGGACGCGGTTCCAGGAAGTGACGTCACCTCAAACAAACTAGAGCGTTTCAAAGCTTGTCGCGTGCGCACGTCGCCGCCTTTCTGTGTGGAGTGAAAAGGCAGGAGAGAGAAGAGCTACTGGACATTGTAAAGCCAGGTACACTATATATGGAAAAGTATGCGGACACCTGATCATCAGAACCATATGTGGTTCTTCCTCAAACTGTTCCCACAAAGTTAGAAAAACACAATTGTTTATAATGTCTCTGTGTGCTGTAGCATTACAATTTCCCTTCACTGGAACTAAGAGGCCCAAACCTGTTCCAGCATCACACTGCCCCTGTGCACAAATTGAGCTCCATGAAGACATGGTGTGTGAAGGTTGGAGTGGAAGAACTCGAGTGTTCTGCACAGAGCCCTGACCTCAACCCCACTGAACACCTTTGGGTTGAACTGGAACACCGAGTGCACCTTCTCACCTAACGCCAGTGCCTGACCTCACTAACGCTCCTTTTATTTATTTTATTTATTTACTAACCCACCCAGAGAGAGGCAGAGGTTTATAATTCCTAATTTACTGAACATACACTATATAGTCATAAGTATGGGATAAACTGGAACACCAATTTCACACCAGACCTTCTCACCTGACATTGTAGCCAACTTCACTACAGCTCTTGTGGCTGAATGATCACAAATCCCCACAGCGACACTCCAAAATCTGGTGGAAAGCCTTCCCAGAAGAGAGGAGGATATTATAACAGCAAAGGGAGGAATAACTCTGGAATGGGATGTTCAGCAAGCACATATGGGTGTGATGGTTAGGTCTCCACAAACATTTGGTCATATAGCGTACTTCTATAAAGAAAAAATTTCACCTTGAAATGCATTAAATATATTTATGTTTATTGAAATATTTGTGACGTACTTAAGAGTATTTTTTTTTTATTCCTTTGAGAAATAAGCAGTTGTCTGTGCACTGACATCCATCAAACATAAAGGATAACAGTCAGGTTTCGCTGTTTGTTCCAAAAACCAAAAGAGCAAGAGCTTCTTTTCTGATTCAATATTTTCCACTGACAACGTCATATTAATGAGAAATCCGGTGTAGAAAGTAGTGAAGACAGCAAAGCTTATATTCAAAGTTTCAGAGTATAATGGAGTTATATGACATGGTTATGGCAGGAACTTGGAAAAACTAGTTAGCGAGCTACGTTGGAAGCTGATCTGTTGGAGCAGAGTGTACAGATGAGGAGGTGAGAGAGCTAGGAAGCCTAAAGGACCTAAGCACTGCTGCATCGCTCTCTTTAGGGAGAGATGAAGCAAGGCCTAAATCCCACTGCACCACTATCAGCAGGTAGTTGAAAGGCATTGTGGGTAATGTAGGAAATTGTTAACTAAATTGAAAATAACTTGTCAATGAAAGCTGTTTTCCTTTAACACACTGTAAGTTCATGCAAATTGTGTGACATTAATAAATCTACTGTCTATTTCAAACTGCAAGCAAACTCCAGGCTTGCCGTTTCAGCTCTCCCCTGCTTAAACACATCACACAGCAACAACTTATTATTATATAATATTTCGCCAGTGTTTTACTTCCAATCAAAATCATTGTACGTATTTTCATGCCAGTCCAATAAACAAAAATCATCAATCAACCCGAACAGAATGTTCCAGAAACAGACTCCAAACATTTATACATATCTAACCATATATCTAATAGTTCTTCATCACTGAAAAAGTAATAAACACACTTTTTTTTTAAAAATTATATAGTTTTTCTGTGACTGTTTATTTTGCATTCTTTCTCACACTGTGACCTTGGGAATGTTGAAATGTACTCAAACCAAGTCTGAACACATTGTGTGCCAAAATGAACTTTTCATACAACCTTACCATTATAAAAACACATTAATAAACTATGCTTATAATTGGCAAAGACAGACTGACGCTATGTTCCTGACAGAGTTGTATCTCAGACCCGGTATCCCAGAGCATTTAGTCAGTTCACAAATGTAACACAGTATTTGACTACTTAACTTAGTGAATACTATCCCAAAGCCCAGATTTCAATAAGAGATAACTACAAAGGTTGAAAGGAAAATATGAACAGTCTTCTTGGAAATTTAAAAAAAAAAAAAAAAAACAATCCTGTAATGTAGGCACAGGATCAATGAGCAAGCACTTAAGATGAAATACTGAAAGTGTCTTGGGGTGGGGGGTGCACATAATTCGATAAATACATTACGTTTCAGCAAACACACTATAGGAGTATGCATTTGAACTTAAAGCGCTCTAAATAAAATATATAATAGGGAAAGTATACAAAAAAGGACAATTAAGGCCAAATAAACCGCACCACGAAACAGTGGTGGTGTAATAAGGGCGTCATTCTCAGAAGTATGTAATAAACAGTAATACAGTATGTTCTGTGAAGGATGACAATTCAAACTCTTTACCAAACAACATACAAACTCATAAAGAAGTTCAACTTTACTAATTAAACTGAACTCTAAGCAAAATGGGGCTACAAAAGATTTCGATAACATGACTGGTTCTTTGAAAACTGATCTACGTTAACACCATACACACTTTTTGCATTGTTTTGAGGAGTATATTTATCCATGTGTTGTCACTTTTGAGCCATTTTATTTAGCCTCGTAAGGTGCTAAACTTTCATTAAGCTTTTCACCTTCATTCATGTTATTTTTTTCTTGAGGTTCCTGTGTTTCTGTGGACGGCTTCTCTGGCTCTATTTCAGGAATAAACAGGTTGTGTTTCACCTTCATCAGCTCTATCATGTTGAAACCTAACAAGACCGCGGCCTTGTTTCGCTGCAGTTGCTTCATGCACCTGGTACGTTTGGCGCCAAACTGGCAGGCAACATCGGTTTTGTTCAGCAGCAATCGGCTGCTCAGGGCAATGATCTCCTTCTTGACTGGATACGGTTGTTTGTTAAAGTACTTGTTCACGAATTCCCGACGAGCCTCAAAGGAGCGTAACTCCATTCCTGCAGGATCCAGAGCAAACTGCACAGAAGGATCATCCACCACTTCTGCTGAAGAAGTAGGCAAACCAGTGAACCTCTCTTTCTCTAACCTCTTTTTTCTTGCTAGTCTGGCCTCTCTCTCTCTCTTATTAGCTTCTATGGCCTCCTTCACAGCCAGCTCCAACCTCAACTTGCTCTGCATTTCTACATCTGTCTCTTGAGGTTGAGGTGCTGGAACTGATGCTTGGACTTGTCCCGGGACTGGAGCTGTAGTCTGTCTTGGGAGTGCTGGGAAGGAGATTAAACCTTGGCTTACTCTGGGGCCAATGGTTAGTCCAGAATTTACCCTTTCAGCATCTTTGAGGGTTTTGGGCGCAGAGCGACATCTGGATATATGGACACTGATCGCTTTGACCGTTGTTTTCCCCGTGTATACCCCACCACAGTAGATGCACTTGTATGCTGGCATTTTAAGTATGGCATGGACGGTAGGTACAATGAAGTGCTTTTCTCTAAGGTGCATTTGATAGCACTCCATGTTCAGCAGCTTCTCAGAACAGAAGATGCAGTCTAAGCTGTCCGGCTTAGGCATGGGCATCTTGCATACAGCCTGCGGATTCATAGGCGACATCTTCAAAAAGATCAGATCAAGTGAATTAGTAACTAGAGCCAAATTAAGCTCTTTCTCTCCCATCATCTCTTTTGGGGCTGTGGTGTTAATGTCAAAATAGGGAAACAGGAGGTGGCCAGACTCGTCAGTATAAAGACGATATTCTCGTCTCATGAAGTCACAGTTGGCCTTTTGGGTTGGATTGTGCTCAACCTGAATATGTGCAACCAGCTGTTTGATGGAATAGAACATCCCAGGACAAAACAAGCAATTCAAACCATGAATCAGATGTTCAAAAATACCCTTTTCAGACAGCAAGACTTTACACATCAGGCATTTCACTGTCTTGTCAGGCATTTTCTTCAAAAAGGGTGCTCGAGCAGCCAGGCCTAGCTTGGACTTCTTGGATGAGTCTTTATGGACCTCCACATGGGAGTCATATATATTGGATGGAAAAAGCTCATTACAAATCGGGCAGGTGACCCATTTCTTGGTCTGCTTGGAATCTTGGGAGTTTTGCTGATGTATGCCATTGTTCTGGGACACCGGCAATGGTGCTTTGCTGACTACTTGGACATTGTTTGCCTGGACAGACAAAACTTGTAATGGAGCGAGAGTGTATGTAGGCAGGCCATCGACTTTGTTGCCTGTGGGGATCAGATGACTCAGAAGGGACTGGGATGTAAGCATGGTACCTCTAGGGGTAGGCTGATTCAAGGGGAACCTTGGAGTAACAATCATTGGCTGTGGTGGTGGCCCTCTTACAGTTGGGACATTAAACTGTACCCCAGGTGGAAGAAGAACTTGACGGGATGGAGGATATAGAGGACCTGGGACTCCAACCCTGACTGGCTGTTGGTGTGGAATAACCGGCTGAAGTACTGGGGCAGGAGTCGTTCCTCCAACATTAGGCAGCGCTGCAGAGACAGTTCTTGGAGCTTGAACATTCTGGATAGTCAGTGGCTGACCAGGTTGTAGCAAACCTTTTGCCTCAGCACTAGCAAGCTGAACCAGAGCTGAGGCTTGAACAGGAAGTACTGCTGTGTTAGGGGGAGGGAGTAATCTAGGTCCACCATTAGCCAGTGGCAAGACTGTTCCTGGAGCTGGTATAGGGGTCATTAAAGGTTGGCTAGGTGGCCCTGCTATAACAGGACTACCTTGGATCTTTGGTGCTAGAGTGGGAGCCGGCTTCTTAGTGTCAGTTTCAAAAATCAGAGAGTTTATGTGCAAATCCAATTCCCTGTGCTTGTCAGAGGTCAGTATGTGATATAGCAGGTGCTCAGAGGTGTCTGCGTTTGCACCACAGACCTTACAATAAAATTTCCTGTACATCTGCCCAAGGGCCTTCAAGTCAGTGTCTGCTCTTTGTCCAGCAAAGCGATTCAAAAGTACAGTGTAATGATTAATGAGAACATGCTTTCTCATGCTGTACAAGAGATCATCACGAACGGGGCATTTTCGGCACTGAAACGTATGTCCACTTAATGCTTTAGCAGACAGAGGTGTCACTGTGTCAGATTCTGGCTTTTGGTTTTCAAAATGGAACAGCCTATAGTGCTTGGAGATGATTTTAGGGTGGCCGATAAATGGGCAGGAGGAGCAGGCAGAGAGACTGCAGACCGACTGCTCATCATCATGGTAGCGATGAATATGAGCCCTGAATGAATACCAGGACCGCGTCGAAAATTTACACAATGAGCAGCACAGTCCTCGGGTGCGGTAGGTCCACTGGAGGGAAAAGAGGGAGAAAAGCGCAAATGTTACATATAATGCTTTATATACACAATGTTAGGATTGTGGCTATAAACATGTTGTCATAACATATTTAGCGTTCTAAACCAAACAGGTTACAAATGCCTCCAAATATTTAAAGTGGAAAGTATTTGTCTTAATCTAGTTGGGACATTCTTTAACAGCTACATCAAATAATGAATAAGCCTGTAAATCAACATAAAGGAGCTTAGAAATTTGATGGTTTGATGGTTGTGTAAGATATGATCTTGAAATATAATTCATCTTTTGTCATATGACAGTTGTCAGGAGCATAGAACTGCTTAGCTACTCCCAACCATACACTATATGGCCAAAGGTTTGTGGACACCTGACCATCACACCCATATGTCAGCCTTCCCTAAACTGTTGCCACAAAAGGCCTCCTCACCCAACATCACTGCCTCACTTCACTAATGCTCTTGTGGCTGAATGAACACAAATCCCCACAACCACGCTCCAAAATCTAGTGGAAATCCTTCCCAGAAGAGTAGAAGTTTGTTATAACAGCAAAGGGGGACTAAATCTGGAATGAGATGTTCAACAAGTACATATGGGTGTGACAGTCAGGTGTCCACATACCTTTGACCATATAATGCACATTAAATTAACTATTCATTTAAGACTGCATAAAGAGCCAACAGCAAGCTGCAAGGCCAGCCACTACACACCATCTCTTCTTTTCTCAAGGTTTAGTTTGTAACCTTGGAATTCCCAGTTAATGATAATAATCCTCTATAAAAGTATTATAACATTTCTTTTATAATAAGATCTATAATACTTGAACTCTCATATCATGAAGGCCATAGGGTTCTCATATGGAAAGGATCAAACAATTACCACTGTTCTACACTGTTCTATCAATCTAATTTTCAAACAATTATCTAATTGTTCTAAATTCATATATGAAACCCATGGCCTTCATCAATGAGCTACGGATACTAAATGAAAAAGCTTCAGAGTAGTGCTTGGTGATCAAATGACTGAGTTGTATTCAAATTCAATAAACTTTCATTTCCCCTTCTAACTAATACAGAAACAGCCAACAGACAAGGCCTGGTCATGTAGCGTTAGCGCAAAGCCAGCATACAACAGCCAATCAGAATGCACGTTGTTGAATGCATTCAGAGAAATTGTGCATAATTCACTTCTTACATTTAATGCTTGCCAACTCAAATAATAATAATAATAATAATAATAATAATAATAATAATAATAATAATAATAACAGTGCAGTGGTCGCTGAACAGTTAAGGCCCCGAGTTACTGATCGGAAGATCGGGGGGTTCAAGCCCCAGCACTGTCAAGCTGCTGCTGTTGGGCACTTGAGCAAGGCCCTTAACCACATCTGCTCCAGGGGCACCGTATCATGGCTGACCCTGCGCTCTGAACCCAGCTTCCTAACCAGCTGGGATATGCGAAAATTGCATTTCATTGACTCTGTACTCATACTCCACACTATGACAATTAAATTGAATCTTAACCTAATCTTAAACGAAACTAGAATACAGCTTGTAAACTATGGAAAATTTGCACATTCACCTTTTTCTTCCACTTGCCATTAAATCCGTCTGATAGATCAGTCCATTCAGTAGCATCAAAAACGCTGTCTCCTGGATCAAACTCCTGAAGACTCTGAGTCAGAGAAAAACAAAAGATTTTCATTCAGTCAGTTATAAAAAACAGAAATGTACATGAATTCTGAAAAGTAGAAGAGAACCACCAGAGCCTAGTGTTACTAGTGGAGATCATCCATGTGGTCGTTTCCTTGCTAGATGTGAAAAAAAAATTAGTCATCTTGTGACAGTGCAGTCATATAGGTTGCCTATAAAAGCTGTGTCACGTTCAACCTCTGGCCATTCACATTCAATTTGTAAAATCTGACAGAGGTCAACTGTGTGGAGTTTCTGGGCATGTTCGCATGGGTTTCCTGCAGGTTCTCTAGTTTCCTCTCAGCTAAAACATGCTAGTTGGTGGTTTGGTAACACTGAATTTCCCCTAGGTGTCTCAAATGTCCAAAACGTCCCTTGTAGTGCCACCCAGGAGGTTGACATTGAGTCGAATGACTTGCATTTTGATATGCCTGTGCAATCTCTTCCCTAATCTGTCTTTACACAGTGGAGCCCCTTTATGGTGCTTCCCAAAGTACACAAACAGCTGGTCTGTGAATTGGCAGCTGGCGGCCACTTCCACATGTACACAGCATGGTGCCACAGCCGTAGTGCCAATACCTTTGGCAAGAAATGCTGAGTTTAGTTATAATGTGGCATTTGAACTGCAGTCCCAATGCAGACACTGCGTACAGACCAACAACACTTGCAGCTCATCTATTCATCTGGCCAAAGCTGTCATATGAAAAGTCCCACAGTGAGATCACAATTCTTGAGACCAGGGACTTTCCACACACACACACACACACACACACCATTTGGAGGAAAGATCCCTGTGTTTGGTGGTGGTGAACACTGAAACTCTTAACAATACCCACTGTGCTCAGCAGCCACTGATCTGTTATCAAGTGCAAGCAGTTCAGAGGTGAAAACCAGCCCACTGTTGACCACATATTTTCACATACACTGCCGAGATGTCTGATTGCTCGACAGGCATGGCTGTATGCTGTGTAACTTCATCCTGGTGATGCTGTGGTCTCTGAAACTCAACATTGCATGAACAGTGTGATGACAAACAAATATGCCTAAAAGGTAACCTTAATCCTTAATAGACCAAGCTTTTGTTTACTTTTACTTTTAGTCTGCAGTACGTTAGTTCCAGCTGTCGAGCTGGTGGGCTATTAATCATTACTCAAGATCAGAGAGTCAGAAGTAATAATTACATCAGTGTCTGTCATCCCCAAAATTCAGCTCTTCATTATGCTGTTGCATTGTTGCTAACAGCTCTTAAGAGAAGAAGTGTGTACTTTTCTTTTTCGTGGCAGCTCAGCCTTCTTCACATTTCTGTTTCAGCTGCAACAATGCAGCTAATAAGCTCACCTTTTTCTTTCTCTTCAAGGCCAATTTACTTCCTGTTTTGCGATAACTAGTCAGCACAGTAATGACTATTTGTTCAGCACTCTCAGATCCTGCAAGTTAAACTTCACATATTGATATTAGCATTATGTTGAAGTTGGGGCAAGGCTCTCCAAATGCCCATTGGAAATGCCCATGTCGGGGCCTGAAAGAATAACCCTGAAAATTTAAAAAAGCTGAAAAATTTATGAAATTAGTTATGCTTGTTGCTCTGCGTCCACAGCACCAATGCTGCTACCCACTAACACAAGCAAAAGGCAGCCGTGGCCTAATGGTTAGAGAGTCGGACTTGTAACCCGAAGGTGAACCTGAAGGTCGTGGGTTCGAGTCTCAGGTCGGCAGGGATTGTAGGTGGGGGGGAGTGAATGACCAGCGCTCTCTTCCACCCTCAATACCACGACTGAGGTGAGACCCTTGAGCAAGGCACTGATCCCCCAACTGCTCCCTGGGTGCTGCAGCAAAAAAAGCTGCCCACTAGTGTGTGTGTGTGTGTGCGTGCACTTGGATGGGTTAAATGCAGAGCACAAATTCTAAGTATGGGTCGCTACACGTCACTTCACTTCACATATACTCATTTGTTGGTGACGATTTAACAGTAACAAAAATAATAGATTAGAGCACTCTACTTTAACATACATTGTTATTTCCCTGCAACTCAAGCATGGGAAAAAGGTAAGGCCCCTTTTATAGGCTGCCTACTGTATGAAGAGACTGTCACGTTGATGGGACTCGACAAGAAAACAAGCACATGGAAAGATCTCACCAGTTCAGAAGGAAAGCACTCTGGCAGTCTGGAGCATAATGAAGTAGTACTCACCTTACACAAGCTTAAGCACTCTTCAAGGCCAAATTCACTCAAAATGTTTTTCACTTTCTTTCTTGTTCTTCGGATTTTCTCCAGTCCTCGAACTGGAAACTGATACATGGTTCCTCCCCTGAGGTAGAACACAGATGTTAAAAAAGGACCTGACTATAGGGACCTGACTTGTTTTACTAATGTACAACAAGTGTTACCGGATTGTAACACTCATTTTACAATGACAAGAACATACAGTAACAACAACAACAACAAGGTGTCACAGATTTCACTAAGAATGATTTGATCTACTAGACCTACGTGTCAACAAACCACGTAGGAAACAAACACTGTGACCTGTCACGCTACAGCGAAGACGTGATGACTTTTCTTCCCAAAAAAAATTTCCATGCACTCTGCAAAACTTAAAATGGCAATCCAAATGATGCGTGCATATAAATAAAGATGGAAAGATAACAGTACTAAACTTACATGAAAACTATAATTCTAAACAGAAAGAAATCTTCAGACAGATAAAACAGGACTGGTCCAAATGGGAAAGTGTGCAATTTATTCGCTTTATTTAATGTGCATTTTGCAAGATCAAAATCCATATCTACTTATCATTTACTGGTGCTACACTCATCTATGATACTGCGCTTTTTGGCAGTGTTTGGAAGAAGTCCTGCGCACGTGAGAGATAACGTCCTTATGCTTAAAGCAAGCAAGTCAC
This sequence comes from Pangasius djambal, assembly GCA_022985145.1. NCBI lineage: Eukaryota > Metazoa > Chordata > Actinopteri > Siluriformes > Pangasiidae > Pangasius > Pangasius djambal. The sequence goes on from CM041003.1 coordinate 9,032,893, forward strand.
CTTTCAGTGCGCGCTGTGCAGCTGGAGAATAAAAGCTGTCTAATTTCTCCTAAACTCCTAAGCAAAACTGTTCATCGTCCAGTTTCACCATCTTCCACCAGTTTAAGGGATGCAAACTGCATGATGTGGCTCGTGCAAAAATAAACGTGCACAAAGATGACACAAGTGCAAAATGAAGGGTGAAAATAATAATAATAATAATAATAATAATAATAATAATAAAGTAATTTATTATTAGTAGTAAAAAAATACAAAAGTATATATATAAATAAATTTATTAGTAGTAGTAATAATAATAATAATAATAATAATAATACATTATTGCCACCAGATGCCTCCAGCTCGTGCAGGACAGGAGAACGATATACTATTTAATTTTTATGCATTTAAACTTGGCTTGCTAGAGATGTGTATGAAAATGTGAATGCGTGATGTATTTTATTTATTTATTTTTTTATATAAAAAAAAAAGTAAATAGTAGCTACTGATACTGAGTTAAGTCTAGGGTGATTTGCTTCTTAATATTACATTATGACAGGAGGGTAAACTTGTCATGTGATTATATGAAGTGCAAACTAGAGCAAGGATGAGCTAAAACCTCGCGAGGAAACGCGTTGCATTTCATTTCATTAAAATGTGGACATGCAACATCATCCGCTGCATCTAATAAACATGTGCGGTTTGTGTGCATTATGTGGAGAAACACAATATACTTTCAGTTTAGCACGAGGACATGCCCGCGGTTTGCTGGAACTTCTCCTCATCGCCCGCCTGCCACATTCACATGTTCTCTGATTGTATATCTTACCTTCTTTAGCGCCACTGATTTTTCTTTCTTTTTTTTTTTTTTTCGGAGGGAGTTTTTTCCTAAAAGGGCGACAAAGCAGACTTCCCACCAATCCGCGCGCCAACGACGGTTACAGGCAGCGTGGATGCACAGCGCCACAGTTACAACAAAAATCTATTTTCCTTTTTTTTTTTCAGCAGCAGCGACAAAAAACTGCGCCGCAAACACGCTCTGAAGAATTATTCCTAAACGTAGCTTCGTTGTTCAAGCACATAAAAAGAGAAAATGGCGCATTGAATGACAAGGAAGTGACGTATATTCCTAATTAGCATATTTCATTCCTGACCAATGAAATGTCAGTGCACTAAAAGTCGAGAAACTCTTAATAAACAGCATCTACAGTCCCTCAGCTGTATTCACATGATGCTACACGTCAAAGCCTACATGGCTCACGTGAAAATGAAGTTGATGACTTAATTAAGTCAATTCAAGATTCATTATTTGGGATGATGTAAGTCATAAGTGGGCGGGACTACTGGGTGGATACACAGCACAGCCACTAGAGGGGGTCTGTGGGCTGCTGGTCGCTCAGCAACTGCAAAAAGTGGGAGGGCCTTCTGATGGCTGAAGTCATATCACCCCATAAGTCATTGGCCAATAGGAGACGAGCGATCATTACTATTCTGTTCTCAATCTGAAGTAGAGAAAATGAAATGTCCACTAGCTATTCAGAAGGTAGCAAATTGCAAAAGTCTATCAATTAGTGATTTGAAGTTCTTAATTACGCACAACACGTCAGGCTACGTTATAGGCTAAAATTTTCGTAACTTTTTTAGGCATTCTACGTGCGAATTTATCCATTGTTAAAAATTTATTTTAGAATATTGTAGCTACAGAAGGGCTATAGTTTACAGCCTATACTTCTTGAACCCTGAATGTTTATAAAATGTTAACTCGGTTATAGGATTGAAATTCGGCAATATAAAACAAGCTAAATTAGCTAAAAAACTTAAGCTAAGCGTGAATCCTGAAGTACGCAAATGCCTACGATAAAAGTTCACGGAAGGTAAAAACCTATGTCAACCTATATACCTATATGTTTCTTTTCATGGACAAAAACGATAAATTATTTTACGATATCGTAAGTACTAATGTAAGATAACGTAAGATATCACTATGTGAATTATTGCATCTTGCATAGCTATGAGTAGCTATGTCTGCAGACTTGGTTCAATAAATCAAAGGAACTGCTGAAATTGTATCTTAAGTGTATGTGTGCACGTTGAATGAAAGTTGAGAAAACCTAAAAGAATGTTCCCAATTTTGGGACAGTACAGATAGAAATTGGATAATAACGAAGAGTTGCTATAAAAAGAGAATGTCGTAATGTTGTGCTGTTGTTGTAACTGTGAAGTAGGTGAAGGAATAATGTAGCCTGCTAACAAATGATATTACTGGCATTTATGCCTGAGGTAACACTCAAAAAATATCAAACTCATTCAGGTAAAACCTGTTAGAACAGATAAAGACGACAAATATTAGCTACATGTTGCAAATCATGTAGCTAACCTACCACACATTTCAATACATATGAAAGGTACATTCGAAAGTACATCATTCTACTTAAACTACTTGGTCACAGTGCGTTTTGGGATTAGAAAAGGTTCCCTGGTAACTTGGGCTATTCTGTATAAACAGTGAAAAGCGACAACGATCAAAAAATATTTTTGGAAAGGGGTCGTTCTAGTATTTGGCACATTTTAGAAAGAACGCTAAGTGGACTTGATATTTACTCAACTTTGAGATAAAGCTTGCAACTCCAGAACTATCTCTGTGGGAACCAATCAAGAGTATTAATATTACATAGGCTATTATACATTTATTATATACATGCCTGAATAATTAAAGTCCTAAATACAACAGGTACCTTTGAACCTTTTTAATGTTCCTATATAGCAAATGACATGAACAGCAGCAGGACAGTAATCTACTTACAAGGTGGAAATATTTAGTGAAACTCTTTTCAGCAGAAACGATACATACATTTGTATTCTATATACAATTAAGAGATCCTTTTCTATAAAACCGGTTGCTGTTACATGTATATTTATAGGATCTTTAACAGCCTGCTATGCCACAGCAATTCAATTATACTGAATTCATGATTTTAAAATGCAGAATGTGTTTGCTTTTTGGGCCAATGTGTTGGCACTGTTGTGTTTTTTTTGGATTAGTCATGTTGCAAGACCAAAGCCTTTTGAAATATAGGATTTCCTGGTTCTACTAAGTGGCACATAAGTGACTGAAAACCTTTAGGTCCTGTGACCATTATATTCCCTCCAAGAATTGGTGTGTTCAGTTGAGTATGCTGTGTTCAGTCTTGTTTAAATATAACACTGTCTATATCTAAAATGATTATCTTTTGTCTTATCTGTCAACATTGTCCCAGAACTAGTGTGAAATCTGGCCACCTGCAATATATAGCAGGAACTGAACAATTCTCTTGTTCAGTTCCTGATATATATAAAAATGCAATTCTGCACATTTTTTCTTCTAATAATAAAAAAACAGTACATTTCACAGTTAAGACAACCATTCACATGTCTGTTAAAAACATTATTAGGACAAATTTTAGGTCAGAGACATGACCTGATGTTTGTCTGATTAATCTGAAAATGTATTACACTAAATTGAGACATTACTATAGAAAGAGTGACCAGGTTAGCTATATTGTCCTCAGTTAATTTCAGATTTAATTAATTTAATCAAACCACTTCTTTTTTCCCCCCGTTTTCCCCCAGGAGTTTTGTTGTTGTGTAGTCCCGTTCTTATACAGGAATTAAAGAGTTATTCAAGTCAAAGATTTGCAAACATCTTACAGTGAACATCTTACATTAAACGAAAAGTACATGCAAGCGTAATTTATTTGTCCCTTGTCAGATTGTCAGAGACCTGCCAATGGCTGATGTGTGGCATTCAATGCGCAGATAAAGTAGCGGAGTCATTTGAACTATGGAGTTTATTCTATGCTAGAACTATTAAACACATTTACAAGACCTACAAGCAACATCTGAAGTTTTAGAACTGCTGTTACGGAAAATTAATTGTGACCAGCCAGATTGGAGAATTCAACAGTGCCGTGGTGTTATTAATTAAGATTAATTTCCTGCCGAAGTCTAATACACTGAACACACTCTCAGGAATGTGAATGCCAGCTAAAAAGGTATATAACCAGACAGAATCACCTAGCATCCACTGACAGGCTTCATTGGCTATACCAAAGAAAGCCCTAAGACTAGCTCGGTGAATTGCCTATGTACACTATATGGCCAAAAGTATGTGGACATCTGACCATCAAAGCCATATGTGGTTCTTCCCCAAACTGTTGCCCCAAATTTGGAAGCACACAATTGAATAGGATGTCTTTGTATGATGTAGCATTACAGCTTCCCTTCCCTGGAACTAATTCTAAGGTCTGTTGTTTTTATAACTCATATAGATATGACCCTGTGCAGAGAGTGAAATGTGGGTGTAGGGAAAGCGGAAGTGGTAGGGGAAGGAAAGAAGAGATGTGAGATTTATTGTTAACAGGACAGGATGTGAGAAAGAGAGAGTGAAAATGACAACTCCTGAATATGCTTTATAAATAAAATGTATTATTATTATTATTATTATTATTATTATTATTATATGCATATGCCACCAGATCCTCTGCTAGCTGGATGGCTTCATCCAGCAATGCTGGTTGGTGACACTGGACCCCCTCTGCCATTCTTCCTGGAGCTGAATGATGAACTGCTTCATCACCACTATGTGGATGAATTCTCGTATCCTACACCAGCAACTAGCTTTGATATGAATGCCGGAGCTGCTATATGTAGGCCAACGGGGATCCAACCGCACTGAGCAACTGCATGGACTGTTGTTGGTGTTCTTCAGGAGACCTAACAAACCTCATGCAGGGTGGCTTTCTTCAGCTCTCGTTGGTCAGTTGTGTCTGTCTTGCCAGCTCCTGAGCTGTGATTTGGGTGAGAGCATAGCCAACAGCCGGACCTACCATTCCCTCTCAAGCCACCCTCGTGCAGTGACCGCATGGTCAAAGAGCTAAACAAAGACTTTGGTAGTCTTGTGGGGTTATCCTTATGATGGTAGTGTGGGGGACAACTCGAGTGTTGGAGGGTTGCAGCAAGCTCCAGACCACCTTCTTGCTCCTTCATCAGTGCCTCAAAGCATTGATGATGGTATGATGATGTATCCCGTGTATGCTGGTGAAAGACTTGATCACCTTGCAAAGGCGGCATACCGGTATCCTCAGTCCTGGGTTTCGGCACCAATATAACACCCTAGTTTGGCTTGGTAGGGGATGAGTACACTCAAGGCAGGCATCTGAATGGCAAAGCTGAACTTTTTCCTTTATTTGGCTACAACCAAAGGTATATGTTTTAACTGGGCAAATTAAACAGCTCTGTCTCTCTGGTTCTAGCTCAGGCTCAGTTAAGACCAGATCAGATCAGATCCAAACAGCTCCACAGATCTCTGCCTTTCTCGGAGTAATAAACTAGAGAAAAATAAGATAAACTGGATAGATAGACATTTCAGTGTATTTTGTAGATTTATAATTAATTATTAATTGATAAATTGCTGTATGTGTATATATATATATATATATATATATATATATATATATATATATATATATATATATACACACACACACACACACACACACATATATATATATATATATATATATATATATATATATATATATATATATATATATATGGCCAAAAATATGTGGACACCTGACCATCACACCCATATGTGCCCATTCCAAAACCATTGGCATTAACACAGAGTTGGATCCCCCTTTGCTTTTATAATAAGCTCCACTCTTCTGGGAAGGCTTTCCACTAGATTTTGGAGCGTGGCTGTTGTGCTCATTCAGCTACAAGAGCATTAGTGAAGTTGGCTACAATGTCAGGTGAGGAGGTCTGGGGTGCAGTTTGGGGTGTTCAGTGGGGTTGAGGTCAGGGCTCTGTGCAGGACACTCGAGATCTTCCACTTCAACCTTCACACACCATGTCTTCATGGAGCTCGCTTTGTGCACAGGGGCGTCGTCATGCTGGAACAGGTTTGGGCCTCTTAGTTCCAGTGAAGGGAAATTGTAATGCTACAGCACACAAATACATTATAAACAATTGTGTGCTTCCAACTTTGTGGGAACAGTTTGGGGAAGAACCACATATGGATGTGATGGTCAGGTGTCCACATACTTATGACCTTATAGTGTATATTTAGTAAATTAGGAATTATAAACCTCTGCCTCTCTCTGGGCAAACAAACAAACAAACAAACAAATAGATGCATATCTATAAATACAATATCTATTTTTTAATTTTTCAGACAATTTCAACGTTGGAACTTTTATTTTTAAGTGAGGACTTTAATGTTTTTAGACGTCCGTGTAAATCGCCGGAATATAATCAACAGTCGAACTATAAAAGCGCTATAAAATAAAAAATATTAACATTCGCAGTCTTCAAAAAGCCACTTATTAGTTATTGAGTTACTTAAAGTTAGTTATTTTAATTAATTTTCGTAGCGGGTTTATTCTTGCATGGTGATGTCTCTGGCATTGCTGAGACAGCTATTCTGCAGAAGGCCTGATCCTGAAGCTGAAAACGCTCCCTAGTCACTACATAGTGCACAAAATACAGTATGAAATGACCTTTTTACACCCTATGAAGTGCACTATATGTCAATTAGGGCGGTATTTTTGGGGTTCGGTTTCTTCATCGGTCCAGTAGCTGCAAGTTTCCGTCTTAAAAGAAAAGAATGGCTGGATTTCCAGGAGTGTCTGTATTATGTGAGAATCCAAACGAGGTGTTTCTGGATGTGTCAAAACTGCTGTTGACGTATGCGGACAATATTCTCAGGTAAACATCACTGTAGCCTGAATTATATACAGCTCTACCTGCTTTAGAGATTAGCTAAATTAGCTCGAGGGAGCTGGACGGCTGTGTAATAAATGCTCCGTCATCTTTCCGAATGTAAATAATGGCCGAGTCCGAGCTGCTCTGATCGGTACAGTGCGCTGTACGGGCCGCACATTTCCTACCCTATAAACTATACAGTACGGTTATATAGGAAACAGGAAGTCATCTGGGATGCAGTTGATTTCATCACACCTTTAAATCTATTTTACACTGTGATTAACCTTAATGCGCCTAATAGATGATCCCTTACATTCTTATAATCACTATCTGTTCTCTCTCTCTCTCTCTCTCTCTCTCTCACTCACACACACACACACACACACAC